>VZTG01000228.1:350-47640 GCA_013397845.1 Melanocharis versteri
GCCCCCCACCCCAGGCAGCCGCCGATGGCTGCTGCCGAGGCTCGGCGGGGCGATTTCGGGGAGAGAGAGGGCTCGGTGAACGCTCCGTGCTTGTTGTCACTGCCAGGCTGAGAGCAGAGCCCGCGCTCGGAGCTCCCTGCGCCCCGCAGGGCTCGGGGCAGCCTGCGGAGAATGTGCAGTGTAAATACCACAGCAACATCTCTGGGCAAAATTAGAAGAGGATTTTACACCGCTTGGGCCAGCTCGGACCGTGGCACAAGTTGCATAAAATGCAGAGTCAGAGAAAGGCTGTGGATTTCGAACCCCAGCAAGATGGAAAAAGGCCGTGTCCTCTGCAGGAGGTGCACAAGGGCAAATGACAGACTTGCAAAAAAAAAAAAGGAAAAATTCTTCTCTTTGCCTACGGCTTTTTTCCCACATGATAAGTCGTGTTAATGCTTAAGTGAGGTAAGAAACAAGCAAATAAATAAATAAAATGGTGAAGTGACTTGATCAGCAATCTCCAGTAAAGGTAAACAAACCAGGTATTGCTCTGGTATGGTTTGGTGTTGTAGGAAGGGGTTTTGGCATGATTTGGGATGATTACATTACTCACAAGGCAAAGATTGACTCATAATGAAATGCCAGTTTCTTGTTCATTGCAGAACATAAAATTTCCACATTTGTTTTGAAACAAAGGACAAGATTAGTTATAAGTAACAATGTGTTGTGAGCCCCAACAGCTGAGTCTGCAGCAGCCCAACGAGGGAACTAGAGGAGTCTGGAGATAAATTGGTGCAATTAGGAACAGAATTTTCCTTTCTCCAGGTGAATTGAAATAACTAAATGAAGTGGGCAGGAAGTTTTTATTGAATATCCACCTTGTGGACTGTGTAGTAGTGGTTTGGTATAGCCAAAGCAATGGATGAAAACTGATCTTTTTGATAAAAAAGTATTAGAATTTATTTAGAAAGCAGGGATGTTTTCTGAGTTACTGTATTTTATAAAATGTAAGAGAGAGATAACTTCATTTTACAGGAGTGGGAGCCTTAACGGTACTGGTTACATTTGGGAAGGAGACATCACTTTTCTCCATTAGTAACTACGTAAAAAAAATACATTAACAGCTTCATATCTAACTTAAAATAAATGTTGAAAGTCAAACTACACTTCTGAGTTTGAGAGGAGAGGGCATAAAAGAGAAAAAAGATGAAAATACTCATAAGGTAAAATGAGCCTGAGTTTTTGTTTGAAATACAGTGTTAGTGTTTGTAACATGCATGCTAATATAGATCTGAATCTTCAGCGCCTTGTTCAGGCAAATTATTCCCTGGTTTTAGAAGCCGCTTTAAATACAATATAAAATTGAGGCAGATACTCAACTTTTTTCCTTTTTTTTTTTTTTTTAAATTATTTTTACATATCAGCCTTATGTTTACTTTACATTCCTGGACTTGCTTTCCCTAGACTTATGCTTCTTAAATGCAATAGTGTCTCACCCTTGCTTTGCTCTTCAGCATAGCTGCAGTTGCTCTGGCCACTCCACGAGGGCCGTGTCCAGCAGCCCTGAGGCCAGAGCCAGCCCCTGGCCCCAGCAGCACTGCCAGGAGCAGGGTGGGAGGACGAGGGCTCCTGCCCCTGGGCCTCAACAGGCCGCTCCCAAAACAGCCATTTTGCAAAATACACTCTGGTTGTTAAAAAACAAATTACTGGTGACTGTTTTCTCCTTTTAAGACCGACACACACCCCGGATAGATGTGCTGCCACGGCCCTTTGCCATGTGCTGAATACACCTCATAAGTAGAAACACCAGGCATGGTATATCGCGCGGTTCCAATGCAGATTATTTTGAAGCAAAACCCTTAAAATGAAGTATTTGTAGTCACCTTTAAGTGTCTGCTGTCTCAGGAGGGTGCAGTGTTGAGGCCAGCACGGCCAGCGGCCCGGCCCAGCCCACCTGTGCGTGGCTCATCACCTCGCTCTCACAGAGTCAAACGGGGGTTTGACCTTCCAAAAACTATTTGCCTGTGGGCAGCGAACAAGTAGACTTTTCTGAGATTGTATTACAGTAAAGGAATTGTTAATGTGGCTAATTTCAGTTTGTTATTTTCTAGGGTTTGAAATTTTACAGTGACCTTCCCCACAGACACAGCAGAACTGCTGTAGCACAAATTGGTTAAATGCCCTTGATATCAGCATAAACAAGGTATAGCACATTTCTTCAGGACTTGATAAGCATTTGTGCTCTGATTCTCCTGTAACAGGCAAATAGAACACTTGTCGTGGAGGTCATTTCTTTGCTTCCAAAACATAATATTTTCTTTAATATGCACAAAATTTTCCTCTGCAAACATTGACATGAACTTGTGAACATGCAGTTCCTACTGGCTTCAGTGAGAGCCATCCTCGCTCATCAAAGGAGGGAATTTGGCTCTTGATTTTACTGCAATCAGTGTTTTATTTATAATGTACAAGAGTGCATGTGCACTCTCCCAGTAAGAGCTGATGGGATTTATGTGCACATGCTGAGGACCAAATCCTCCCGGTAGCTGTTAGGAAGTTTACTTTCACATGCTTGTTCCTTGGTGTAACCTGAGTCACCATTCACTGATGACAAAAGCAAAACAAAACCAAACAAAGAATAATCATCTACATCAGTTTTTGTTTTTTTTTTTTTTTTTTGCAGGTTTTACTTTCATCATGTTAGTATTACGATAGGGAGCAAGCAAGCTTGAATTTGCAGAAGACACTATGAATGTAATTTTAGAGCATTTCTGGTTACAGCCAGGGATTACTCTGATGGAGAGAAGCACCACTGCTCTTTACAGGCTGGCACTGGTGCATTCCTTCTGTGTCAGTGAGGGAACACGTGTGTTGCAGCCTGTGAATGGGGACACATCCAGGTACTGACCCCCCAGTTTGGTGGGGACAGCTCTCCAGTCCCCAGCAGAGGGGCTTGGCAGGGTGCTGGAGCTGAGCTGCGGCAGCTCTGTGGGACTGGACCCTCGGGCTGTGGCACCAGAGTGCCAAAGCTCGTTAGCGAGAAAGGCCAAGGTCTCCTCAAACACCGAGCCCCCAGAACAATTGTGCCCAGCCTGTGAGATCCTGGCAGAATGATGTGTTCGGAATACTGGAGCTGTGGTGGTGTGGCTGGTAGCTCACGAGGGTCCAAAGCCGAGGGCTGTGGTGGATGGATGGCAGCTGGCATGGGGGAGCAAGCTGGTGCTTCCTGCCTGTGTGGGGTGGGGTCATGCAGGTTACCTGTACAGGTTGGTCTGCTGGTCTTCCAGCATTTCTGACTTTCCAGAAGAGAAAGAGCTGATCCTCCCCCCTCCTCCACCCCACTGTTAATAATCATGGTTTGCAGACTAAATATCTGTTCTGTGAATGTTTGTGTGTACATGCAAGCTGGAGTCAGTGCCTGCCGTCCCTGTGGAGCCCTCCTTGAGGCGCAGTGGGTCTGAGTGCTCGCAGGGCTGGCGGGGCATTCTCCAGCAGCCAGGGACATTCCCTGCGCAGAGGGGCTGATGCTGCCACTCGACAGGCCCCAGGCAGGGGCTTGAGCCGGCAGATCCCTGCTCCCAGCAGTGCCAGTGAAGCCAATTGCCCTGGCGTGCAGCAGCTTGCAGTGTCATGCAAGGTCAGTTTACCTGACAGCAAGTGTCTAGTGAGAGCTCAGTGGAGCTGCTCACTGCATTTTTTAGGGATATGGCTTTTCACAGGCCTAAGCTTTTCACCCACTCTAAGCAGAAGTCACAGTTTAACATCATGAGTTATCTTCACAGCTGGATCTTGGCATGGGCTTCATCTGGCGATAAGAAAAGTTTCCCCTGTGGAGTTTGACCCTGTGGGGTCAGGTCCCACTCACACTGGAGTCGATATGGAAAGTGTGGTGGGGCCTTTCATGAGCGTTAGCACCAGCAGTGAGGCTGGTTATTGTCAAGTGTGCAAATAGTGCAAAAATACAAATGGAGTAAAACAATTTGAGGGAAGAAATGGCTGTGTAATGTTGCAGCGATGCTATCTCTGCATGGCATTATTAGTTTGAACTGGCCAGGCTCACTGCTTGGAGCTGCAACAAACAAGTGATTCAGCTGATGGGAGCAGAAAGCGTTAACAGCACTGACAGCTACTTCGGTCATGGAGGAACAGGCGGATCCTACTACCAGGGATTCCCGCTGCGCCCTGGCTGCTCCTGGCCGGAGCTGCTGTGGAACGAAGTTCCACGGAGGAGTCAGAGTTTGTATTTCCGCAGCAGCTTTCCTTCACGTCTTGCACTGGGGCTGCAGGGGCATGCATGACCTCTGTGGGGTCACTGAACTTCTGTGGGGGTGTCCTGAGCTGCAGGGAGCCGGCACTGCTCTGGGGTGTGCAGCTCCCAGCAGCTCCTTCCAGCTTGCCTCAGCCTCGCAGCCCATGCTGGGGCTGGTTCCCAGCATGGGTTTGTGAGTGGAGAGTAAATTAGCCGTAATGGCGCCTGCATTAATTTTGTGTGGGAGAATCCCCAGGGATTCCAGAGCAATTACAGGGAGTGCAGTCTTGCCCCGTGCAGCATCCTCCCCGTCCTGCTGCTGTTCCCCACAGAGGGAAGCGGCAGCGAGAGTGGACAGGAGGGCTGGCTGGTGCCGTGCTGGTACCTGCAGCATCCTCTGTGGCAAAGCCAGTGCATGGTGGTCTGTGGTCCCACTGTGCTCCACAGCTGGCCCAGGGCACGGGGACAGAGTGCCAGCAGTCGTGGAGCTCGCTTGGCTGATGTGTCCTACAGAAAGGCTGGAAAACAGGCCCGAGGCAAGTGCGCTGTCTTGGCTTCATTCATGTCCTTCGAACACTGGTTGTCTTGAGTAATTGAAGCCTGTCCCATTTGTGGCTTTTTTCTTAAAAAATCAGCTCATATTTTGGCAGGGGTTTGTCTGTGTGTGTAGTGGATACATTCAATGACAAGAGTTATAACGTTCAATTTGTTGGATGCCACAATTAAACCTCAGGTTTTTCACCCAACCATCCGAAAGCCAATTGGGTGTTGTCACTCAGACAGAAGTACACACAAACAAGGGCAATCCATGGCCCTGGATCCCAACAACGTGACTTTCATCACCTTACCAGTCTTTGGGGAGTCTTCAGCTTCCATCTGGAAGTACCCTCAACCTTTTCCACCTACAGATCTTGAAACAGCTATAACAGAGAGAAAACCAAAATTACATGGAGTTTATTGCCATTTCAGAAGGAAAAAAGTGTTTGAAAAAGTTTATTCAGGAAGCCAAGGGAAGTTAAGTGGGAGACATTTGCCATTTCATCAGTCTGTTGGTGATAGCCATTCATGTCATAAATGGCTTGTGTCATTTGATGCCAAAAATAACACAATTTTCCTCCCCAAAGGCCTATAGGGTTTTTTTGCAATAAATGTTTATTTGTTAATAATATACTTTAAACAGTCCAGCCTTGACCTCAAGTCTCCAAAAGAATCCATCTTCTCTCTGAAAAATCCTGCAAAGTTTGTGTAATTTTTTCTGGGAAGGTGTAATTGATGGCGCAGTGAAGGGCAGTGTGTTTGCTTTAACTACTGCAGCTGCGTGGATTAACTGTTTATAAGGGCCTACTGTGCTTTGAATGGCGACTTGCTTAGATTTCAGGCTTTAGTTGACAGCACTTCCTAATTGTTCCTTGGATTTGCTTAAGTTCAATCAGTAAAAATAAATTTCTGCACTGAGCTCAGCCATCGTCCTTCCCTCATCGCTGCTTCAAAACCTTTGAAACGCTCAATTGTAGGAGTTTGATTTCATGGATCACCCTGAAGCCTTGAAATGGGGGTGACCAGGATGGGGCCTGAGCGGGGCTGAGCTTGTTCTGTGTCTCCCGATGATTTCGGAAAAAATGTCAGAGGAATTTGGGTGCCGAGCAAATAACCTGTATGCAAATATTTTTGTCAGGCTTTCAGTGTACTAAATGGAATCTCTAGAGTCGAACACAGAACTGACAGATATGAAATGTGATTAAATATTCAAAAATGTAACAAAGGATTTTGTAAATATCCGTGATATAGAAACTGTTGTTTTGAGAGAAAATAGCGAGTAAGATAATTAATTTATAATATGTTGCACTGTTTTGAAATTACCCTGCCAAAAGCTGGAGTTGGATTTCCACTGGCAAAGTGTTTGTAGAATGCCAGTGACATGTGAGCAGTACCGCAGTAAGGCAACAATTGTCTCTTCACTAAATCACCAACTACCACGGATTTAACCAATGTTAAATCACATTTTTCAGCTGTTTTTGTTCTGCCATCAGCCACCCTGATCCTTGTCTTACGGTTTTTCATGTGAACTTTCACTAAACAAGCAAAGTATTAAGGCATTTGTCAGATATTTTTTTGTTAGTCCTTAAATGAAAATATGGTTTTCTAGAACTCTGGAGGACTTATTTCCTTTAAGATCATCTGAGTTATGGGAGAGAGTTACACATTTAATTTCTCAAAGCAGTTCAGCTCCCAGTGCTAGTTTGTTTTCAGTTCGACAGGCACTTGGATAAAATAAAGAACAGTATGTATAAAATGAATGGAATTCATTTTTTCTTTGAACATTTCACATTTGTGGAGCTAAATTATTTGGATAACGTGGACACTCAGGTGCTTTGTGTAGAGCTTATTTTAGTGGGACTCCACAGCACTAAATGGCACTAGTTGTTTGCTGAGAATATGTTCGTAGTTTATTAATTGTAACAATTATATGATGATTTAAAAATCTATATTTTGAGAATCAAAGCTTCTGGCTTGGGCTGTGCTCCCACATTTAGAAGTTGGCTAATTTTACTCAATCTCCTTGAGAGTAATTTACAAGGCAAACACACAACTGGTTGAAGAACTGGGGCCCTTCAAGTGCCCAAGATGTGTGGTAAGTGATCTCTTACTTCCCAGGGGCATTTTCTGGGACAATCTGGGGCACAGTAACCTGAGCAGTTTCTCTCCTATACCTGCAAGGGTTTGGCTGTTCTCAGAATCACAGGATGGGTAAGGCAGGAAAGGACCATGGTGGGTCACCTGGTCCAACCTCCCTGCTCAAGCAGGGTCATCCCGGAGCACATGGTACAGGATTGCATCCAGGTAGTTCTGGAACATCTCCAGTGAAGGAGACCCTACACTCTGTCTGGACAATCTGTCCCAGTGCCTGGTCACCCCTGCAGTAAAGAAGCTCTTCTCATGTTCAGGCGGAGCTTCACACCCATCAGCTGCTGCCCGCTGTCCAGGGCAGAAACACACGTGTAGGGTGTGCAGGTGAGCCAGCTGCTGCCCGCTGTCCAGGGCAGATACACACGTGTAGGGCGTGCAGGTGAGCCAGCTGCTGCCCGCTGTCCAGGGCAGATACACACGTGTAGGGTGTGCAGGTGAGCCAGCTGCTGCCTGCTGTCCAGGGCAGATACACACGTGTAGGGCGTGCAGGTGAGCCAGCTGCTGCCCGCTGTCCAGGGCAGATACACACGTGCAGGCTCGTGTAGGGCGTGCAGGTGAGCCAGCTGCTGGGGCACAGCACAGCGGCAGCGCAGCCTCCTCCTCTGCGCCAGGCTCCGAGGGCTGGCCTGGCCCAGCCTCTCCTCCTCCTCTCTCCTGGAAGCGCATCCTGTGCAGACCTTGCAGGTGTCCTCTCAGGCCTCCCTCGGGCAGGGGAGCGCCGTGCTGCCAGGGCTCCTCTGGTCACCGCGGTCTGCGTGGTGCAGGCTGACCCTGACCCGCTCCTGGCCGAGCCATGGCACAGCACAGGGGGCCCAGAGGCTGTGGAGGGCACGCAGGGGCTGCAGATGCCAACACTCCCCGAACTGCCCCTCCTGGCTCCGTGAAGTTCCTCCTGATTCATTCTCAGGTGATTCATGCTCTCAGCATCATCCTGTTTGTGAAACTGAAAAGAAGCAATCTGAAAGTGAAACAGTCACGTTACTGTGGCTAATATGGATTTGCTCCCGTAAGAGGATATTAAAAGTCCCTTTGTTGTACAGAGACTGAGCTTCACCATGTTTTAGTCTTTTTGTCAGCTTTCTTTGGTATTAAATCAAGTGACAAAACATTTAACTTTATCCCTGTGCGTGAGCACTCGTGCTAATTAATTCAGTAACTCTTTTGACCTCCTGTTTAAAAGATCACAAGTGGTGCTGTTCCTGCCCAGACACCACCATCCCTCAGCATCCTGGGTTGTTCTTGTATTTGAAGCGTGGCTGTGGTGGGGATGGCTGGCATCCGTATGCTGATATATTCTTGTAGTAGCAAACATTAAGAAAGTTAAATGAACAAGTGAATAAGAGGAAGAGTAGAAAAGCCAAGGAGCAATTAAATGTAACTTTTCATCATGAAAAGGATTTCACTGGTTTATCTTCTAATAAGATTATGTCACCGACACAAGTACCTAGGAGCCTGTGATTGACAGCCTCCTGTACTTTTATCAGGCAGTGTGACACTAAACCTCGGGGCCTTTTGTCCGATAGAGTGAGCTCACGGAAACTTGCCGTCCTAATCCCCTTATTCATGTCAGGCACAGAAAAGAAGTTCTGATCAGATGGCATCTTACAACAGTGTCACCTCCACCCCCTTGGCGCTGGATGGACATGGGACATGGGCCGCTTTGTCCTGGCTGTGCCGTGCTCCTGCTCCTGCTCCTGCCCGCGGCACCGCGGCCCTGCTCCCGGCCGGGGGCTCGCGTGTCCTGCCCACACTGCCCTGCACAGTGCACGCGCCGGACAGCTGCTGCCCGGGGCAGCTGCGGCTGCAGGGCAGGAGAATCCCAGAGAGGCGGTAGGATGATTTACAGGCTATCTGATTTTCTTTATATTCTGGTTTTATTTCTCTGAAGAGCATAAGGCCTTTAAAGGAAATACTTCCTTTTGTGTTGTGTCTGTAAGATCAGGCAGTGAAATGTCTCACTGAGCTTCTTCAAACTTTGCACCCAGGTAAAAGAGTAAGTGGAACTAAACCCCCTATCTTTTCAGAAGCATAGGATCAATGTTGTAGAAGTCAGCAATCGATCCCAGTGCTGGTATTATAAGTTTCATAGCTCCAGCCCTTTCTTAGTTGTAGGAATTCCTTTGTGCATATCCCTGCGGTAACCTATTGCAAATAGCGGTTCCCTGTGGTGCTTTATTTACTTATCCAACTGTTTGGAAGTCTGTTAGTCTAAAGATCAGATGCTCTGAAACAAATCTTATTACCTTAACCAGCTCTGCAAATTCTTCTTTCTCCATTTTTATTGACTTCTCTTCAGCTAGAACTAATACATGTGCAGCAGGTGGGCAAGTACATCTTTCAAAGTTTAGCCCCTCAGATTTAACATGAGAAACTATAAATCTTTTTGTTTTCCTTGGAAAATGTGGGAAACCACAGGTATTTGAAGAGTTGCCTCCTCAGTGGATTTGTGAAGTTTATACTGGTTGCTGTAATTTTTGAAACAGAAGTCTGGGAAATTTTGAAAGAATGCTGCATTCTGGGGCATAGTCCAATTAGTTACTTTTTGCCTTGCACTAAGTATTTTTTCAAGCTGTAATCAAAAGCAAGGAATGGGAAAGTTTTAAGATTTTTTTCTTTTCATCCAGCCTGGCACCACTGGCAGAGAAACTGCATCAAACTTCCTCCAACTCATGTGCTACAAGCTGGTTCCATCAGCACTACTCACCAGTCCTCATTTGAGAAGGCGTGTCCAGCTCCTCTGTGTTTTTCATCTCTATGCACATTTTAAAGTAATTTTAGATGTAAAAAGTCAGTGCTAATTAAATGTTTTAAGAAATCATCCTTCAGGAATTCCCCTTTCTCCTCCCTGTCCCCCACCCCGGCTCCTGACGACCTCGTGCTCCCTGGTGGGTGCTTGCATCTCATGCTGGGCAGATGCTCCATCTCTTGTGGCACTTTGCTCCAGCAGATATCAAAGTCCTTTGCAGAGCGACCTGCCTGGGGTTCCTGCAGGCTGGGGCCTGTCCCAGGCACGCTTATCCCTGGGACACACAATTTCTTCCCATGTCTTCTTAGGACCAGGCTGCCCCAGGAGCCGGGATGGGAACGTTCTCATGTCTGGGGTGTGCGGAGCCATTCGCTGCTGCTTTGCCTGTGTTTGTTTTTCCACTGTGAGCACCAGCGGCTGCCAACATGAAGTGCAAAAGGGAGCATACACAGAATCTCATTCTAAAAAAACAGCACGCAGAGGAACCTGCAAGGCTGTGGCTTTCCTGCAGCAGAGCATGTTTGCTTTGAACAGCCAGCTCTGCTGGGACCTTGGGAGTGCAGTCTGGTGTCAGCTTGCTGTGGGCTCCGCAGCATGGGCAGGGCTGGAGGTGCTCAGACGAACACAATGCTATGTACCCTGGAGATCTGTGAGGCTGGTACAGTCCATAAATGTCTGTAAACTTCTCAGGTCAATTAACTGATAGGTGAATTGAGCAGACAGTGTGACGTCAGGGTGAGCTTGGGGAGAAGGTTCAGTAAAACTGTAAAGGGCATCAAAACATCGGCAAAAGCCTTACTGAAATACAGGAGTGTTTAACATATCTGAAGTGTTAAATGCAAGCAGAAGTAGTGTGGTATGAAGCTGTGTGTATGTCAGAGACAGGGACTTCAGAAAACGTCTGAGATCCTGTTAGTATCCTGAGTTTGAACTTGAGGGCTGTTTACCACTCCCGTCGGAGCTCTGCCTGCTGTGGTGCCAGCTTGGGGTGTCCCACTCTAACACTGAACAGGTCTGTTGCAGAAAGGGGCAGAAAAAACAGCACGTTCTGCATCTTCCAGAAGCCTCGCTGTGTGCCCTGACACTATACACAACAGCTCCTCTTGCTTTCCTTGACATGTCCTGCCCTTCTCTGAGCAAGAGGATCAGTAAACAGGGAAAAAACATCCACCCACAGTGAGTTTGGGCTGCTGTTCCTTCATTAGCAGCACTTGATGCTACAGCATTCTCACTGAAAGAAAAAGAACGTTTCTTTGGACCAAAACCAAACCAAACCAAAACAAAAAAAAAAACCTTTGGGGATTGAATTTCAGAGCCTCCCTGCCTTACTCTCAGCCCCCTCTGAAGGCTGAAATGATTTGTGAGTCAGGGCCTGTGACCCAGGGAGGCATCAAGCACTGAAGAAGGGAAACATTTGGAGTTCAGAGGGACAGTGGGTCTTGATGACCAGTGTAAGACAATGCAGATGTTTCAGATCATGAGGCCTCTGATGATGATGAGAAAATGCCCCTAACAGCCTCTGGGCTGGGGTCTTCTCTGCAGCCCTTTTTCCTTGGTATAATGTTGTCACATCTCACAGGATTACATTTTTAGGATTTATCATGGAAAAATCTTGGTGCCTATTGTGTTAGGTAATTCTGATGAGCAGGGTGGGATTTTAATTTCCCACTGGGAAGTGGGTTACTGCTCTGCCCCATGGGTGGGAGCAGGGGCAGGGGCACCCAGAGCAGTGGTGGTGGGGCTGGGCTGTGTGTGCTGCCAGCCCTGTCAGTGGCCCATGGAGGGTTGTCTGAGAGGAGGTGAGCCAGAAAAGCAAGGGTTTTTCGACAAGTGTCCAACAATAACAGCATGTCCCATTGTCTTTTCTGATATAGACAGAGATTTCCTGGAAGGAGGACAGGTTCTGGAACAAGGAAAGAAAAATACTGATGGAGGAGGAGGAGGAGGTAGAGGAGAAATCGTTCAGGATCCTGACTCGGCAGTAGGTCTGCTAGGCACTGACCACTGGCCATGTTGGCTCTGTGTAGTCCCAGCCTGTTGATCTTGGTGCTCCTGCCCTTGGGAGGAGTGGAGAAGAGCTGGTGGGGCAGCACCCACCCTGTGGACCGGAACTCTGGGCCCTTGCCCCGGCACAGAGATCTGAGCCTGCCCTGTATCCAGGGCAAAGCGTCCCTCAGCATCATTGCTGGGCCGAAGCAGCATGTGAGTCTGACACCCAGGTTTGTGAGAGAGGAGGCTGGAATTACCTACTGAACATGTGTACAAGCACCAGGGGAACAGCGGAGGCTGTGGAGCCCAAGCTGGAGAAACAAACCCTGATTCTATCTGGCCTAAAGCTTAATAGGTGAGAAAGAACAGACACCAGTCCTGCCGTGCTTGGGTGCGTGCTGGTGTCTCTGCTGGTCAGAGACCACATCCATACCCAAGCTCAGTGCAGGGCTTAGGTACCAGAGGCCCTGTGGGCCTTGAGGATGGCTTTACTCCCAGGCAGGAATCCCAGTGAGGAGATGCCTAAGAGACCACCTTGAGCACCAAGGTAGACAAGGGTGCAAGCACCTCACGCTCTCACCAGTCAGTCCCAACACAGCTGGAAGAGACAGTGGGCACCTTTTCCTGATTCCATGGTGGAAAGCCCCATCCTGTGCTGCTGCCAGAGTATGTGAGCAGTGGGGCTGGGCCTGGGCTCACCTCACTGGGTCTGCTGCTGCCTCTGCTGCACCAGCAAATCTCGAATTACATCTGCAGTGAGAAAATAGGATACAGAATTTAAAATACTGTTTTGCTAAAAAAAAAAAAAAAAAGCCTGTTGCCTTGGGGGAGTGCAGAGGCTCTTCAAGGTCTTCCTGCCATCTGCCTCGCTGGGAGGAGGGTGTGCCCTGTGCCCGCTGCAGCAGGGGATGGTGCAGGGGCTCGGCGGAGGCAGCGCGGGTGCCGGACCGTGCGCGGCCGGGCGAGGCGGGGGCACCGCGGCTGGGCACTGCTGCAAAGGGGACTCTGGCTGGAGCAGTTCCCGTGGACACTGCCAAACTGGAGCCTGGCAGAAGAGTGAGAATCTCCTAACTGTGAAAAATGCCTGCCTGACAAAAATGTGTGTTTATTTATCAGTGGTGTGTTCAATTAGCCTGAGCCTTGGAAAAGCCATCTCTGCTCCAACAGTCTCCCCGCCATTTGAGCCACCTCTGCTGAGCAAGAGACTAGATAATGTTTTGTTTTAAAAAATTTTAGGAACTGCTTATTTCTGGTGCTCCCTTTGCAGCCCAGCTTTGACTTCTGATGCTAACTGGAATGGGAACATGCCTTCTTGGTTGTGTTTGCTGTTGAGAGCTAAGTTTTTTGGGCCTTTTGCATCTGATGGTAAGTTACTGTTCTCTTATTGAGTATAGCTAAAAAAACGAAACCAGAACTTAGCCCCTAGAGAACTTCTGTCACAGGGGGTTTAATTAAGAAGCCACTTCCATGATCTATTGTGACAAAAGTGACTTCGAGATTTTGAAGAGGTGGCTGCCACCTCAGTGTGGTTCCCCGCCAGTGGGACAGACGCAGTTTTGCCTTTTGACTTTGGCATTCAGTACTGGGCTTACGATGGAATCTGAGCATGGTCTTTATTGTCATTATGGTTGGAGGAGCCTTGTTACAGGCGTAACTGGAGTTTTGTAAGCATATGCCAGAACATACACTTAAGATATTAGAAAGAGGTTTTCAGTAACAATCGTGTTTAGAAACAAATGACCTTGGTTTTCCATTTCTGGACTGTTCTGTGTGAAGCCAAATGATCACTGTTCCAGGGATGCAATCTGCTGCATTGACTTTGGGGTTTCAGGCACAAGAGAAGCAAGCTGCCTACTTGAAAATGGTGCTGAGTTAGCAACAATGCTTCTGCCTCCAAAACAGCTCCACAAAGTACCATCTCTGGTAATCAGCTGATTTTTTTAGGTCATATGTAAATTAAGAACACATCTGCTTTCCATATGTCTCACATACACAGCTTACATATGTTTTTGGATGTATTATCTTAATCATATTTATTGGCCAAAGGAAAAAAAAAAGAATTTAAAAATATTTTTGGATTCATAATATTATAAAATCAACAACTATAAAGCAAATGTACTGTCATGTACTGCACTGCAGTTACAATGTACAATTGCAACAAGTATTTAAGGGCTGTATTTCTTTGCTGGATCAAAATCTATAGGCAACATTACTATCTCTCCTGTATTTTTGTCTAACAGAGATCTAAAGAAAAATTAATTACACTTCTCTGACTGATTGTTATTCTGCTGAAGTATGGTTCTAATCCTTATTAACATTCTCTAAAGTCATGCATGAAATATGACTTTTGCACCACACTCTGTGGCATATGTTTTCTCTTTCCAGTGTATTTTTCAAACTATCTTCAACCCTCACTGCTGTTCATTATTTCAAGATAGGTTTAAAGTTTGCCACAGTCTCAAAACTGATCCAGTACAGAGCATTGCAAGGAAAAAAAATGACACATCATTCTGCTCATGAACACAAATTGCTTCTGATTATTTAGCTTTGAATGTTCCCCTCATACTGTTTTTATTAAAAGCCCCAGTACATTTATTCTTGATAGTGTCTTCAATTAAGTTAAAAAGAGTCCCTTTTCTATAGCAGTATGTAAAGAAAATAGTTGTTACAACCGCAAAATTACCGAAAAAACCTGGTTCTAGTAAAGTACTACTTCAGTTCAACAACCACAGCACGAAGTTTGCTGTTTTCTTGTAAACTTTCCAGCCATTAGATAAACAATGTCTGTGTCTTCACACAGAGCTGCACCCTCACATTGTTTGAGGACAGTTGTTCTCCTGCAGGTCTCTGCAAAATGTATGGTCCATTAATCCATTTATCAGTATTGGAAAACTTGTCTATTTGGATATAGAGCAACTCTTTGGCCAGTGGCGAGTAAGTCTCTGCTCTAGGAAAGTTGTAAGAAATTGCTGGAGGAGCTGGGCAGAGCACTCCAGTTCTGCTCATTGCCTCCCAAGTGCCGTTAATTTGAGCTGTGACAAGGGGAAGGAAAGTTGTTACAAGTGGGATCCTGTGACTTCTGCACACATTGCACACAGCTAGGAATGTTTTCCTTTTCCTCTTATAAAATAGTGATTTAGGAAAAGGGTCTAAGTTTAGCAGTTTCTGTAGCTTCTGCTGTGTTGGCTTGACAATAACTGATTTTTTGTTTGAAAACACTGTCTTTTAGTGCTGTGATGTCACAGCCTAATATTGTGCGAAGGTGTAACCGGACCAAACATGTCAGGAACATGTCAGTAACTTTCCATAAATTATTCAGTCTCTTTGGGAAAATCCCTAATTATGGGTTAACTCATTTTCTACTTCAGAGAAGTTTTGTCTTGAACTTCAGAGTCCAATTGCTGGGAAGCTTTTATTTATTTATCTATTTATTAAATTTTTTAAAAAATTTTGGGGGGTTACTGTATTTCTGCTTAAAATTCTTTGTGTGTGAGCTCTGACAGAGAACTGCAAGGATCTGGCAGAAATAGGATGTCAGAAATCAAAGAGTGGAGTCACTTTAAACCCATTTACAAACAGCCCTGGGATGCAAAGGTCCCTGCCGAGCTGCTCTCCGTCCTCGCTCAGCGACTGCCACACATCCCCGAGCGGATCCTCAACGTGCTCCAGGCAATAAAGCTGTTTGTGCTTTGAAGGCCATGGGGTACGGAGGAGAGGGCTGTTTGAAACATGTCACTTTGAACTGTGCTGGAGGGTCCCAGGGAGCTGGCCACCTCCGTCCCTCGGAGGTCTGGTTCCAGTCTGCGAGCCCTGGAGCCAGCCCCATCGTCTGCTCAGGTGGCCCCACTGTGAGATGTCAGGCTGATAAGTGAAAGTAGAGACTTTTGAGAGAAGATCAAGAGTTTACTGCTTGCACTGCATCCCTCTCTATGTGTAAGAGTTCAATATGGCAACAAAAGGGGTTTCCTGCCTGCAGACAGATGCTGCCTTTTCAAAATGTTGCTTTACATTTGAAGCCTCAGCATATGCTGTAATAAAGGCCATCCTGAAACTTCAATGGATTGCATCACAAGGAAATTCAGAGAGGAAGGAGCTTTAGGTGGAGCTATGGAATCTTTTATGAATTAATCCTCCGTGAAAAAAATGAGACTATCAAGTTGGGGTCAGTCACGGCTCAGGATCAGTGCTGTCTTGTGTTTTAGCTCTGCTAGCACTCTTGCCAAGATGACTGCGTAGGGAACAGGGACTGGAATGCTGCTGAAACAACCGAATTGTCGTGCTGCAGCGGGGAAAAATAAAAAAGAAAATGTTGATGCCATGTTTCCTGCCCAAAGAGTACACCGTCCTGTTAGCTGATCCGCAGAACTTAGGTAGGTGCAGGATGATGCCACATTTAGCCAGTTGCTGTACCAAGAGGTGGGAACTCATTGAATCTCCCCTTGGAGTGGATCTGTGTGTCCGCTGTGTCAGTGAGCCTCGGCTGGCAGATATGAGCATTTGGCCATTCTGTATCACCTTGGGTGCAGTTTTCTCTCTTTTTCTCACCATCTCTGATCTTCCAGACAAGTCACAGACTTGCAGCGTAAGGAAGCAAGTGGCCAGAGGCAGGGACATGATCCTGGCTCGCTTGCTGAGGGATGCTAGGGCAGTGCTGCCTGTGTCCTGTGAATGGGGAACAGGGAAACATTTCCCTTGGCTTTTTATTTTAAAGCAGTTGTTTTTAATATGCTTTTGCATCCTGTTTCTGAAGTGGGCTGGCCATTAAGCTTTACTTGTACACGTGTTTGTGAAAAGCAAAACAAATAAACAAATAACAAATAAACTATTAAAAAAAACCCAACAAACAAACAAACTGTTTATTCTTCAAAATTAATCTCACAATGCACACTTAGTAATGCTGGAATGGTTGGGAATAGAGGCTGTCTAAAGCAACACATGGACGCAGGGTGCGGTGGCTTGTGGTGGATAATGACCAGAGCACAAATACTGGGGTTAGAACATGGAAAATGTGCAAAAGGGAGACAGAGTAATTGTGGTGAGGAACACTGCTCATTTTCGGCAATTTGCTCAGTGACAATGTTGAGTGGAAGAATGGCTGTAAATTCCTGTTGGGTTTGGGGCTGACAGTAGGGAGCAGTGCTAAGCTGGCTGCCAGTGAGAGTCACGTGGGCTGCAATGGATTCTTGCTTTAAAATGTAAGGATTTTTAAAAGAAAATATTTTGTGCCAGGGATTTGAATTCAGCTTGTGTTATGGTGGGATTTTTTAGAGATTGGATTTGTAATTTCCCATTTTTACATCGAAGTTTTTGTCTGGCGGTAGAGTGCATCTACAATGCTTTAACTGATGCAGAGCAGAACTAGTGCGAAGTTTATGCAACTTCATCTAGCTCAGGCCTTCCAGAACAGGGCTGTCAGATGAGAGTGAACTCTTAAGCCCCCAGTAAAGGTGCTATTATTAAGTGTAAATATAGAGTAGCTTTTAATAGCTATAATTAAGATGTGTTATAGTTTTAAATTAATAGAAACAGGTTTTGGTGGCGATGAGCAGCTCGGCCCAACTCGGCGCCAAGCCAAAGGTGTCGAGTTGGCTCCAGAGGCAGCACATGTGCTGTGCCGGGCACACGCCCCTGCGCCAGGCCTGCTGCGCCCACACCACAGCAGCGCTGCGCGGGCGCCAGGGCAGCGCTGCACGGGTGCCAGGACAGCACTGCACGGGTGCCAGGGCAGGACTCCCTGGGTGCCAGGACAGAACTCCCTGGGTGCCGGGGCAGAACTCCCTGAGTGCTAGGGCACAACTCTCTGGGTGCCAGGACAGGACTCCCTGAGTGCTAGGGCACAACTCCCTGGGTGCCAGGGCAGGACTCCCTGGGTGCCGGGGCAGGACTCCCTGGGTGCCAGGGCACAACTCCCTGCGTGCCGGGGCTATCGGGCTCTCCAGAGGACCTGGCCCGCTCCCAGCTGAGTGCACGCCAAGCGCACGGAGCTGCTGCTGCGCCCGGGCCCGCGGGGCTCGACGCCGCGGTAGGCATGCAGGAGCTCACCGCGCACGCTGACAAGATCAGGTTTCGCACAAAATGCAGCGGCAGCCAAAACCTTCTCTTCAAGCAGTGCCGGAGGAAGGGCCGGTGGTGCACTCCCCTCCTCTCCCTCCCGCAGCACCCGGAGCGCTCGCTGGCACCCTGCTCCCGTCACAGCAGCCTGGGCACAGCGGTGGGCAGCCCTGAGCAGGCGGTGGTGCCCGTGGCCTTGGGCAGATGAGTGCCCTCGCTGCTGTCCACCCGGATCTCACCAGCCCCCCGATGCTCCCCCGGTGACTCATCTGGGCGGTGGAGGGTGAAGATGGGACCTGCCCTGTCCCCCCCTAGCTCACAGGTGAGGGTGTTCTCCAGGCTGGTGGAAGGTGTGAACCTCTCAAGAGGAGGGGAGAGCTGATGTCTCCCACATCCTTAACCCACAAACTTGCAGTCCACAAATGCTATTTTTGCAGCCTGCAGGCAAAGGCCTCTCCATAGGACCGTGCAATTGAGCCCTAATTACTCTTTGCAGTGTTGTGAGATAACATACATTAATGTGTGTCCCACAGAGGAGGAATGAGGAGCCCCTTGGCACCGTTCTGGGTCTGTGTGGAGCTTTCTGCATGTGGTATGACGGTGGCATCCCCTTGGCAGGGCAGGGCCGTGTGCTGCAGTTGTGAGACGTTGCACACATGCCCCTGCACTGGGCACAGATGCCCGCAGTGCAGCCGGAGCAGTGGTGTGGTGTAAAGCTCTTCCCTTTGTAAGGGCTGAGGACACATGGGGTGAGGAGACGATTCAACAGGCTGGCCTGGTGCCAGCTGGGGGTGACTCTCTACTTGGATCAACACTGGCACCAGGACTGCTCCCACACACAAGCTGATGGGATGTTGCTGCTGCTGCTGCTTCAGTCCTGGGGGAAATAACTGGTGTGCACGTGTGAGCCTGCCATGCTGATCCCTGCATGATACTGAGCAGGATTCCTGAAGCTTCCTCAGGACAGGTTGAGTGTCAAACAGGCTCTGTCAGCATTTCCCAAGCTGTTGTACCCCCTGTCCCACTTCCAGATAAACTTGACTCTTACACCCCCACATTTCTCAGCCTGGGCACAGTGCCGTGCTGACACGGCTGTTCCAGCTCCAGGAGCGAATCCAAAGCCCCCAAGCATTCCCAAATCCTGTCAAGAAGGAGTACCCACAGTTGGAAAGTATTGGCATGTGTGGAAAATACTGGTTCTGTGGTCTGGAGAGCTCCTGGAAGTTGTAATTCCTGCTGATGTGCACCAGGACTGCTGGCAGCCTGTTGGAGAGGTGCTCGTGAGGTGAGCAGGGGGATAGCCAAGAGCTTCCTTGTCTGAACCTGTGTGCTGGTGTCCATGAGCAGAGTGAGCAGGACCCTGACTGCAGACACAGGGCTTGTGTTGGCTCAGCTGTACCCGTGCATCCACACGGCCCAGCCTGTGCACCCCTTTTCACCAGAGCCCATTACACCTGTGGATGGTTTTGTCTCCCCAGCTGCTGCAGTGGCTGAGTCTCAGGGCATATGGACTTCAAAGGCACACAGTCCTCTCACTTTCCTGATGTGAGTAAATGTCTCAGTGTTTAGAATCTCCAGGCCCAAACGTCATCTCACGGTGTGTCAGCACTATGACTACCATCTGTCATATGCTGTTTACTCCACTGTGTCCTTCCCACGAGGACAGGTATGGTTGTTCTGTGTCCTCTTTCGATGAGGTCCTCGGACTATCAGCTGCACATTCAAAAGAGGCAAGGTTGGGAAAAGGTGCAGAACAAGAAAAAGAGAATTGCGTTTGTTCTTTTCTCTACAGAAGATCATGACGTGTTCACTGAGAAAACACTTTCTTCTCTCTTGTTCATTGACATCATCACTACCTTATTCACTTATGACATGACCTGGCTACTGACTGTTTATGAATGGGCAACATCTGGACACAGACTTCCTCTGGACACAACCTACACAAATGTTTAAACTTTATCTGCCTCTTTTTTTCAAGCCATCCATTGTATTCCGTATACCAAGGCAATGAATGTACCACATACAGAACATATTGGGGATGGAGCTGATCTTTGCAGGGACTTTAAACAAGGGATCCAGCAGAATATCACGAGTGCATCTTGGAACCATCCTGGGGACAAATACCCAACACAAAACAAACATTTTATCACTCTTCCCCAAGCCTCTGTGCCTCTCCTCCCAAGAGACACAGCTGAAGGCAGTAGCTCCTTGTTACTGGCTTCACCTGCTGCCAAGCTCCCCAGAAGTTTGAAAATGGCAACTCCACCCTGGCTGTTTCCTGGGGGCTGGGCTGGGCTGCAGGCACAAGTGGGGTGCTGCTCTTCAGGGCACCCTGAGTTTCTGGGCAGATAAATGAGCTTCAGTCTAAGACTGCAGAGAAGTTATTTTTATGATCCTGGTGCAAGCATTTCTTAGCACCTGTGGGCTTGCAGTTGTTTGGCTGCTGTGGGACCAAGGTGGATCTTCTGTCCAGACAGCACCAGGCACACAGTGCCCTCCTTGCTGCTGCTTGGACCACGGTCAGCTCGGCACCAGAAGCAGGACCACAGGAGGAGAAGAGCCGTGGGGAAAGGCTGAACTTCAGGCTGGTGTGTGGTGAAACCTCCCAGGAGAATGAGTTGTGGCATTTTGCTGCTGCTGCAGACAAGGTACCTGTGAATTTCTTGGTGAATCCTTTAGTCTCTGGTGGTCTGTAAATAAGCATAAAATGCGTGTTAGTTTTGGCTTAGGTTTCTATTCTCAGATGAATGAATTTGAATGAACTTGTCTTATCTGTGGAATCTCTCTTGGAACTGATGTTTGCAGAGAAGATAAATGTGCTGCTGCCTGCCTGCTTGTCCTGACTTAATCTGTGATGCACCGAACAGTGTCCTGGGGGAATTAGGAGGGCTGGAAGCAAGCTTGGGATGTCAGGCTGCCAGAATCTGGTGCTGTGACCTGTATCCGTTTCTCTGTCAATGATAAGGCTGTGGATTGCGTGTTAGCAGTAAAGCATCATGGTTGCAATGTTTTCCTAGCTGTTTTTTTGGAAGGCAGCATTAGACACTGGTGTTCCTGTTATAACAGCATCCTAAGGGAGATACATACTGGATAAAATTCATTCCCCCTTTGTGTAGGGCAGGCCAGCATACCTGTCCAGTACAGCACATACCCGTCTGGTCTGCCTCTGGATGGAAATGTTTTTCAGCTTGTTTTTGGAAAATGTTAAACCAGCTTCAGGTCAACTGGACTGTTTTTCCAACTCCTTACTTAAATTTTTGCTACCAAGAGCTTGTGAAAATCCTGAGTGAGAGCATGATGTATGCTGCAAATGTCATTTGCATAAGTTACACTTGTAAACCACAAAAAACCCCAAACTATTGAAACTGTTTTATAATGGGAGTCCTTAATGATTAATCCAAATTTGGATTCAACATCCTTAAAGATGCAAAATGAGCAACATGGTCTCAAAACTTCATTGTCATATAAATGAAGTGTTTTACCAGAGAATTGCTTAAGCATCTTTTAGTCCAAGGATTCATTCAAGGTGGAAATAAAAAGAACTGAAAATGACTGAGGGGTGAGCAATGAGCAGTCCCCATAGGCCAAATCTCAGTAGGAGAAAACACTTAAAGTTTCTTTAGTGCTGGCAGGTTCAAAAGTCAGGGCTGGTTTCAATTAGCTTGGGAGAGTCTCAGTGATAAACAATTCCTGTGGTCTTGAAGCAAAGGGCCTAGCTGCATGCAGCCATCCGAACTACTTGAGCTGGCCTTATTCCCTCTGCTCTGGGAGTAACTGTCTGTTTGAATGAAGTATTTGTCGTCGTTTGTATATGAATTCTTCTGAGTTTTTGAGAGCAAGGAAAACATGAAGTTTTCTGGTTAAGGCATTTTCAGTCTGAAAATCCCCCGGGGTATCAGTTTAAAATATGCACGACGCTCTTGCAATTTATTTTCTTTAAGGGGCTGGAAAATGTGAGTGTGTGCAGATGTGTTTGTGTGCACATGTGCATAGGGCTGTGTGATCCTCGAGCTCTGCCTGGAGGGGAAGCCCGTGGGACTGCCCCCCGTGCCCGTGGCAGTGCAGCCCCACAGGTGAAGGGGTGGCAGCGCCTGGGACGGTGGTGCTGCAGGCAGAGGGGCCTCTCCAGCACACCCCGCTCTGGGAATCCTGTTCACCTCTGCCTGTGTTAGTTCAAGAGAGGGGACAGCAGCTCCAGCTTGTTCCAGCTCTGTGTGTGCACAGGAGCCCATCCAAGGCTCCTGCAGCAGCTCTGGCTCTCTGGCTGGCAGAGCCCGTTGCCTCAGTCCTGCTGGCAGACAGCACGAGCATCACCGTGACCAGAGCGTCACCCCATGGCACTCTGAGCTCAGAAACTGCCCAGAGAGGGCTTTCGTGTCTTGTACATGTCACAGAGGGGTGAAGCAAGAGGCTGAGATGAGAAATGCTCTACCTCATATTCAAAAAGATCATATCCTCAATGCACAGTGCTGCTTGGGCAGGTAGTGAGGCGATAGTTCATCTGTCGTTGCCTTGAGCCTCACTCAGAGCTCATGCCTGTAGTGACTGGATGTGCCTTTTCAGGTGACCAGAACAGCCCTCTTAGAAAAACCCTCAAACGAAAATCAATCAACAATATTTCAAATAATCTTTAAAAAAAGTCCTGATACCCAAATCTGTGTCTACCCAGCTCTCAGAAAACATGGGGGTGAATATATTTTTTTAGAATCACCATTTCAGAGTTTCAATTTTAAGAGCATTAAATAGCCAAATCCATCAAAGAATGCAAACAATAGCCTGTAGCCTTCTGTTGGAAGTTTTTAGCATGTTTTGGACATAGCTGTTTTGATTGTAGACTTGAAAAGTCTGAAGTCACACAAAATACTACTTTGTGATCTTGGATACCTCTCTTCAGACTTACTGTTAAGAGATTTATGGTAACATGCTTAGGGATGGATTGTATAAAAATTACGAACCGCCATATGCTCTCACTCCTTAAAACTTTTATTTCTAGACAAAATGCTGAGAAGCATAAGCTTTGATTTTACATTTGGGAAAGAGAGGCTGTATTTTCCCTCTGTGGCCAGTACAGCATCACCTATTCAAATTAATCTTGGGGAAAGAAAGAAATTTTTGACAAATATTATTTTTGTGCAACAAAACAAACCACACAGGGTAGTTCAGTAAGGGCCCTTAAATCACACCGAGTACAGATCCTGTAGAGCAGGAGGATCTATTTTTATCGTGTAAGTTTCCATAGCAAAAGCTGATTTAACTCCTTCGGGTGAAGTTCACGCCAGTGCACGTCTCAGTGAAAGATCAAACTCTCTTTATCACGTGAGTGAGGGACCTGCAGAAATCCTGTGTGTGGAGTGGAGAGCAGATGTCTGTACACAACCACCCAGACGCGTGCTGGGGAACCTCTGTGTTGCTGTGACATGGGTCCTGCCCTGGCAGCGACAAGATGTCAGAGGACTGTGCTGAACAAACTCTGTGGCAGTTCAGCTGGGAGAGGAAAAACCTTCCCTCTGCTTTTTGGAGCAGGAGGCCTTGCATGAGGCAGCTGAGGAACTTCATTCCGTGAGGGGGCAACACCAGTGTGGCAGCTGAGCAGAGCGAGGGGCGTGGGGACGCGGGGGTCACAGGAGGGGAGCAGTGAGGGGCAGGAGGCTCCTGCTCCACGCGGCTCTGGAGCATGGCAGGGAGCGTGCAGACCCCGCCGTGGGCTGCTCTCTGCTTGGTGAAGGAGCCTGCGCAGAAAGTCTCGTTTGGGTGTTGTATTCCCTCCTTCACAGTTTAACACAGGTACTGCCAATTCACGCTAAAGATGGATATTTGTAATTAAAATATCTGCTTGAACTCAAAAATGTGAAAAACAACAAACAAACAAAAATCTGATTAGCTTTGTAAACAAATTCAAATAAAAGTTTGCTATTAAATAAATACAGAAATTAAAAGATAATTCCTTCAGCCTGAATATTGCCCCTCTCACTACAGTAGACTTTGGCTCTAGACTTTATTTCATGTTGAACTTCTCCTGAAGATTAACTTTAGTGTGCAGAAATTCTTCAGGGAATTCTACTTAAGGTGCTTAAACTGGTTTTAAACAGGAGTTGAGTTCCACGATCTCTAATCAAGCAGGATTCCCACAGAGTTCAGGGTAGGCTGTGTTAGTTTTAAAATGTACAGGATTAATTCCAGCTTCAAAAATTTGACTTGTCATGTGTAGGTAAGAATTCAGAGCAATGTGCAGGCTCTGCTGTTAAAATGGCTCGGGGTGTCAGTGTTGAGTTGTGGAGAGTGTATAAATCATATGTGTGTGTTTCTCAGGCTGGTACCTGGGGATTTGCTTGATATGATTATACGCACTGCTCTGCTCACTTAGTTCATTTCACGGCTGCCTCAGGAGCGACCTCAGGAGGCGTTTACATTGATTATTTCCTTCACAACAGCCAACACAGTTCAAATAAAGCAGACTATGCATAATTAAAGGCATCATTGCTTTCTCACTCAAAATAGTAATGGGGCAGTGGATCTAATTTCCTACTTAACACGGCAAAGCTGTGCTTATTAACTATTCCTCTGATTATTGTTTACTAAACTAATTTTAATAATGGCTTGTTGTGTGTTTTTTCTCCTGGAAGACCCAAGCTGTTCTGCACGTACTGTAAGAGCATGACAGGGCAAGCAGCGGATCGAGAGAAGGATCGTGCACAGCACCTCGAAAGCTGGGCCAGGCAGGGGACTGTGCAGCTGCTCAGCTGGGGGTTTGCTCTGCAGACTCGTGCTGATGCTGTGCTGCAAGACACACACCAGTAAAAATTGCCACATATAAAAGTGCCAGACAGAAGCGTGGGTGTGTGAATGGCCGTGTTGGAAATGCCCAGGGAGCCCGCTCAGCCCCAGCCTGCAGGAAGACAGGGCGACTCTGGCGCAGCTCAGCTTGGTGCCCTGCGTGTCCTCACGGGCGCTGGGCTGCCAGGCTGCCAGCCTGGGGAGCTGCTCTGGGTTGCAGGGGAGCTCCACGCTGCAGGCACTGACCTGTCAGCACGCCCAAGGCAGGCCTGTCTGAGCTCGCTCATGTGGTGGACAGCTGTGGTTTCTGACAATGCAGTGGTTAGTGTAGAAGACGCCCACTCTCAAAGCCAGCCTTGTATCTGTTTTTCCTGTGGGAGAAGTTTTTAGCACTGCCCCTGGCCTCTGGCTTGCATGCTTCAGAGAACTATTGTGTTCTTATTTCATTAGCATAATAAAATCTGCACCTCCCAGATTATTCCAGAATCAAAATACCCAGCTCGTACACTGACACCAGTCGTGCCACTGAAAGAGAAAGTCAGCTGGTGAGGAATGGTTGCAGGAGTGTGCCGATGGCACAGAGAGGTGTCTGATCCAGCCTGATGTCAGGCAGGAGCGTGTCAGCTGTGAGCCTTGATCCAGACACTGTGCCCTCGCAGCAGGAAGTGATTACACCATGCAGGGTTCCTGCTCAGGCAAGACTTGCACGTGGTGTCAAGCCCTAAATTATCAGCTCTCCAGAAATAGAAAAGCTAAGACATTTTGTAAACTGCTCTTATCATCTGGTGGAATTACTAAGCCCAGGGATCCTTTGCTAAACTAAAAACCCAGGGAGGCTTGGGGCTAAAGTCTGTGTGATTTTAGCCAGAGGTGGCAGGCAACAGACTCAGCTTGAGGACATGTAGTGAGAAAATGTTAATCTGATCATTTTCTCATATTCAGCTTTTGCTGATCCTTCCCAGGGCTGCATCATGCTGATGGGTGTCCTGAGGCCAGGCTGGTTTGCATTTGCAGTGCTCATCCCAGGAGGGACACAAATGACAGTAACTTTATGATGACTTCAACGTGCTCTCACATGTTGAAATTGTTCATATTTTCTGGGAAAGATAGACATCCACCCTGACAACATCTTGCTTCTGATGAGCAGGGGAACCTATAACCTGTGATCCTTGAGAAAAATCTGTCAAACCTCATTACTTTCAGTGAATGAGCACTGTCAGCTTTCCTGGTTTGTACTTCTCTGGCAAAGTTATTAAATTTCTTATAAAATGAGGACACCACTGGATGCTTGTTCTCCTCCTGTCTTTTGGCCAGTCCTACCACCCTCGTCCACCTTACCCTATGCCAAAGCTGTGCCCTGCATCTCCTGGAGCAGTTGGAGGCCAGGGAAATACATCACTTAGGCCAGTCTGCTGCCTTCTTGAACAAATTGAGTTAAACCAAAAGCTGATGATTTTAAGAAATAACTGACCAAACTTCTGTGACATAAGTCACAAACTCAGTTCACTCCATGAGCTGTTAAATATCTGACAAACTTCTGGTTAACTTTAGGAAGGACCAACGACAAGGGGGTTATTGCCATTGTAAATTGTATCTAACAGTTTAATAGTTGTAATATCTGGTATGTTCTTTTTAATCATAAGTGTCTGGAGTGTTGCAGAACAGAGAAAGCATCTGGATCTAGAGCAGCTGAAGTAGAAAGTTGTTTTTCTGTTTACAATATGACTCTCTGCTCATGATAGCTAAGTGAAATGCCTCTGGTGTGCATTGGCTATGTATTTAGTGTGTGAAAAAGGTATATTTTTGTGTATCAAAGTTGAGATTATAGTGTTGGGTTTTTTTATTTAGTGTTGGAAATGAGGAAACAAACACAGCTAGCAAGCCCATGTTGTTAGCACTGGAAAATGTCTGTCAGCTGGCCGTAAGGTTGTGTTACACTGAAGACAAGGAGGTGAGGGATGTCCATGGGGGCTGTGTCACATCCACAAAGACTGGCCTAACTATCCTTGAGCTGCAGCAGCCTAAAGCATTTCCACTCCACAAATGCCCTGCAGACAGCTCCAGCAACTTAAACTTTTCCAGGCTGCAAGTACATGCCTATTTAGATTCTCTTAATGGAATAGTTTCTCTTTAATTGAATACCAGTGTGTCCAGCTGAGGGTAAAGGGGCTGTAGATGTGGCCACATCATTCCTGACTGTACTTTAGATACTTTTCCCAACAGCTTCTTTTACAGAGGAAATGTTTGCTTTAACTGATAGATAACTGGGAGGTAAGAAATGTGATTTTGCAGAGCTTGGGGTCATGGTGTCTGGTCTCTGTGCAAGATCAGTTTTGGAATAGGTGAAAAGGATTGAGTTTACCTTAGTCTGATGAAAACCAAAGCTGTACACAGGGATGGGGCTTTTTCAACACAGCCAGAGTGAGCTGTGGTGGACCTGCAAGGCATGTCAGACGAGACACTGAGATAGGTCAAAAAGAATCACCTAAAAATGAGCTATCAGTGAAAGAAACTAAAACCTATTTAATAGCTGAGGATACTCTGCCTCAGATGCGGTTTTGATTCACCAGTGCAGCCCCCAGCACGCTGCTCTCCTGAGGGAGAGGCTCCCAGTTCAGCAGTGCCACTGGTCCCTGGTGGGGAGGGGTCCCAGCTCCGGGCCCCGAGGGTCCCTGTGTGTCCCCAGCTCCCGCAGCCCTCGGGGCACGGCTCTTACCGCTCCCTCTCTGCGATGGAGAGAGGACGGCTTGCTGCAGACCTTCCCCTTGTGAATCCTCTTCTACCGACCCCAGACACGATGCAGCGATAAAGGCAAACATATTTTAACAGGACTGTTGTGAAATGAAAACAGAGTAAAATAATTCCCGTGCTGGGGGTGCTCTGCTTCTCTCCCTCCTTCACCTGCAGGTTTTTAAATGTCCTCTTTCCAAAGCTCTTTTGGGATTGGAGGACCAAACTCTGGTTTGCTCGTGCATGAAACTGGTTTTGGGCACAGCTGCAGGCAGGGTTTCGAGGCTGGCAGAGCCCCAGGTGCAGGGTCTGCTCCCTCACTGCAGCAGCCGTGCAGCGGGCTGCGGTGCTCAGGCACACGCGGGTGCCCTGGCAGCCCTGCCCGGGGGCATTGCCATGGACCGAGAGAGAAACACAGACAAGAGGTCATTTTAATCCCTGTGAAACTCCAATAGTTGTCCTGTAAATGAGATATTTGGGGACCAGGCGTGGCAATTGATGTTTCAGTGAAAACTGGAAAAATTGCAGGATTTATCAGAGCAAGTTGCCTCCTGTAGCCCGTTTATCCCAGCCAGCTGCTAGTGTTCAATCTTGCCAGATTTCTCCCTCTTGCTTCAAAAGGGTATTAGCTAAAGTATTTTTAATAACAAACAAATGGTTTAATCACAAACAAATGTTTGAGAAATTTGTTGGGTATAGGAGAAAAGCCCCTGTGTTATCTCCCTCTCTGTGGATAGACAGGAGGGTGATGCCTTGGAGTAGCTACCTAGAAACAGAGGCTAGACAGAGTTAAAGAATAAAGTAGGTATTTATTAAAGGCCTTCAATAGATACACCTTGGGCAGTGCAAAAGCCTCACAGAGACTACACCCAAGATGGACAACGGTCATGAGTTTCTCAGACGGATATAAGTTTCGTCTATTTGCATATCAGAGGTTAATTATCCAATTATAGCGTCAGGTAATTAAGTCATATTCCCTCGGTTTGCTTCCCCCGCCCGGGTTCACTTTTGTTTATACTTTTTGGGGCCTTAGGCAAAGGGTGTCCTTGGTTCTCAGGCCTGGAAGGATTGTTTTGTCTGGCCAAAATGTGAAGAGAGCTTACTAATGTTTTATATGGAGTTCATACACTAATGCAGTACAAGATCTGAAAAATATAAAAGCTAAAACTTAAGGCGTCAAGGGGATTGGGGGGCCCCAGGTTCAGACTGCTGTAGCTTTTGTCGTTAATATGCATGAGCCACTTGACAATTGGACTCTGGAAAAGGATCTGGCTAGGTGGTTACACGAATGCTGACACCTGCACTTATGTTTTCATGCAGTGAACTCAAGCTAAAAATACTGTGATGGGTGGTGGAAGAGGTCTTTAGCCATCACCCTTTAGCCCCTTTACAGGGATGAAGCGATGTCAACCCATTTTGACAGGTTTCGCACGGGAGATTTAGCTTGCACAGGGCTTATGGACCAGCCATGCACAAGGTCAGTGGGATTCTCCACAGCCGTTCTGGCTGTTGTTCTTCCCTGTCCCCTCACCCAGAAAGGTGTATGCACATTTGTGAGGTGGCTTGTGTCAGGACTGCAAGCGTGCTTTTTGTGGGCTGATGGTTTCTAGTTGGTAGGCTAATTGTGGCTACTTTTCTTTTTTGTCATGGAGTATTTCTTCCAAGCCTGTGGGAAGTGGTACCTTGTGTTACTGATCATCAGCTGTGGCTTAAGACCATCTCACAGTGTTCTCACAGCTGAGGTGCAGATACCTCACCTGAGTCTTTAAAAGCGCATTTACTTTAATTTACACATTTAACGTGTATTCTGTCACTTAATCGTTGTGCTGCCTCTCACTGTGTAGAGCTGGACAGAATATTTCATTTGTCTAAAACTTCAGGACAAATGATATCAGCAGTATCCAAGCTCAAAGAACTGCTCATATGGAGGAAGATGTAGTTACTGGGTCTGTGATCTGCTCAGTTCTGAAATTATTCCTGGGATCAAACAAGTGGAATTGACTTCTAGTAAGTGTCCCAGTAGGCCTAAATAGAACTTGGTTTTCTCAGATTCTGGATTTGTGTTGGTGTTAAATAAAATCACTAACGTATCATTTGTAGATGCTGACACAGAAGTGGTGAGGACCTGGAGCGTGGTCAGCCCGCTGCTCTGCTGGCGGTTGTGCTGCTTTGTGCTGGCCTTGTTCTCCAGCTCACAAAAGGAAAAATAACTGAGATTTGTCTTGTCTTGGGCTGACAGTATAGCCAAGTGATTGCCAGTCCAATTTGGCAGTTTTTAATCATTTTATCTCTGTTCTCTTCTCTCTGGGGAGACAGGCAGTGTTTAGCAGTCTGCTCAGAAAGACCTTGGGGCTAGTTTCAGCGGCAGTGGCTCAGAGCTCCGATTATTAGCTCTGCTCTTAGGAGCACACTGCGATCCTTCCCAGGGGAGTGGTGTGAAAAATTAACACAGGCTTAGAGCAGCAGTGCAGCAGCAAGCTATGTAACTGTAATTACTCCATTGATATTCCTCACACAATAACACTGTCATCAGTCATTTACATAAACTTTTTCTCCATGAAGAGGGAATGGCTGCTTATAACCCTATTGGGTGCTTCCAGAGCATGCATTATACATTTTATTTGTTCTAATTTCAGACTCGAGGCCTGTAGGAACAGAGTGAGGAAACGTGCAGCCTTTTTTCTTGTTTTCTTTTCTCTTGCAGCAGTAAGTGTGCCACTCTGCATGCATGAGCATGCAAGCAGGAAAAAATGTGTCTTGACAGGGTTGTGGGAACTAATTCCAGGATTTCAAATGTTCAATATAATTTTAAGAAATACAACAATATATTTTAAATATTTTAAACCATGTAGTACGCAAGCTCTTTTCCAGGTCCCAGTCTCTCACCATTTCGGTCAGGCCAGGTCCACAAGCAGCAAGTGCTGTGGGGCTCTAGAACTCCTTGGGGCACACTGGATTTACTTAGGTTCCTTTTTCTTCCACAAGCACATAGCATGGCTCTGTGCCCTCTGCCTGTACCAACCCTCCTGTAGCTCTGCTTCTCTCACTGTCACCAGAAAGAATGGGTGTTTAAGCCACAAAAGCGCTCTTCCTACCAGCAAGTGATCCAAGAAAACAACAGAAAATAAGTGGTTAGTAAAATTTAAAATTGGTACCATCCTGTCTGCTGCCAGGGACACTCATTTCTTTTGTGTCCCTCTTTACCATGTAACAGACAGAGCCCCGCAAAGCAGATTACCCTTCTCCAGGTCAGAGGCAGGCAGAGATGAGCATCCCAGAGCCTGCACCCATGGGTGCCTTCTGGCCTCAGGGTCAGTGTGTTGGAGTAGGCACCACGCTCTGTGCTCCTCAGACACAGGTGCCCACTGGAGTCTTGGCCAGCCTGGAACAGCTGGGCATGCTCCTGTCTCAGGGTGTGCAGGGTCCTCCAGTTGTTGTGGCACCCACCCGCAGAAGGGGCTAGAGAGGAGGCCATTTAGTGCTCAGCTTCATTAGGGACAAGATGTCCCTGCTCTCCTAGCAGGAGCGTTAAACTTTTGCAGATATTACGCTTCCTCTAATTAAAGTCTTTGGAGGTATTCCCGAGGCCAAGACTAATAATGTATTCAGGAGAATAATCACCCTGTCTGGGCTGCAGTGTGTTTATTGATGGCGCCAGGACCTGCTGGTGCTGCCCGCGCCCTGCGCGGCCGCGAGCCCTGCGGGGCACAGCCGCCCACATCGCTGTCACGGCGAGATCCTGAGCGCTGCAGCACGACACATCTAGTGGGAAAAAAGGCACATGATAGTCAAATTTCAGTTGCTGAATATTTAATGAAGCCTGCAGTGTTTATTTGGTTAGCCTGTCGATTTTTATCGTTCTGTCAATAGCTTCTCATATGTGGCACGGTGATGATCTTTAGCAGCCTGTCCCCTGGGAGCCAAAGCGCTAAATGCAATTATGGATTTTATACCGCAATGTGTTTGATATTTCCAGTGATCTAATTTGCAGTCTGGTAGTTTATTGTTTGGCATTTTAATGGCGTTCAAATGCTACGGAAAATTTGATTTCTCTGTATAATTCATCCTAACATCATTAATGCTGGTAGCCGAATGGCGTGGATTTTAGAGGGCTAAATATATAGGAAAGTCATTTTTTTTGTATGGACCAAAACAAACAGAGTTTTAACTAAGAGGAAAACCATGTTGTATTTTTTCACACTTCCTCTTTGTCACTTTCCATTAAACATTAAGATTACTTTGAGGAAATGGGAAAACAGATGCTTGACCTTACCAAACAAAACACAAGTGCAGTGTGTTGTATGATGGAAGCTCCACTGTACAGCTCACAGCTCCTCAGGAGCCTTTTGAGAGAGAAACAGAATGAGAGTTATTATATTAAAAAGCCTTTCCTGGCTGTTTCTCTCTTCTGTTCCAGACCACTTGTGATTTATAATTAATCCTCCATGTACACTTTTTCCTCTTTTGTAGCTTGCAGAAGTCCTGAGCCAACCACTTGTGCAGATGCATCTATTTCACTAAAAAACCCCCAGAACCAAACCCAAGCCCACCATCACCAAAAATCCCAACCCCAGGCCACAGTGTGGTTGAGTTTTGGGTTGGGACTGTTGGCAGAATGAAGGGGCACACAAAACCGTGTGGGGCTGAGTGGCTTGGGGGAGTTAATCATGGTGTTATTTTACACATCTACAACACTTTTATTGTGCAGTAACTCATGAGTTATGGGTCCTCTGCAACTGCAAAATAAATCCTTTAATTAACCACCTACTCAGAAACAATTTAACCTCCTCAGTGTATCTCATAAACTACATTAGCCCCAGATTTATTTAGAATAGTGTTGTGCAAGTGTGATCTATTTACATTGAGGAGTATATGCCCTTTGCTATGTCAAGTATTCTGGGACGTGGAAACACAGATCTATTTTATATGGTTTCATCCGTGGCTTTTAATGATTTCACTGAGTGTTTCCCAAATAGAAGCACTGTTAGATGAAAGCAGACAGGGCGATAACCATTGCACCTGGGCAGGTAGCACATGTATTCATTCCTTGTTGTTAGAGACTACTTCACAGAGAAGTGTTAGAGAGAAATGTCACTCTCCTCTGATGTCCAGTGAAGTCAAACTACACAGTGGCATGTTGACAAGAAACTGTTCTTTTTCCTGAGTGCTGAAGAATTTGTTTCTGTCTTTCAACAGAGGTGAACACAAGTCCAGTTTGTGTAATACATCTTACAGGCTGACAGAACTAGAACATGCTTTGTGGTTTATGAGTTCAAGAACATTAAAGACTTTGAAGAGAGTTCCTCTTTTAATGTAACCAAGTAGAAAAGATGACCAAAAAAAGGAGTCACAAAGGAGAGCAAACGAGGTGCCAAAAGCAGTAATGAATGAATATAGAACATTCAGCTTTGTGTTTCACAAAACGCTTCAGTGTTGGGCTGATGGACCTGTTTGCTTTCCGGATGAGGTTCCTACCGATGCAGAGGTTTCCGGTGCCTCTCACAGCGGGTAACAGGGGTGCTCCTGCCACTTGGCCTGTACTTGGCAGTGATGGCAAACGCTGATTACATTCGTAGCTCCTCTCAAATCTTTCCCCTAAATAAATTTTCCTTGAAAAACCCCCGATTTTTCTCTGAACTTACTGAGCGACAATAGCGCAGGCGATCATCTAGAGGAGAAACTGTCAACTGCCACATTTCTTTCAATGGGGCAAAACTCCTTCTCGGGTCCTTGTTTTATCCTGTACTGATTTGAAGCACTGCTGGGTCACAGCACTGTTGGGCACTTGGTTTGCCAGGAGAGGTGGTGTGGAGGTCACCTGGAGTCAGGGACACCCTTGGCCAGACCCTTCTGGAAAGCTGATTTGCAGGAAGGCCAGTTGAGGATCGGAGGGGATCAGATCACAGGCAGCCACTGTTTCTCGGGCACCTTTGCTGAAGTGCAGGTGAGAGCAGTGGCAGGACCACAGCAGGGTGCTGGGGACTGTGGCTGCTGGGAGCACTGGCCTGCCCTCATCTTCTCTGCTGTGCCCTCGAATGCCAGAGTCATGGGCTCAACTGGGAGCCCATCTTCTTCCGCAGGAGGTCCAGAGTGGGCTGGGATGAGCGTGCAGGAGATGGTGCAATAGGTGACAACAGTCCTGCTGCTGTAAAAAGTAAACAAAGCATTGGGAGGCTACTCAGTGCTACACAGACTGTGCTGTGGCAACACTCACCAGAAGTAGGCTAAAACATCACACAACTGTGTAATCTCCAGAAAATATATCAAACCCCCACTGTGTTACTCAAGCTCTGGCCTAGGATGTTTCAGTTGATGTTTTTGTTTGTAGGAATGACAGCTGACAGGCTCTCCCAAAATTGTTGAGAAACCTAGTTAGCTGGAGTTAAAAAAAAAAAAAAGCCACCGAGTTGTGGTGTGCTGCAGGCTAATGACATGAGGCCTGGCCCTCCAAGTGATCTGCTAGCAGATGATGGATGGATGTGCACCTCACTCAGCAGCACCACCAGCTTTGCTCCATTCTTGAATATCTGTCAAGATGTTAAGTGGATGACTGCAATCAGCAGTGAAATAAGACCTGTGTAATCTGATGTTCCACTTAGAAAAGAAAACAGAATTCCTACCACCTAATATGAGACTACACCAGCCAACATATAAAGGTCTTTTGAGCCGGCCAGGTATCTGATAAAATCTTTACACCTCATTATCATTTGTAATTTAGAGATACGGGTACAGCTGTATCTACAAACAGGGCATGATGACATTTCCAGGGATTTTTTATCTGTGTCCCTTTCCAGCAAACAGCTCTTCCTTCACACATGTGCTTTTCTATGCCTTTTAATGTGTTCTTTTATTCAGATTTTATCTGGCTGAGGAGGGGGGGCTGCCTGTTTTGTCCTCTGACAATTTATGAAAATGTTTGTAGATTAACAGAAAAGGGAACCGCTAATGCTCTGTGAGGGAAGTTCAGGTTTGGTGAGTTCCATTTAGTCGAATTGTTTTCTAGGAGGCAGTAAGAAATGTAGCATTTACTGGTAAAATTGTGGTAAAGATTATTCTGGGAGGTGTTGAAAAATACATGGAGTACAATGTAGTCATCGATCACAGCTAGCACAGCTTCATGAGGGGAAAGTCCTGCTTGTCAAACCTGACTTCCTTCTACAGCAGGATAGCCCACCGAGATGACCAAGGAAAGCCAATAGATGTAATCTGTTGGGACTTCAGCAAAGCTTTTGATGCTCTCATATTATCCCTCTGGACAAACTGTCCATCCCACAGCTGGGTAACCACGGGATGTGATGGGTGAGCAGCTGGCTCATGGATCGAGCACAGAGTGACTGGGGTGGCATCAGGCTGGCACGGTCACTAGAGGGCTTCTGTGGGGCTCCATCCTTGGCTCTTCAACATCTTCATTAATGATCTTGACACAGGACTCAAAACAATACTACGTTTGCCAATGACACTAAATTGGGAGGATCAGCCCATTCCCTTGAGGGCAGAGAGACCCGGAGGAAACACCTCAGCAAATCAGAGAGGGGAAGTCTTATGAGGAGCAGATGAGGGCACTTTGTTTGGAGAAGAGGAGACTGAGGTCGGACCTTGTGGACTTCAGCATCCTCATGAGGGGAAGCGGAGGGGCAGGTACCAATCTCTTTGCTCTCGTGACCAGTCACAGGACTCAAGGAAATGGCTGAAGCTGAGTCAGGGGACATTTAGGTTGGATATCAAGAAATGGGTTTTTTCTTTGTGTAACTGGAGGACACAAGTGGAAACCTAAATTTAACTAGAAATAGTGATTGAAACACATATATTTGTCATATAAAAGGGAAGCTCTTGACCCTACAATTGTCTAAGCTCTTCTATTTGTTGTTAGTATCTCTGGATAATTTCCCTGAGAAAAAGAAGATGACTATTTAAAGAAAAAAGGTGAGAAGGAAGAAAGAAGGGAAAGGATGGAGGGCTGGAGCAAGGAGAGAGAACAGGTTAGAAAGGCCCAGGTAGTGATTAATGAAGATGTGGACTTTCCCAGACACTGAGGCAGCAGCTTGCCAAAAGGCTGGAGCAGGACTCTGATGGGGCTGCAGATCTGAGAAGGGAGAGCAGGTCTGGTGAGCTGGAAAGCTTACAGCAGATGGCTGCTGTTCTGTTACTGGTCTCCCTGTCCAGCATGATGTTTGATGTCTAAAATCTGTCACCTCTCTGGGCTGAAAATAGTCTGTATCCCATCTCAGGCAGTGCAGTACAATGTACCATGAAACTGCTTAATGCTGTAGAAAATTGCTAATGCAACAAAACAGAGCCCCTTGAAAAATCAGCTAACACCTCATGATGCTTTTCTGGGTCCCTTCTGACCCCGTTCACGGGAGCATCCTTTCACACAGAATAGCTGGGCTCTGTGTGGCTGCTCCCTGGGATCCTGAAATACTGAAAGGCATCTCTGAAACTCAGAAACTCTCTCAAGCACTGCACTGGGACATGCAGCTCCCCAGCAAAGCTCAGAGCTGTGTCCTGGTCAGGGGGAGCCCAGAGGAAACAGATTGTTTCACAGCAAAAGGAGAGTTTCTAGCACTCCCATGCTCCGTATTATGGCAGTTTCTGAGTCCCTGTCTTGGTCATGGGTAGGTTCTGCCCTCAGGATAATGCTCAGGCATGGACTCTGAAACACCTGATGGCTCTGAGTCTCTTTTGTTTTAGTAAATGCAGACAAAGTCCCCATATATAAAGAAGGTCTCCCTGATTTAGCAATGCCAGCATGCACAACACGGCTCGCCAGGCCATACAAATTAGATTAACAAAGATTACCGATGTAAATGCAAGGAAAAAAAAAAACAAACCCAAACATTGTCAGTATATGCATAAACATGTTCCAGGCAAAAAACACAGGGACTCCTATGGGAAAAGACAATTACAGAATTTCATACTTTCTGGGAGAATGAAAGGTTATTGAGACATGTCAGCCCTTCTCAGGGCAATAGGAAAGAGCAGCAGAAGCAACTGCTGTGGTGATGCCAGGTATATTTTTATCTGACCAATAAATCACCTAAGCAGGAACAGCTGGGTAATCGTGGATAACCTAGAGAAGGAGAGATGGGGAGAGGAGACAAGAGTTGTGGCTGCTGTCCCCACAGCTGCTTTAGCTGCAGAAGGAGCATAAAAATACGCAAACCCGGAGGCGTATAAAGGGCTCCACATCACTGAGACACAGGCAACATAAGAGGTGCTTGAGCCCTTCTGAAAGGAGGGGGAGCCTGTGGTTGTGTTGATAGACTTAAGCCCCTTCCAGCCTCTCTGCAGCTGGGTAAATCTCCCTAGGATTGGGCTGGCTAACAGAAATATTGGCATTCCTCAGTGCTGGGTGAGAGAGTACAACTGATTCATTTCTTTGCTCTGCAGAGTAATTCTCAGCAGCTTCTTTTTAACTGAAAGGATCAAAGTCCCTAAATGAGAATGTGGTGAACTTGATACTTCTTCACAAGCCCAACAGACATGGACAATATACGTTCTGTAACCGAAACCTTTTGGGGTTTGTGTAATACAATACCCTTTCTGTAACCCCCACCCTTCCCTCCATCCTCTTGACCCTGTTGCAGCTAAGGGACTGGACAGTAGAAAAACATGTCAAGCATGAAAAGCAGCAACTTGAGGGCAAACATGACCCCTCCACTGCTAGTTACTGAACTTCTGAAAGTGCATCAAGCAAGCAGAATCAGCTAAAAAGGGAGGCCAGGGACACCTCATGTTGTGCAAGATGGGAGGTGAGGTCTTTGCTCTTTAGAACTGAAGTGTTTTGTTTTAATCATGGGGAGAGCTGCTGGCTTGGCACTGTGTGAAATAGATTTAGAAATCCTGAGGAAGGAGGAATTTCTCAAAACAGTAAGGAAAACAAAAGTCAGCAACAGGGAAGAATTGGCCAGCATTTTTACAACAGGAAATGTGGAGGATACTGAAAAGAGAAAATTAATGGCACTGGGAGTATGATCCTGTTAACCGTTATTGTTGACACCTCATCATTTCCAGACTAAAATGCCAGCTAAGGCCATGTTTCACTTCACACTATCTTAGGTCATCTTTGTCTTGCTCAGAGAAAAAGAAACTCCGTAATAAAAATGGAGCACGTCCTGAGAAACTCCTTTGTGTGTGGAGTCAGCTCAGCAGTCAGGACGTGGCTGCAGCAAACCTCTGCTTGATTGCACCAAATATTCTGCTGCATTTTATTTTCTGAGGTAGAATAAATGTTCCACTCTGAGGAGTGGAAAATGCTAGCTATACCTATTTTAAACACCAGAGTAATGCTTTATAGCCCATAGAGGGATAATTACAAAGTACAAAATCACAGATTTTATAGCACATTTTCCCGGGAGTGCAGTTAGGAGAACAGCATGTGTCATGTAGCCAATTTAGATAATGATTCTGATAAAGATAAACTGTATTGTTTATAATAAGTAATTGGGCTGACAAAGGCCCAAAAGACACAGAGGAGAATGGGAGCTGCAGCCCTGGACCGTGGGCATCGCCTCCCGCTCGCCGCATGCCTGGCTCAGGGTGGCGGCTGCAGGACAGTTCACTTCCTCAGGAACAGCAAATAGACTGAAAATGGTTCAGAAGTTTTCCATGGCTGAGATTCCAAGGTGGAGGCTCCTGTGAGGGTCTGTGCTGGTAGGGGGTGTGCTTAAGGGAGATGAAGCAGCTGTACTGGGAGAGCCAAGAACTGGGCACCAGAAGCCTGAAAACAGGAAAGGAAAGTCTTGGCTTCCTTGCTCCTAAGGGGGTCCTAGGGCTTGTTCAGAGCTGAACCATGAAGAATACTGGCCTGGTAAATATACAGTGGCACTTTACCACAGGCAAGAGATTACTTGTTGAGTAGATTATCTCTCTTGAGATAAGGCAAAATCCTTCAGATGCAGTGGAGTATCTTGCCAGGCCTATTAGCACATGACAAGATGCAGTTTGGGTCCAGTGAACCTCTATCAATCACAAGATGAAGTAAAGCCCTAATTATCATTTAATTGCTGCCTTCAGCTTGAGCTGCCCTTCTTCACAGCTTTGCGCATCCATTGGAGATTAGGTTGCACTAAAATGAGAACCGTAAAGGGCCTGGCAAAGGTGTGAAATTCCCTGGGTAACTGAATTAATGGCAGCGGGTTCTGCTGCTGGGGGGGTTCTGGTCTCTCTGCAGACAGAATGAGTGAGGGCGAGGGCTTTAATGGGGAATTGGAGGCGATGGCTCTCAGCCATTTGTTCACAAGAAAGAATGACGTGGAATATGCTAGTTCGGCCAGGCTCAAGGGGAACAAAGAAAATACCACTCACAAACATTTGTTTTTATGCTAATTTTGTGGAATTATGTTGAGAACTATTTTGTTAAATAAGAAAAAGTAGTAATACGTTCATGCAGGTCTGTGCAGGGGAGTACAAGCAGCAGAATATGAGCATTTTTTTCTGGCCATTTTGAAGCAGATTGACATACAGATTTGGGATATTTGGGCCAGTTTTTAAGCCAGGCTCATTGTTGATCTGTTTTCTTATGCTTTGCATGGCAGGTGTTTTCTAAGTAAATTGCAGCATCAGAACAGTTTCCCATGATGAAACTCTGACATCATTAGGACACTTGTCTGTACTATGTAACTTTGCAACATCAAATTCAATTTCAAAGATAATTACAGGCCATTAGTGCCTGACACAGAGTTTAATAACAGAGTAAATATTGTGGTGATCTTCGGAAATGCATAAATAAATAGATAAATACACAAAGTAGAGTTGTCTGGCTTTAAAAATGAGCTCTTAAAACTGGTATTGCCTGAGAAACAGGTGTAGTTGGAACTGGTCACTTAACCTCATTAGATGAAAGACAGAGCACTATAAATCCATCATTTTACTAGTCTGCCTGGCAAGCAAATGCTCCTCTTCCAAAACAGTACCTGTTTGCAGTGCCCTGGAACTAGGTGAGCTTGGCAGACTTAATACCTGGGAGCATGGGTGTTACAGTACAAAGCAATAAAGTCCTGTTCCTTTTGGTAACATGCTAATCAAGCCGTAGCATTGTCTTCACAGTGTTAAACTAAGTGGGGCACTGGATGGCTCTAGCTCATTCCATTCAGCTCTCCCTTTGCAATCATTAGGGGTTTGTAAGTGTCTCATTGTGTTGTTTGACTGCACAAAGCTGGTTTGTGGCTTGGCAGAACATCCTTGAAAAGGGCAGTGATCTGAACACCATGTGCACTGCAGAGATTCTCAAATTATGATCAAAACAAGAAATAAGAGTTATATAGTGACTCTGGCAGGTAAAAATACCAGAAGACTTCTGATTATTTCACTTGCAATAGATCACATCAAATTCTGCTTGTTCCTGGGAAAGCAAAGGTCAGTCAGCAGTTCTGAGACTGGTGCACTCAGGTTGCAAGGGTCAAGGAGGAAGTTCGTGTCCTCTGAGCTGCTACAAGCTCACAGTGTCACCACACGAACACAGGGATTCAGACCACCTCGGCATGCTTTAAGGCTTCCGAGTCCATCTCTGTATTGCTGTAGAAAAGCTGTGCTGTAATGAATCAGAAGCTCTTTGCCTCAGCTTTCTCTTTGAGCATCCTGTGATCCCTGCAAAGCAGTGAGACCTGATGCCTTGTTGCCCCAAAGCACTCACTGCAGGTACAGCACAGCCCATCGTGTGTGGAGCTGCACTTTGGGCTCAGCCCTTTCTTCAGTCACCTTGCCTGAGATCTGGGGAAGTGTAGCTGCTGCACTCAAAATCCTTCTCTGGGGAATCATTTTATCCACACCAAAAGGCCCTTAGTGAAGTCCAGCCAACCCTGGGACATGCAGCAGTAGCTGTGAATCCAGGCAAGGGAGCTGATGCTTCTCCTGCTCCCTGCCCCGTGGAAGGAGCTGTGCCAGCCCAGGCAGGGTGGGCTGCTGTGCCCTCCTTGGTCGTGGGGCAGCACCTTCCCCCAGAGCAGGCAGTTCACCTGACCCTGGCTCCCATGGGAGCATCGGGCTCAGCTGAGCCCCCCGGGCGTTTCCCGCTGCCGCTGTCCTTTCCGGACAGTACTTTTCCTGGCTTTCTCAGCTTTCCCCCAGCAGACTCCATGGCCAAAGGCGGCCTTGCCTGCATGCTGCTGGGCTGGCCAGGTGGGCTTCCCGTCAGGAGGGCTTGGAGCTCTTGTGGTCATATTCGGCTGGAGCTTGCTGTGCATAGGGATAAATCCACAAATTACAAGTAAGGGGTTAGGATTTCGTCCTCTTTAGACTAAGGTTTATTACACAGGTATTAACATTGCACAGGTACCTTTGAACCTGTTTAGGTGTTAAATAGTGGGTTTAGGTCAAGTGTGAAAGCCAAAGAGTAACAAACATGACTCGTTGACTGAATTGCAGGGTAGATTTTGTGTGTATATTCAGTTCGCTGTTTCTGGTGGGGAAAATTGTGCTTATAAGATCAAAATGCGATTAGAAGTGGAGCTCTGTTTTCTTTGCAGCTATTATGATGTTAAAGTGAAAAACATTTTTTGATCTGTCCATTCCTTGTGCTATTTTTTTCCACTCCAGCTCCTTTATTTTTTTTTAAATAATTGTTTATTTCTCAAGAATTCTGATGGAAATTTTTCTTAACTCACAGAATTTTTTCATCATATGAAAAATAATTTCTTTCACTTGGAGCCTGATCTGCTTACAGCAACAATTTCTCATACTTTTCCTAAATAATAAAATAAATAGACCATGATGGGGAATAAGGAGTTTACATTCCCAATGGAAAGAATACATCTGTGGAGATGAGTTTCATTAAACTGTTAACTGAAACAGTGACTTTTAGAATTGATTCCATCTTTAGCCAGTGTAGTCAGTGCTCTCCAGAAGACTGTATTTATGAAGTATTCTTTATTTAAGATAAGCAAAAAACATAAAAGGAGGCCTCCTCACTCTCTTTTGCTGCTCTGGGTCAACATCACAACCTCTTGATTAGATTTGGAACCTACTAATTAGATATAATTCATTACCTGCAAGAATGAGATCAGAAATCAGGAGCTGCTTTTCCGAATAAGGCGATCCTTCCCCTCATCCATCATGGCTGTTAGTAACCAATTTAAAGTCAGACAAATGCATAACCAGCATTATTACCTTGTCATAAATAGTTAGGGAGAAAGACCTGGAATAACCTGGCATTATAAATGGTTTTTATCACATTATTTTGCAGTTATTTGTCAGCCACTTTGCTTAAGATAAATGTAGAACAATAATCAGATTCTAAAACAGAGCAGTGAACAAGGTTTTGCTAATTGTAAAACCTCTTCTGCTGGCAGAACTCTGTCATGGGGCACAGTTCATAAATTTCCTTATGGAGAAATTGCACTGAGCACATCTCCATGTTTGGACTTGAAAGTCTAATAGGCCAAAAAATAGGAAAAGGGGTCTAGTCCCCTCCCTCAAACATGATGAGATCTCAGCAGTCGGTGTCATGGCTTGTGCCCCGTAGGACTGCTGAGCCAAGGGACCAGGGAGGGCTTCCTCAACCCTTGTTGGCTCCTAATGTGTACAGATCCTAATGCAGCGTGCTCCATCATCCGTGGAAAGGAGCCTTACACCAAGACAGAGGGGATGCTCCTGCCATGGGAGGCTTCTCAGGAGGGCAGACAGGTTCCTTGGGTTGGGTTTTCGGTGATCACAAATGTCTGGAAACCAGGATCTACATCCACGCCTTAAAGAGGCATACTGAAAGGAACACAAGGGCAAAGTTCTAGCAATATAAATCCCAAACAGTTCTCTCAGCTCTATTTATATTTAGATAATTAGTGACTTAAAATTTAAACCCCTACTGTGGAGAATAGCATCAGGCCATGACTTTGCCAGGGTTTTAAGGATCATGGGAACCACTTGTAAAATTTGGAGACTTCAAACACAGAAGAAGGTTTCAAGCTTGCCAAGGGAGGCCCGAACACCCAAATCAATGGGCACCTTTCTGTGAGACAAGACATAGAGCTTGAGAGTGGGAGCTTGCACTGAGGGCAAGTGTTCCCCTATGCGAGGGGAAAAAGGTCTTCACAGATATTTTCTTCTGATAATAAAAATATTGAATATGATTTATATTCAATTAAAGCATTTAAGGGAGCAGTTTTAAAAGCAATAGAATCACTACATTGTGGTTGAGATGACAGAGAACACCTCCTCTGGTGTCAGAGGATACGGAGCTACTCAGCAGTGGTGCAGTACTAAAACGCAGACGGAAGTCACAAAGTCAGCAGATCTGATTAACTGTAAATCCAGGTTTTTATTACACTCCCCCCCATAGACAGAGAAGGACGATAACTCAATTTTGATCTCAGCTGCAGCACAAGTAAGATCTGAGAGGAAGATATTTACTAAATTATTTACCTTATATAACGCTGTCACTAAAAAACAATCGTGTTTGAAGTGCCCTGTCAGTGCATCTGGCTTCAGAAAGAAATACTGGAGGTGTGTTTACTGTCTGGGGTTTCTGTTCATTTTCCTAAAGCCACATCTAATTGAAAGTGTTCATATAATTGCATCTTAAAGCAAAATGGAGGAGGAATAGGGACACTTGCAAGTGACAGGCCTTTAGAGCTTGAATTGTCCTTCTATGATCTCAAAGCATAAGCCATCACTATACAAGGTAGAGAGGGGTTATTTTCCCTTTTATTGCAATTTCAGTGAATGTTCTGGGCCCTGTATCAGCACACTGCTAGGTTTCCTGGCTCGCTGTGAGGTGGCTGCCAGTGTGTCAGCGTCCAGGCTCCATCCTGCTGCCGCCTCTGGGAGCACAACCAAAGCCACGGTGGCTCCCCTCGGAGCCTGCTCTGGGCAGCACTGTGCTCCTGCCTGGCATGCGGTTGTGTTTCCAAACAAATACCTTCTGAAAGGAAAAGAAATGGTTCCACCTGACTTTTGTATCCCGGGATCACACTAAAAGGCTGATCAATCGCAGCCTTTAGACAACATTTCCTTTTTTTTTTTCTGGTTCTTGCAGTTTAGGTGGCTGTAACAGGAGAAGCAGTGACAAACTGTTGGCATTAATGTACTGAGCATAATGAACACCAGCCATACAGCACATGGTGCTTGTCTGCTTATTGGTGAATTTAACTCACTTTAATTGCAGTGTTACTTAACATGATGGAGAAGTAGCCCTCAGAGGGATCATTTGAGGGACAAATAATGTATTTGTGTAAAATTAAAAAAAATAAACCAAACAACTAGCAGATAGTACTACTAGCTGTAGTAAATTATAGTTTAATAATTATTATCTAGATAGTACTTGGCTTAAGGTTAAAAAAGAGGCACTTCTGGAACACAGGAGGAAAGCTTGCCTGGAGCACAGCCATGGGGACTGTCTTGCAAGCTGCACTGGTGGCGAGACATTCAGCGAAGCACCTGGGAATAAATCGAGTCTGCTGGGAGGGGAAAGTATCTACCCCTGGGGCATGTCAATGGAAATAGAAGGTGACAATGAGCCCAAGGCTTGCTTGGCCATATCACATGGGTCTCCTGATTCTATTGAAGGTATTGCACAGCAACCTGCCCTCTGAGCATATCTGACACCTGGGAGGTTTTCTGTGCAAGTGGGAGGTGTAGGACCTTTACCCCCTGGAACAGAGCTGGTGCCGTAGGCAGTGAGACACTGGTGGTGTTAGAACCTCCTTATGTCTGTCATTTGTACCCTGAACATTAAATATCTTTCTCATTATTCATCCCACCACACTAGAAACAGCTGGTCTTCAAGGGAAATTACCTAATGAATCAACAATAAGGCTATTGTGTAGGCGTGACATTTCTGATAATAAATTACTGCTTTCAGGAGGTTGACCACACTTGTCAGGGTTTTGTGAGTTACAAATTCAGCTGCCTTGTCTTATGCTCTTTTACATAACTGACAGTGTAAAACCTTGGCATTTGACTGTAAGTTATTCCCTCAACTTCTAGATCTCTAAAATAAAATTTCTTTCTTCCTTCATTCAGAATAATCTTTGAACATTTCCAACTCATATATTGAATTTAATTTGGTTTGGTTTGATTATATTTATTGTGTCATATATACATAGGAATTAAATATTAATTTAAATATTTTTAACCAGAAATGTAAACAGGCTATAAATGTAAGGAATGCATTTTTTATTTCATTTAGATAAATTATGTGTTTGTATATTTCTTGTATGCTTACACTTGAAGTAATACTTTTTCCTAAACCCATGGTATGGAGGAAGGTCTAAATATTGTCTTACTAGCTTTCAAAAATACCTGGATGTAACTAATTAGTTTAGAAATGCTTGGCCCACATGAAGTGTGGTTCAAGGGTGAATATTTTAAAGCATGCTTCTTTGTTCACATACAAGTGTTATTTGCCTTTTACTTTGTGTATTCAGGGATGTGACCAGTCAGTGATGAAAACCAGAAGTCTTTGCTCCCTCTTAGCTGAATGCAAATGGCACTGAAATTCAGGCAGTATCTGCACCAAATTGCGTGTTTATCTCTATGGAATTCTGTGGAACCAGTTCTTTAGCTTTTAATACTGTAAGTCTTTTCATAAGTAGCCAGCAAGGAGAGAAGGACAGGAGTTCCATTTTCTGCCAGATTTCTCGGGGCAAAATGCATTCTTGCAAACGTGAATGAAGCCGGTGAAGGTGGGGCAGGCTGGAGAGGAAGTCGGTATTCTTATGCAAGGAGTTGTGGAAGCTAAAAATGAGATCTAAGACAGTGAATACATGTTCTAGCAAGTATACTGGGTTTCAAGAGCTCCCAGTTTCTTTGTTACACTCATCACACTATTGTTGCACTCATTTCTTTTCACAGGTAATCGGTATCTTAATGTCTGGACAGTGCTGCTGCTTTGCCTCTCACAGAATGTGCTCTTATTTAATGCAGCAGGGCCTTTAAAGGTTTGTCTGAGGCTCACGTAGACATCAGTGGATTATTATTATTTTTAAGTAGCAATTCAGATTTTCAACAGGAAGGGACTAACCAAAATCTGGTGCGTCCAAGAAATTTTTTCTGGCACTCCTGTCTGAGAGCAAAGAAAGCAGCATTGCCCAGCGTGTGAGCAGGGCTTTTTGAGATGGCTCCATATCTGACGTGGTGCTAGGATCCTTCTGCCTGAGGTGCTCCAGGAAGGCCAGGTGCAAGTGGACAAAAGCTAAGAATTACTGCCCTGTGCCTGCCCTTCAGCCCTCTAAAGCTAGAAAGGCCCTGGGGAACCTGCCCTTTGGGAGGATCACACAGCATCTTGAACACCTTCAGAGGTGCCTGGAGACAGGATCGTCTGCCGTGATCCCGCTGACCCTGGCCGGGGGGTGGGTCTGAGGCCTGACTTTTCCAGTCTTCCATAGTTTTCTTTGCCTTCGCGTGTTGCACCCTGTGTGAGGTGCTTCCAGGTGCTCTGAGCAGTCATTCCTCACCAGCCATGGGGGCAGTCACAGGTGGCAGTGCCAGCAGCTGTGCCCTTCCCAGGAGGAAGCCTCTGCCTTCACTGCCCCCTGGTTTTGCAGCAGGCTTGAAGAGACCTCGTGTGGCTGTAGGACCTGGGCTCGGTGTCCTCTGGGGATGGAGGCCCCGTGCCCCCCAGCTGGTGGCTCTGGGCACAGCCTCAGGGCTGTGGTGGTGTGGGTCTGTGCCCCACAACAGGGGTTTGTGGGCAGGGGCCCCGCCTGTGCCCCTGCCACGCTGCCAGATGAGCCATGGCTGCATTGCCGAGGGACTGGGGAAGTACTGTCATCTTTCAGCATAATATCTTCATATCAGTTATTTAATTGTGTGTTTTGACTGTGCTGGTGGTGATGAGTTAGTGGTGGACTAACTGGATAGCTGTGGATGTGTTCTGTTTATAAAACACCACCTGTGAGCAGGGTCAGGTACACTGGGCAGCCCAAGGCAGACACACAAGGGCAGGAGCAGCTCCAGAGCCTGCAGTGCTGTGGCCTCTCAGAGAGGGCCTTTTCCACTGTCTCCTGCCTCACTGCACCACCCTTTGCTCCTGTTCCCTGCTACCCTGCGGAGGACTTGTCTCCCCAAATGTCCTTTTTGGGCACATTTCAGCTGCTCATGGCCCCTGGGGCCCAGTGCATGAGGACACCCCTGAGGAGTCACCTGTCCACATGGCCAGCTGTGGAGCACAGCACCATTCGGAGGGCTCGAGGAGGTGGGCTTGTCACAGCCCGAGTGAGGTCGCCGAGGGTGTTTAGAACAGTGGCAGCATCCTCTCCAGCCTGCTTTGGTTTGGTTGAAGGTCACTGCTATCTAGTCAGGGCCTTGTGCTTCACGTGAAGGCCATTCAGTTATGATACAGAGATAGGATGCACGAAAAAAGGAGTGGAAAAAGAATTTTAAAATGTACAGCCAAAGACTGACCCTACACTGTTTTTGGGTGGGACCATATTGGCCTAGAAAATTCAGCTAGATGTAAGTGATCGTCAAGGTCCTCTGAAATCTATATATTTTTTGCTCTAAATAATGTAGTTTCCAGGGATCCACTGTTGAAAGCAAGCGCCTGATGTGCTCTTTCCTTTTCCAAATAATGGAAATTCATCTGAACCAAACAAAGGTGTTACAATGGTGTCACGTTATCATTTCATTTTCCTCAGCAGCCCTCTGATAAAGACATGTTGTATTCAGCAACATACAGACATAAGAGCAGTTCTGTCTCCAAAATCTGGCTTTGCCGTGTAAGTCTTGTTGAGTTTCCATGGCAATGGCCACAAATTCCTCCCCAGCTCTTCAAAGTGAAAGACATATTTGTTTTGCTGGCGCAACTTTGTAGCACAAAAGCTCTCTCTCCTTTTTCACGTAACACCTGCTAATCTGAGCCTGGGCCCTTTGAAGCCTCCTGCTGATCAGAAATTCAAATACATTTTTGCATGCTAATCTTGGTGGTAATCTAGAGCTTGTGTCTTTCACGTTGTGTCTGTGAAAACAATTTTCTTTATAAATCACCAAAAGTGTTGGCCCTGTTTGCTGTCCATGGGAGGATGAGTTGATAGGGCTGTCAGCAGCTTGGATGTCCATTCTCTCAAGATGCAGCCTGGACAGAGCTATCAGATCAGGGCTTTTTAGCCATCCACTCGCCCTTTGTGAAGAGAAGGGGCGGGGGGGGG
>VZTG01000228.1:47737-68442 GCA_013397845.1 Melanocharis versteri
TGGCTGGCACTGGGCTGTGCCTGTGCCCATGGCAGTGGCACTGGGCTGTGCCCCTGGCTGGCACTGGGCTGTTTCTGTGCCCCTGGCTGGCACTGGGCTGTTCCTGTGCCTGTCGCTCAACAAAGGATGTGGCTGCAGAGCCCAACAAACAACCGTTAGCTGCAGTGTTTTTCCTGTCGTCTGACGGATAGACACACATGATGCTGAACCCGCAGCCTGCGTGGAATTCCCTCTGCAGCCGAGCTGCTGCATCCTCATTGCTGACGTGCTGTGGGTGCTCTGCTGAGCCAGGGGTTGGTACCATGCTGGGACCCCCTGTCCCTCAGCTGCCCGCACTGTCCTTCCTCCACGCCACGCAGCCCTGTCCTCAGCACCGGCATGTCCCGGGAAGGGGGCCCCAAAGCTGCCAGGTGTCCTGATGCTGCTGGCGCTGTGGGGTGGTTCGAATGTTGGAGGGACTGTGAAGGTGTGATGCCCCTTAGCCTGCGGCTGGAGATGGAGCTGTGGTGCTCTGTGAATGCTTAGTGGGATCACAGTGTTTGCATCACTAGTAAAGGATTCAAATGGTTTGCCCTTGAGGTACTGCTGTGTGTCCATGATCTACCTGTGTCTTGCAAAGTACATCAAACCCTCAGGTGTCCCTGGTATTCCATTCCCAAACCTGTCAGGTCATTTTCCAGCGGTGCTGTGTCCAGCCGGTGCCTGTGCTGGCAGCCCAGTGTCTGCTGCAGACATGCTCACAGGCCATGTAGTTCCTGCCATAATCTGTGCCTCAGAGGTTTAAAACAAAAGGGTTTGAGTTTCACTGCAGCTCACACCCAGGCAAGCCTCTGTGGAATGGCTGCTTTAAATGAGTCAGTCCTCACAGGGCCTCTGCTTGTTTAAAATGGTCCGTTTTTTCCTCTACTTAAAAAGCCAAAGAGACCTTCCTGTTAATTTCTCAATAATTCTGTGAGTAGGTATGAGTTTCCTCTTGGAGGAGAGGAGCAGTTTTCCCACTTTTACAAGACGGGATCCCTGTTCAGCACTTGCAGAGCTCAGCGCTGACATGTCTTTCCCACAGCCTGATCCCCCCGGCTGCAGAGCTGGATCAGTTCCCCTGAGCGCTGGCTGGGAGCTGAGCCGGGCAGCTCTTCCTCCTTCTCTGAATTTTATAAAATCGCAACTTTCGGAAAAATCCTTGTTTATGAAAGCTCACAGTGCATTTCAGGGAGGAATGCAGACTTGCTGTTTCATACAAAATCACCAGCAAAATATTTGAAGGAGGGTTTTGTGTTCATTGTCTGCTGCATCTCCCTGCTATTCAGGCTCTATTCTATTCAAATTTTCTTCCTTTCTTTAGTGGGAAGACTGAGTGCACAAAGGGGCTGTGGTTTCTGCAAGCAGATAATATAACCATGTAATATAAACGTGGCAATGATTTCCTCGAGCCCTGTGATCCATCAGGCATGTTGAGAGCAGTTGGCAAGGGTCTGGGAGGTTCCCACTGCTACACAGCAGCTACAGATAAGATGCCTTTCTGCCGTGGTCAGCTGCAGGACTCACACCCCCGGCGCTGGAAAGGTTCATCCCTTTCCTGGAAGGGAAAACCTCTGCCTTTGAAGTCACGTGCCCGCAGCTTGCAGAGCTGACTGATACAGCAACATCAGTAATTTACCAAAGTGGGGGGCAGGGGGGGAAAGAGAGCTGCAGCATAAATCTCAGTCTAGCTTTATTCTTTTACCTTAGGTTATATGTCTTTAAAGGAAAAATGCTGACAACATGCTCGCTCACAAAAAGCCGTTTGAGCCAGTGCCAAGAATTTGCTCAAACCTGGTAAAAAGTCACAGCTGGGACCTGAGAGCAGCACTGAATTCTACTTCCTTGCTTGATCTTAATTTTCTGGGGGCTGAGGAGATGTTCAGTATGCCTCCTGCTCTGAGGCTGGGTAAGAACTTGCTTTTGTCTTTCAGAGCAGGCAGTCACTGGTGTCTGATGTGGTGAGAATTCACTGCGGTTCTGTTTGCTTTCTCTGTATCACTTACTCTTCAATTTAGAAAGTTTAAAACAATATTATTTGGACTGAAATAGTGCAGCCAGGCAACAAGGGGCCTCCAGCCTGCAGGACGGGCTCTTCCCCTCTGCAGAGGGCAGCTTTGTGAATGGTAACATCTGCAGCCCAAGGTGCCTGCAGAGCCCCCGGCCCTGCCCGCAGCACCAGATCTCAGCCACAGTGAGCGGTGCAAGCCGAGCAGCCGCCGCCTCACCTGAAACATCCCCAGCCTGCAGGACGGGCTCTTCCCCTCTGCAGAGGGCAGCTTTGTGAATGGTAACATCTGCAGCCCAAGGTGCCTGCAGAGCCCCCGGCCCTGCCCGCAGCACCAGATCTCAGCCACAGTGAGCGGTGCAAGCCGAGCAGCCACTGCCTCACCTGAAGCATCCCCAGCCTGGAGCCCTCTGCTTCCCCTGCGCTCCCAGCTAGCCGTGGGATGCTGCTGCAGGAATACTGTTGGGCTGGTTGAGTGCTCAAGACAGGTCCTGGTGACTAGCTCTGGGTCACCATGAAGTTTTCAAGTATAATAAATCAGAGGGGGTAATTTTTTGATGAGTATTGTGCCTGTCTAGGAGGAGCTGACCCCACACATTTTTCTTCTCTCAGCAATCTTAATGTCTCCTTCTAATCACTGGACAGTGACTGCTTGTGTCTGCAAGCAGCTATAGTGATTTTGGTAGAGGTCCTCCTGCAAGGAGACATGAGACTTTGTATCACCATGGTTCCCACCTGAGCCCTGCATAGAAGAGCAGATGGAGGAGCCACCTCTGCACCCCCTAGAGCTCCAGGGGTTCCCTGGTCAGGATTGCTGTGTTTGCACACGGGCCTGAAGCACCTGTGTTAATTGTACGAGGTATGAACAGCAGCTTATTGACCTTTACAAATCTTCCCTAAGAATGACTACCTTCCCCTTGAAATGCAGAGAGCAAAGGGCCTGCAATTACTGAGGAGTTTAGGATATGAATCCCAGCGAAACTCCTGCCAGAATCTCTTTGTCCCCTGAACCAGGGGAGGCAGTGAATGCATTGTGTTCCCAGAGATGTCATGTCCTGCCACAGAACAGTATTCCTTGCTTTCTCCCTTACTGATGGCTCTTCCAGCTACCTTACTTGTATCTTTCAGATGTGATGTCTTCTTTTCCACTGAAGCTGATGGGTCAAGTCTTATGTCCAAATCTTGATGCTTTATTTTAAAACATAAGTATGTAAAAAAATTTCTATTTCTAACCTTTTTATTACAGAATTTGATCTGTATGAAATTATGGAACCCCACAACTCCAGTAGTGATAGCAACATGCCTATTTTTGCTTCTTGTGCTGCATCATGCACTAGTGCTGTAGCTCCCCAAGAGAAGGTAGGAAAAGTTTTTAAACCTCGGTGGCCTCTGTGATCTTCTCGCTTGCTATGTATAGCTGATTAAGGCTCAATCACGTGATATAATGATAGTTCCCCCCATGCTTTATCGATCCCAGTGGGAATGAAGGGCATTCAGCACCTCACATAAGCAGACCCTTCATGTCTATGTCTTGCTGCTCCTTACAGAATATGAGCAGTAAGGCTGAGCACTCCTTGATTTTCTTATTCAGACTCATTTCAAGCTCCAGCTCAGACTGGAGATTTGCTGAGTAAATAGTCTCAACAATAATCTCAGCCTGATTCCAACTAATTAAATCCTGTACAAACATCCCTCTCCGGGCCAATATAGCAAAAGACAATGAAAACACAGAAAACCAGACATAGCTTTCCTCCAGATTTTGCTCGGCCCTTTAATCCTGTATCTTTTGAAAGATAGTAACGTCCATAAGATGAGGGGTCAGCCTTCCTGCCCTTAGCATCAAGCAGTGGAATTTTTCAATAATGAACAGCTGGGTCACCAGCGACACAAAAGCTGCTGTAATATCCTGTAGGCTTACGGGGCACAACAGAAATCCCAAAGCAAATCATGATGTACACAGAAAGGGACCGTCCTTTTCTATTAAGGAGACCACTTCAAACCAGTCTCAACACCACCTTTTCTCCAGCTTTTCGAAGGAGAGATTATCCCCTGCGTATATTTAATCACACATTATGGGGTGGCTTTGATTGCCTTTTTAGAGTCAGAGAAGTTAAAGAACATAGTTTGAAGGCTCTTATTATCAGTGCTCCATCCGCGTGCTCTCAGCCAAGATGTGTTTACAAACAAGGGTTGGGATGGGGGTGGGGGCAGCAGGAATGCTGCCCTGGGCCCATGGCTGGGCTTGGCACTGCTTTCACAGAGTTGGTTGTATAACCCTGACTCCAGCTACGTGTGGCGAGCGCCAGTGGGAGGGGGAGGCAGGGGGGTTGCGTTTGTGGTTTAATTTTTATGAAACCCCCTGGAATTCATCTCCTTTTCCAGGGAAAGAAGAAGTTATCTCTTAGGTTTTTCCTATACAGTAAAGCAAATAGTAAACCAGGGTAACATGAACAAAAACTAGATGCGATAAAGACTTTTTAATGTATCACGAAAGTTAGTCTGAGATGTGTGCAAGATATGCTGGAGATTCCTGATTAAAAGCAGTTTGTGTCAAGGAAGTTACCACTTGCAGCATGTAGAACATCTGACAGTGATTAACTGGAGCTAGCTATTAGATTTTCCTAAAGAAACAATACTTAAACATATCTCCACAAGTATGAAACACTTTATGTACTGTATCTGGTACACCTCATTTAAATTGACTTAGATGGAACAGACACACTAAGTCTAACTAGTAGGTTATTAAGAATATAAACCTGGTGCCCAAGAATTTACAATCAGTTATATGGGAGGTATCCTGACTTCCCTCCTTTTCCCAGGGCTTTCATTTACTAAGCATATGCTGTAAAGATGTCACATTTACAGCAAGGGACATGTTTAGGATGTTTCTTACAAACAGTTTTAAGTTACATACCTGTAGCAAATGCATCTTGCTATGCTGCAATGTGCTGTTAGAAAGCCTGCTATGAGCTCAGGAAAATGTGGGTGAAAGCAAGAATATATGCATTGGTACAAATACATTCATAACCTAGTTTTTCAGTTTACTTATTAGTGCTTGTGAATTTTTTATAGAAAAATGACATAAAATTGTTTTCTAGAGGAAGATGAACTTTTCAGCTCTGTTAAAGCACTTAGAGGGTGGAGAAATATGGTTTAAATTAAGCATATCATACTTCTAATTCTGGGGGGTAACAACAAGAAGAACTTGGAGATTCATCCAGCCTGGAGTGTTTGGTAGTTGCAAATAAACGGTGTGTTATATGTAATGATAATTTCCCTGAGAAATACCTTTCTGTTTCCTGCCCCTTTGTGGATCAGGAGGCTGATGGTTACTGCGGGGCTGTGCTTGCACATAGGTGCTGCTCTAATTCGTGTTGTACATCGCAGAGAAGGAACAGGCGAGTCAGAAAACTTGGAATCCAGCATTTCAATAGGCCTTTAATTATGGATTTCCCTACTATTTGTAAGATGAGTGGTGAGAATTGCTGAAGTAACCGCTACAGTGCTATGAGCCCAATTAAAAGCACTGCTTCAGAATGTGGGATTCCCACAAAGAGTGTTTCTGCCTCTTTGCTGTCTCTCACTTACATTGGAAGGTTTTTAAAAACAATTGCACTTCTATTAGCCGCCAGAGGAGCTCTGCTTTGCAGGCTGGCTCCTAAAGTCCCAACCTACCTCACTCTCTCTATCCATACAGGGTCAAGTCAGGAATTGCACCGAGTTTCTCCAGAGCAGAAGAATGCTGAGGGTCAGTGTTTAGTAGGTGGGAAATCATGGAAACAGTCCTCTGGGGGCTGAGGCAATTTACATTTAAGTCCAAATTTCTCTAATTTGCATAATACCAAGCCTAATAAAATATTCATGGTAACTTCTCTCACTTTCAGACAATTTAAGGTAGACAAAAATTAAATTGGAAAATAATGCTTAAAAATAAGAGAAAAAATTTGAAGACAATGCCTTCAAATATTTTCCTGCTTTTAATTTAAGGATATTTTTCAGAGTTGCAGAATTGTTTGCAGAGTTACTGCTAGATAGAAGTCTGCCTTATGCACAAAACTGAGCAGAGTTTGATCTTTTTAATGAGAATCACAAAAACTGCTGGAATTCCAAGGGTCAATGTGGGTCAGGTGGAAGATGAGCTTGGAGGATGTAGTATGTGTGCTTCATGGGGTGGCAGAAATGGCCCCACTATGAGAGACGGCAGCTTGAGAGGTAGCTGGTTTTCTCAGAGCTGGATTCAGATGAAATTACTAGAGCCAGAGTTTGCCCTTATCCAAGGGATCACTACTGGAATTTTGTGATAGTTGTGGCCAATGCATTCTGTGAGGTGTCAGAGACTGGAGTGTGTGGAGAGCAGAAGAAACCACCAAAGGAAAGGGCATCTCTGGGCTCGGTGCTCAGCCCCGGGTGTTTCTGTCCTGTGCAGGTTCTGCCCTTTGGCAGCTGATGCCCAAAGTCAGCTCACACCAAGCCAGGCAAATGCAGGGGCTGTAGGTGGCTCTGAGCACCTGACTCGGTGCACGGCCTCAGGGCAGCTCCTCCTGTACTTGCAAAGAGACAGGAACTTTTCCTGACCAATCTGGGAGTTTCTTACTGGTGACTGTTGCACACAGTCTTGATATTTCAACATCTGTCTAGAGCTTTGCGTTTGGAAAATGCTGATTTCTGCACTGCTATTAACCACCAAACCTGCACAGTCTTTCTCCCTGTTCTGACAGAATTTGGAAATAAAAATGAATGTATATTTCCCAAATAAGATTGCAACTCCAGTGGTTTAACCCACCTGTCATCCCACTTAGATGTGTGTCTTAAAGAGTGTGGAAGGGGAACTGATTGTGTTTGTTCTTAGCATTTTTGTGCCAAATGATTTTGTTTGTATCGATTTACTCATGTGAAAGCATCAGATTTCAGTAAAGCTCATAAATTTAGTCAATGGTAAAATTTAATTACATTAGCATTAGCAAACACAGGTTTTCATAGTATATGGCTGTGAGATGGTGCCTTCCTGACCAAAAGAATTGACACCTGACCTGTCCCTTTCCTTGCTGCTGTCAAGTTACATTTATTTTTTGGTAAGAAAACATGAACTGGAGCTACTAATGGTGCAGGATTGCTCTCATCTGCTCACGTGTATGAATAGTGCCAATGGCTGCAGCAGGCACATACCTGGAAACTGCTCTCAAAGCCCCCCAGGCCCCTGGAAGTGGGATTGTCCTCACCCACAAGGGTGGGTGAAAGCAGTTCTGTCACTGGTGCTTTCAACAAGCAATGGTTGGATATCCTTTATGCAAAAGAAATCATATCACACTGTGCCAGTATAAAACACACTCCTGACAAGGAGACATTAAACCAAAGCCCACATTTGGGGTGCTGAGGGAGGTGCTGAGGCTGCCAGCTGCAGTCAGATGACAGATATTTTTGTTAGGAAATAATATCTTCCTCTGATTTCCTGAGAGGTTGAATATGAAGCATAAAACAACGGACAGTGATGACATCCAGAAGAATTACCTCTGTGTATTCTGGAAGAGAGTAAACAAGTACCTCAATGCTGTCCAGGTACACCAGGCACTGTTTGGACAGCTGCACTGCCCATTCGAAGGTGTTGCTTGCCAATGGCTTGGCAGTATGAATGCCAGGTTCATATAAGGTTCATATAAAATTGTGCAGCTCCATGGACATGGCCATGATAATAAACCCGACACAGCAGAAAGGTTGGATTTTCCAATGCATACCAATTACTGATGTGGAACATGCTCCAGTGAGGATTACTTGAAAAACTGCATTTAGTGCTGCAATAATACTAAAAGGTCACTTTGGATCACGTTTGCAAAAGGTCAGAGCTGGTGGAGATAACAGCCTGTGCACACAGAGCAGAAGGTGGTGAGTTCATTTTAGCTCCGTCTGCAGTCACAGCTGAAAACCAGTGAGGATCAGACATGGAAAAAACTCTCTCCCATTTTGACTGATTCTGTGGTAGAGAAAGAGTTCCTCATGTAGTAAGGAATGTCTCTAGGCTTGGTAAAAATCCTAAAAAAAAGCAAAAGCATTTTTAAATGCACCATTCTGTATTCTCAAGATGCACTGGGATGAATGCATGTTTCCAAAGTGGTTTTGGCAGCAGAATTTCATAGAATACTTTTCAGCTTGAAATCTGTCATATGAATCTTGTATACATAGGGGATTGTTGTTCTCAGTTTGCTGGGAAGCTTTCAGTGTGAAATGGTGGGGGTGCAATTGTTTGGTGCAGGGGATACTGCATTCTCTAAAGTCAGTTTTTCAGAATTTGGGAAATGCGTCACTCACAAGTTGCTGCTCTTCTGCAGCCGCTTTGCAGCCCCACCAGCAGCTGACAAACCTCAAGCCAGGGACAGAGAAGTTTGTACCCAGTATTGCCTATCCAGCTGCTCTCAACGAGTTGTGGTGGGACTATTGCAAGCTTATTCTGAACATCGTAGCTTTTTGCTTTAAACTAAATATATTCCTGGAGAGGTTTCTGTAATTGAAATGGTCCCAGGAGGAATTAGCATCTCTGCACATATCAGCTGTCTGTCCATCAGGCCCAGCAGGAGTGCTGGGGGGGCTGTGGGACTGAGGATCCCACCAGAGAAACTTTGAGTCATCGTCACCGTCTCGCAGTCTGGCCTCTCCCGTTCTGATGTACATTGTCTGCGATCTCCTTAGCTCAGGGGAAGTGAATTCTGTTGTGATGGATCTACGTTGTGTTTAACGATTCTTCTGGCAATTTTTATTTGTAACAGGGCATGGTCCAGAGGTGCCCAGTAAAGTAAGTAAGACCTGTCCCTGCGCAGAGGGTAAATGAAGGTCTTTGCCTAATGAATTCATTATAAGCAAGGTGCATCCTTCTTTCTCCAAATTTTCTGATAGCAGTTGAGAGACACATGAAAAGTAATTTATCTTTGAACACACAATTTTAGTACGTTCAGGGGCTCCCAAATGCTTCAGTGAATGAAGGCAGCATATATTCACGGCTGGAGTCTGCCCTTAAATCTGATCCCACTCTCTGTGGGCCCCTAACTCCATCACGGTGACCCTTGCACTGTAAGGTATAATATAAAGCAGCAACTGACAGTAGCTCCTGCAGCTGCCGGGACCTGGCAGGGCCTTACTGGGTACACAAGAGCATTCAGCCCCATTTGTTGGGAGTCTCTGAAGGATGCAGAGTGATCAGCGTCTGTGGAAATGAATGGGCTTTTCATGCTGATGATTTCATTTCTGGATGGACACAACACTTCCAGCCGTGGCGATTCATCATCCTGGCTGGATGCGAGTGGAGGGCAGCCAGCACTTTGCACTGATGCTCAGAGCAGACACTGAAGATAAAGCGTGGGACTCGGACAGAGCTTTCCAAATATTTGACAGAGAACTGCCAGGGAAGCGCAGTGCTATTCCAATTTCTAGGCTGCCAGCAGTGTCTAGTAAATTTTCCCAGAGAATCGCTGCTGTCCACGACATGGATCCAACATTGCCTTTTCTTAACCCACCTGCTCTGCTCAGGATTTACCTTTGCCTCTGAGGCAGCTCAATGCTGCTAAGCAGAACACGGTCGTTGTGTGTCTGGCATGTTTGGGGCACTGGTGCTGCTGTGCACACTCCAAACCAGCCCCAGGGCTGGGCTGGGGGCTGCTCTGCTGGCACCCCTTTCCTTTTGTTGTACAAAACGGGGCAGAGGCTCCACGGAGGCAATGCCAGACAGTGCTGGAGTTTACAGGGTGGGAGAAGGGCTCTGGGCACAGGGTGAGTTGTGGGGCAGCCACGAGGCCCCAAGCTGCAGCCCTGCCCGGGGCTGGGAGCTCAGTGGGCACTGGCCAGTGCAAGGTGGGTGGCAGCAATGCCATCCTGTCCTGGCACACAGCTGCCTGTGGAACCTGGCCACCACCGAGGGCTGGTTCCTCGCCTTCTGCGGGGAATGGGGCAGGTATGGACACAGACCAGCCATCTCAACTTTACAAGGTGTCTGGATGGAATATTGATGGATTTGGGCCTCAGCGTGGCTAATTAGCATGTAGGATTCCTCAAAAGGGTTAACATGGGATCTTTTTAATTGTCAAAAGAGTTGCAGGCTATTAGGGTTGGCATATTCTTCAATAATCTGTTTTATTTTTACCTGCTGGGAGCTTAATTAAAAAACAAAGAGGCTCAATTTAAAGCCCATTACTATGCTAATTTTGTAAGAACTGGGCGGTGATTAAGAAGCTTTAAAAAGAGGAGTTTAGTTTGCTCTAGGGAATGGGTTGGAGGCAGGTTTTATTTCGTTTCATTAGCTAGCTACAATTATTTATAAACTAAATGGAAATGATATTAAAGAGTAATGAAAAAACCAGCATCTATGTATTATTGAACAGCAGAACTTTTTTTAATTTAGCATCGAAGTGTGTAGAGCCTTTATTACTGCAACTCACAGTTAACACAGCTAAATGCAGTTGTTAAATATAAGAGGCTTTTAAAATATGCCCATAAATACAGAGCTGTCTGGTTTGCTTTTCCTGTAGATCACTAGAGTAAGTTTATAAAGATATCAATGTGACAATAAAGATGAACCGCTGTCTCTTTAAAAAAAAAAAAATGAGGTTTTATATAGGAAAATTTCTTAACAGAATAAATTACGAAGACTTACTCTTTGTGTATTATGTATGTAATGTTGTATAATCTAACAGCACTGCAAACCTTCTACTGCTTTTTGCCTGTCATGTGAGCCCAAAATAATACTTGCAATTCCAGTTATGTTGGAGTACTTGGGAGGAGCCGCTGCATGGCACGGATGCTCGGAGCTGGAGCCAGGCAGCGAGCAGCTAGGGCCAGAGACGTTCCCGAGGATGCGGTGGGTGAGGAGGGGGGCCAGCAGCAGCGGGACAGCCTGGGAGGGCAGCAGGACTGCGGGCTGCTGGGTGCAGGTACGGCCAGGGAGAGGCTGCCAGGAGCCTGGGAGAGGGCTCCAAGCCCGGGCAGCAACTTTGAACTGAATGCCCCAAACAAAGGTGTCTGTTTGTGGTGTCTGTGAGGGTGTGGGCAGGGACATGCCCCCTGTTTCTGCCAGAGGAGCTGGTAATGCTGGTGTGTATCTTCTCAGCCTTGGGAGGAGGAGGAGCTGCTGAGTCTGTACCTGGAGGAGCCACATCTCTGGTGGCACTAGGGCCTTTCTCAGAAACAGCATGTTCCTATAAAATATCCCAGCTCATGTGGCATGAATGAGAGCTGGTTTTCATGTGCATCCTGGTAGCTGAGTTCGCCCAGCATTTGAACTCCCACTGAAAAGCCACTCTGATCTTATAAAGGACCAGGAGCCCCACGCCCCACCAGCCAGCACTGCCATTCTGTGCTGAAACCCTTCGTGCTGCTGCTCTTTCCAGGAAGGCTTTGATGCTGTGCCAGGGATGGGGAGTGGGAGGAAGCCTGGAACAATGGCGAGACACCACTATCTACTAGGCAGAGTGGTGAGGAGGAAGAAGAAGGGTGGCAGGAGGGCAAGCAGTGGATGCCAGCCCACCCTCCAGGGTTGCCCAGAGCAGCTGGCATTTAACTCTGTAGGGGTCCACATCAGTCTGGCTGCGACACCAGAATTGTTGGTGGGGCATCTTAATTTAAATAGTTGTTGCAACCAGTAAAGTGTTTCTAGATGAAAGAAGCAAGTTACAAGAATAATTAAAATTACCTGCACATCAGTGATTCAAATGTCTATGGACACTAGCAGGACTCCTGCTGCCAGAGCCTTCTGCGTGGGTCCTGCACGGGTGCCCTGAGGTACAGCATCCTGCTGGGGAGAAAAGCCTTACACTGCAGGTCTGCTGCTCCTGTGGGTAAACTCAGGGCTGAGCCGAGCCCAGAGCTGCCGCTGGAGATAGAGGTCATACGGCAGAATAGCTTCAATTCCTCTTCTGGTTCTAAAGGCAAAGTGAGCTATCCAAGATCCCCGAGGTTGCAAATGTCCCTTGGCCTTCTTTTGACCCTATATACACCTTACATTCTTCCTTTAATGATTGACATTCGGTGGGTTTGTGCCTTCGGGCACGCTGAAGTTGTAGCTGCCTCTTCATCAAAGCAACTGTTTACAGCTGGTTTGAGTTGGATGCCAATAAACAGTATTCTTTTTGTCTCAAAATAAAAAGCAGCTTAAGTCCCTAATGATAAGGATTTTGTGCTCTGTAGAGGAAAAAATTTAGCTAGTTTGGGACAGCCAGCCATTTAGCTTAGCAAGTTGGAGTACTTTATACTTCCAGCTAAACTGCCTTTATCTCCTCAAGTGAGCCGGCTATAGATTCTTATCACTGTGGCAGAAGTGATGAGGGTAACATCTTTAGTTGGAAATCATTGGCAACATGTGGAGAAAGCTTAAGATGTTGTCACACTTTAACTTGGTCCTAATCTGTTCAAAGGCAGTTGATACTTTCTAACTGTGCCAGCAGGTAGTGAGAGGGAGTCAAAGACCATCAGGGTGAAATAGCTCCTGCTTTTCTTTGGAGAGTTTATGACTTTCATAAAGCGGACACAAAGACACTGTGGCGGTAACTGTTATTGTCTAAATTAAGAGCTTATGTTCACCCAACCATATTTCATTAACTTGTACACTCAAGCTTCTACATTTCCTGCCTGCTCCATGCGGTGCTAGAAGCAAATCTTAAATATTTTAACGCCTATTGTCAGTGAAGTGAGAACAGGAGCAATGTGCAGGTCAGCCCTGCCCGTCCTGGCACTGCGAGCAGCACGGACAGGCGTGTGCTGCGTCCTGCCACGGCCCTCGTGTTCCCCGGGCAGGTTCTGCGACTCGTGGCGTGTGCTGGCGTGAGATCCAGAAAGAGAACTGTTCTCCTTCCAGTAACGAATTGAGATACTGTGACCAACACCTAAATGTCAAAATGTAAGACCGAACTGCCGATGGAGCTGATCATTTCTGAAGTCATCTTCCCTGTGAATGAGGACCCAATCCTGCCCCCGATGCTCCCTAAGGAGTTTTGCATCTCACTTGAAGCAAAAGCTGACACAGCTTCTCCCTTGTTTTTCTTTAACAGATGATCTTAAGAACATCAGAGCTCCTGGTGAGCAAACTTCGATGCATTTCAGCAAATATTGTGTTTTGGAAAAAAGGGCTTTGTCAACGCTACAGAGTAAAGGACAGTGCAGTCAGAGCAGGATTTCTTTTCAACCAGATATTCAACAAAGCGCCTCATTTTTGGAAACATATATGGAACCCCAAGCAACACCATGTAACATTTTGGTGCTTTTATAGAACAATCCCAAGCCATACAAATTTCTGAAAGAAACGAATGTGCTGATAAGATATGAGGGGATTTCGTACACTTTTTCTCTAACAGGCATCCCTATTTTTTCTCTCTCTCTCTCTCTGTATAGTATATATACATACCCTTAACCAAAAGTTAAGTAGTATTTAATTTAAGTATTTCAGCTTTGACCTACTTACAACTTTTCATTTAATTAAAAAAAAAATCAGAAAAAGTTAATAAAATGTTTAGACAAACCTTTCAGTCTTGTGAGCTTAAAGGAATAATCCTCTTTGCATGCCTAATAATGTTGTTGGTGTCTAATGGGATTTCATTTTCACACATGTGGAAGTGTCCTGTGTTATAAATGTTTGACTGCTGGAATAACTTAAAACCTGTGCAGACGTTCGAGGCAGGAGGAGAGTCTGGGCGTGCTGTAGGGCCCTACTTACTGATAAATCTCTTTGTATGGGTTTAGAGCATCTAGTTTACTAAAGCCTGAATACAAACACAGATGCTGATAGCTGAGTCTTAGGACTCTGTCAACCATATTTGGCCTTACAGAAGCCAGGAGGTTTTTGTAGTTCTGTGTCTAATCTTAAAAATTCAGTTTATAGTGCAACTTTAGTAGTCATCCATACTAGAATGACCAGGCTCGTCTGTTCTTTAATTTAAAAAAGATGAATCAGATGTTTTGAGTCTTCAAAAAACACTGTATTAAGAGGGATATTTATTTTCCATCCTATTATTAATAGTACCTAATTGACATAATCTTAATAAGAGTCACTTCACGTTACAAGAATAAATTACCATTCTTAGACATTGCAGGAGACACCTTTAGTTACCTGAGTTTTGGGGGTTTGAGTTGGGGTTTTTTAGTTTTCCTTTTCCTTTTTCAGTAGTCCTTTTTACAAAGCTCCATGCCTCTGGTAAGAGTCTCCTGTTTTTGTCAGAAGAACAAAGTTTGTGAAAGAAGGGCAATAAAGAGAAACCATGTGAGGTGGTTGGGGGAGAAAAATTTCATCCATTAAGGGTCAGCCTAAAAGAGCACGATTTAGAGCAGAATATAGCTGGGACTTTTGTAAGACAAGCAGCAACTTTTCATGCTCGGATGGGGATTCTTGGGTTAAATTGCTATCTTTGAGTTCTGAACTTGGAAAGGTATTAAAGTGGAATTAAACCTTTACACAATCCTGCTCTTGTGTCATTCAGGATTTTTTTGGGTTCTGTTTAATTGTACATCACAGCAGGGTTCTGAGTGACTGGTGCTCTAAAGAAATGAGGGGTAGGGTTAAGTCTGCAGCCCACTGCTCCCTGCTAATCCTTCTTGTTCCTTGAAGAAGGATTTACTTTTGCTGCCAGCTTGTGAAAGACTTTCCTCCTCCCGAAGAGATTGTTGTGGCTTTCCTGGGGAGGTGTGGTTGCTATAGCAGGGAGTCACGCCTGGGTATTCTCTCAAACCCTACTGAGAATGGGCCAAAAAAGAGCCAAAGAAGAGTAAAACTGGGGATTAAAAAATGGAACAATGGGAGACAGGAAGATAGGAGTGGGAACAAATGGGAATTACAGCACCAAAAATAATGCAAAGTGACAAAAAGAGGAAATAGAAAAATAATAGCTGACAGTTGGACTGAAAAGACAAACACTACAAAAGAACAATTTATTTTCAACAGGCAAAGAACATAAAAAGGCATCTGGGAAATAAGACACAGCCCTATGTTGAGGACTTTTTTTGGTTCTTACTGTATTGCAAACATACACACACTAAGCACACAAAACTGCTTCGTGCTTCCCTCTCGATTCCACCTTTGCCACAACCAGTTTGTTTGAAACAAAACCTTCTTGGATTTTAAACTTTGTGTTTATTTCTTTGCTGTTAAATGATGTCTCTAACTGTGTCTGCTCCTAGGGACTAAAGGTAGGGTAATTCTGGGCTTTTCACATTAAATATTGTCATGCATATCAATAGTAGAAGAAAAGATCCAGCTCTGCTCAAATTCTGTTCTTGAATGCTTTCCAGAGAAATAACTGCCTCCAGTGGGCACTTGGTTTTGCTGCTGCTTACTGGAGACAAATTCTTTAGCTCATGCCATGGCAATGGCCTGACACCTCTACCTGGCCCTGCCCCAGGCTGTGCCCCTTCCTTGCCCTGCTGCAGCTGCCTCCTCACTTTGGCTCAGCCAGCTCATCCCTGTGTCGTGGAGTTTTCCTGTAGGAGTTTAGAAGCTGCATTTTGCTCCTAACCCCCTTCGCTCTACCGACAAAACACAGGCTAATTTTGCAAATATTCGAATATTTCCATATCAGTAAAAGAAGCAGAAATTTTCATTCAGTGTAAAATTTGTCACAATACAAATAGAATTTAAAAAGGAGCCAGTGCCACATCTAACAGCAAATCTCTCTGAATGCTTTTCCTGCACCCCACTGCTTTATATACAGGGGAGACAGAGAGATATAATAGATGAAACATTTTGTTTATGAACTGTCTATGTTTTGTTTTATTTCACATGTTTTTGCAATATAGATAACAGATTACACCACAGAGCTTTCATTGCCTTGTGCTATAAAGATACTATAAAGCCTTTCTGGGTATTAATAATAGATTGTGTTGATGAGTTTGGAGAAGCGGGCAATAGACCCCCCACTGCAAAGACATTAACACCATAGGACTAAGGTATCTTTCCCTTGCAAATCAGTTGCTAAATTGGCTGTGCTGATGAGTTTGGGCACAAGCTCTCCACCAGCATCACTGCAGCAGGCACAGGAAGTGATTTTGTTTTATACTGGCAAATAACATTTCTTCCTCTCAATGTTCTTAGTTGCGAGGAAAGCCTTGTGTAAATTCTTTCCCTAAGTCATTCTTGCCAGCCAAGAAATAACTTAGAAATTACATTTGAATTGCTTTGACACATGATTATTTTTTTCTGTAAAAGTGAAGACCGGGCCAGTGAATCACAACAGTACAATTTCCCTGCTTATGGGGCCTTTAGGGTGAAATCTCATATAAAAATTGCATTAGAAGAATCTCCCTGTGTTGTTGGTGATGTAAATTCAGTGTGCCATTTTGTGAACAAGAAGGATAAGATGTCTGTCAGAGCATAGACTGGAGCCAGCATCCCTGTTCCACAGGGCCCCTCCACAGGCCGCTTCATCTGCTGGATATTGGTGAGGGCTTAAAGAGTGAAGAGGAAGGTGGATTTAATTTAATTTGTGTAAATAAATGAATAAAAATCCAACGAAAAAAAAAAAGGAGTGCCCGCTTTGTTTTGGTGACCACCGCCCCCCAGCTAGGTAGAGCTGTGGCAGAAGCACAAGCACCCCAACACATACGATGCTTTTATAGCCCATCAGTGTGATTTGGAGAATGCAAAAAACACAGCAGCAGAAGCCCATTTAGCCTCTTTGAAACTCATGGACAAAAATAACATTATTTCACAAATGTTTGCACCGCCTAAAAATATAATTCTAACGAAATCATCATAGTTTGTTAATTCATTAAGGCTTCTTAATTGCAGCCCCAGCTTTATCAATTCAATTGGTGCCCTTAACTTTTATAACAGTTTCTGTTCTACAGAAAAGATTAGGAGAAAATTGCAGCCATAATCTGTACAGTGCAATTGCCATGCTATAAAGAGGAATGGGAGTAGCTGAGAAGAGCAATTGGATTCCCAAAGGTGGAGCACAGTAGAGCAATATCAGTGACTTTGTAAATGAAAAATTGTTTTAATTCCCTTCTAACAGCAATAATTCTATTCTTCATAAATTTTTCCATCAAAGTGTTGTATGGAAAAATGCTATAAAATACAACAGCATGGCAGTGATGGAAGACAGTTGAACAAAGTGGTCAATTAGGGGATGAAAATTAAGCAAAGAGAAGAATTCATTCTGTCACATTCTGCTCAAAGCGAGAAACTGCTCTGCACTTTGCATTTTATGTCGTACTTTATAGTTAAGGGAGATGTAACTATTTAGGTCATTCTGGTCCCACTTGAGCAAGTTGCATTAGGATGTAAGCTTTAAATTCTGTGTGTCTTTGTGCTTTTGTTTAAGCATCCCAGTTCCATCCCAGAGCTGCCGGTGCCCCCGGGTTTGAGGTGGCCAGCAAGTGCTGGGCCACCTGCAGAGGGATCATGAGAGGCCTCGGCGGGAAGGAAAGCACACGAAGGGTGGTGTTTCTGTGGCATTGTTTGACACAGACTGTTGTCTGGGTATGGCCAGCCTGAGGTACTCTTGGGACCGTGTTGGTGGGTCTGTTTCTGGTGGGCACAGTGAGGGTGGGAGCTGGTGGTTCTGACAGTGTCCACACTCAAAGTCCCACCGGCTTCAGATTAAGATTTGGCAGGAGATAATATGTGGTCCCTAACACTGTTTTAGCCATCAGCTTATCTTGGCAGGGGAGTACAGCACTCCTCATGGAAATACAGGTGAAATATTTACGTGGAGAAAAAGTCACTCATTACCAAGATAGGCAATATGTAATTTGTGAGTCCAAATCCACATTTTGAAGTGCAGATCTAACACAAGCCTTCATCAGTAGCTGGTGTTCATACTACAGCACCTGTGCATAGAGAGTTAATAAATATTTTCTTCACTTCTCCCTGAAGAAGAAAAAGGTTTCTTTGTTTTAGTTTCTCTCTAAATATTACAGGATTTTTTCCAGAAACTTTTAATTTTTGCACGTTTTATTACTACTCGATGAAAGGGAATTATGTTTCTTATATTGAAGTTTCAGCTATGAAATTGGCTTTAATAAACTATGTAATTATTTCTTCTGCAGGGAAAATATTTTAAATAGATTATTTCTTTTTTAAGGGGGTGGGGGTTTCAAATCATAAATTTGTAATATTCCTGTTGTGTTTTACTGCATTCAGGATGTTTTGTATATTCAGAATTGAGTGCAACCTAGCAACAGTTTTTCCACTTTATAAGCACCCATGAGCTGTAAGACGCTACAAAAAATATTCAAGTCCTATGCTGGAAAAGCCCCATGCATACTGTTTTTCCAATCCTATGTCATCTAAAGAAAGAAGTATCAAAATTTCTCCCAAAGAACAAGGAACAGATGTCTTTCATTAGAAATTTAATTTCTTCTCTTAATAAAACTCAGTTGCGTGAAAAAACATGGTATCTTTTACTCTAGCTCTACCCTGTGTTATAGCACAGGAGCGTGGAGCGAACTCCCATCAGAGCCGGCCAACAGGAGTGTCCCAGGGTGTGGGCAGAGGGAAAAGCATCAGACCTAGAGACTGCACCACAAGTACGTACAAAAGCTGTGACCACTACCTTTGCATATTCATTAGATAAAGAAAAGCCAAGTATCTGCTGTGGTTGCTGCAACACATCATGTCAGAATAATGCAGAAAGGGAAATGATGGGAGGTCTCTGATAGGCAGGAAGCAGCATCTGTCCTCTTGCATACATCAAACACAGTATAATAACTTCCTATTTACTGCTTCACGGCAGAAGCCCAGTAAATAAACAACCTGACTGAATTAGTCTATTTTTCTACCTTTGTCCTGTTTAACAAACCTCTTGAACCACGCTTAATGTGAACAGCAAATTTCACACTGCACATAGACATCTCTCAGCACAGATTAAATTAGTTATAATAAAACAATTAAAATCTATTTGCCCACAGACAGGAGGAAATTAAGGACCTGGCTGAGCCACAGAAAGGTAAAGGGTGGGTTGTCAGGACACCAGGAGAGTAAACAGCAGAGCCGTGATTCTCAGGAGCAAAGCAGGGTCAAACTTACTGCGAGATAACTGCACGGGATACAATAAATCAGGGGTCCGTATTGCACTCCAGATGGCTGTGCCATGCAGGAAGGCACAGTGGATCATGTAACTGTGGTTGTTTCTAAGGATTACTGATTCAGCTTGCCTTCACAGGGATATCCTAACAAATAAAATCTTTATGGCCTCTTCCACTGGTGAACATTTTCATCTACTGGTTAAAGTCAGGACATGTCTTAGCATTCGCATTGCCCCTGATACATATGCAAAATTAATTTAAGTTCACACAGTTTTAGCTGGTAAAGGCTTTTTGATTATCTAGTACTGTAAAGTTGCTTCACAGCATTTATTGTAAATACTCTGATGGACAGACAGGCCATTGTTCTGAGCTTTAGCTTGGCTGAGTCCCCCAAGTGTTCCAGGCATAGAGGCAAACACACTTAAAAACTCCTAAACCTATTGAGTTGTCTTTCAAAATTGTCCAGGCAACAGAATTTATTTATAAAACTCCACAATCATTGATTCAAAACAAGGTTTTCTTGTTCTCCTTTTCTTCTTTGTCCTCTTTGAACGGTTTTCTCTGGAATGTTTTCGTTGTGCTTAGGAGTTGGAGATTTCCTGCGGCTTCTAATAAAGGCATTTGATTTCCACTCTCCACATACTTTAACACATCCAAGGATTTTGAGGTTTGACATTAGCTTAAGAGAGCTGGAGATAATCAGCCACGGGGGTAAAAAGACAGAGTTATGCAAATGATTTGTAAAATGTATAGAAAGTAAAAATATATTCCTTTAAATGTGGTTGGTGTGGGACAGAGTCTTTGTCTCAGCACAGAATGTGTGTGCTCCCCTTCAAATTTATGGCTTTGATTGAAACCTGTAAAGGGGTGATCTGTAAAGTATTCCTGCTATCCTACACTTCCCAACAGGTTTATTACCATTCGTTTATAAAATGAACAGTCTAACGAGCAGTGGTTTAGATCACAGCTATCAAAGTCTGGTCATTTGTCAAGATTAGTTTCCTGTTGTGAGATTGCCTTGCGCAAAAAGAGTGCATAACCTTGTGTTCCTCTTGGGAAGCTGAAAAAATACCTATAAACACCCTATAAGATAGGTCTAATGAAGATTTTATAATCTCAGAATTCAACCCAACATGCTGCTCTCTGTGTGTATTTGTGTGAATGCATGTTATAATACAGAGTACCTGTGTACAGGGGAGGGAATTTTCTTGACAAGAGTTAAATTCGGGATATGAAGTCCGTGCAGTATTGTCAAGGCAATTTAATGTTCATTTGAATGAGTTAATATGCACTGATGACAGTGTAATTCGTTACAGTTAAAAGGCTGCCTTGGGAAGCGCTGTTGGAAAAGCACCAGCTTTCCGGGAATAGTTGGTTGCCAGTAAATAACACAAAGTATTTTCTGTTCAGGTTAGGTATATTTATTTTGAAGAAAAAGTAAAAACACAAACACTCGCTATGACAGCAAAGGTGCATGTCAGGGAAACAACACGCTCCACAGGACAAGGAGGTTATCTTCGTGTCCCAGTTTGAGGGAAGGTGCAGGGGATGTATGCTTTCCAGGGCTTTTCGTCTTGAAATTATCTGTAAACTGTGTTACATTTGTGTTTTCGCTGCCACGAGACGGTGGCGTATTGTGCGGTTCGCTTGGGAGACAACCGGAGGCAGCCGCAGCCCGTCCTGGAGCGGA
>VZTG01000228.1:68705-105540 GCA_013397845.1 Melanocharis versteri
CCGCAATGCCGGACCCCGCAATGCCGGAGCCCCACAATGCCGGACGCCGCAATGCCGGACCCCGCAATGCCGGAGCCCCACAATGCCGGACCCCGCGCTGCCGGACCCCGCGCTGCCGGACCCCGCAATGCCGGACCCCGGGCGGCCGGAGCCCCGCAATGCCGGACCCCGGGCGGCCGGAGCCCCACAATGCCGGACCCCGCAATGCCGGCACGGCCGGGCATCGGCCCCTCGGGGCCAACCCGCCGCTCCCGGACCGGCGGGGACGGGACAGTGGCGGTGGGGGGGAGGGACAGAACCTTGGCACCGGCTCTGCCGCTCCTGAGGTCTCCAGTTGTGCCCCGTCCTAAGGACATCCCCTCAGACAGACAGGCCAGCCTTGGTTAAATGAGTCACATAGGTTTAAGCAGTTAAATAGAAACCACTTTTTTCAGTGCACCTTTTTTTTTTCCTCTTTGTGTGTTAATCCTTTCGGATATAAAATTGTGCAGAGATGAAAATATTTTCTGCTTAGGAATTTGCTGGCTAAAGCATTGTCAGGAAAGCCTTGTGGACAAAGCAAACGCAGCGTATGGAATAAGCTGGCCTCTTCAGGGCAGTGCCCAGGGTCCTGTGTGGCACCAGTTTCCTTTTGACACATTTAATTCATTACATACCTGAAAAAGAGCCACTCAGTCCACCTTGCAGCGCTGTTACCTTAGGTTGTGGTCGTGCAGAGGTGTGCACTGAGCCAGGCAGGCACTCCTAGGTACAGCTGGGGAACAGAACACCCCAGTTCCCGTCTCTCAGCTGTTTTCTGGATGCCGTTGCAACTATATTGACATTTGCTTTTCCCTCCTGCCCACTCTGACTCCAGCCCTTTGCCGAGGGCTCGTGACTGCCATTTTCCTGCACTTCTCAGCTCAGACAAAATGGAGGCTCTGGAGGAATGAATAACTACCACAGCCTTAGCCTTCTAAAATCAGAGAGAATTGCCTTTTTTGTGAAAAATTATAATTTTGATGAAAAAAAAAAAAAGTCAGCATACCCATGCTAAAAGGCAGAATCTAATTTTTTTCCTGTGAACACTCTGGTGCAGTGGTGTTCATTTCCTTGCTGAAATGTAAATGTTCATGCACCTTGCACCGTGATGTATTGCCATAAAAGACACTGAATTTCAAATCACCAGCACACCATGTGACACAGGGATGTAACTTAGCAATTCGTCTTTATTTGAGGCAGCCCTTTTCTGAAATCTCACTTAGGGAGATTCCCAGTTGCCATTAGAAAAGCAAAATAAAATTAATCTAAATAATTCTAACTTAAGCCTAGAAAATTAATGATGGATGAAAGACAGGGTTTATAGAGCATTAATAAGAACTAGTCTGGATACAGTGTGTGTTCTAGGGTCTGTGATTATACTGGTAATTTGACAGATTGTATCACTGCCTATCTCTGCCAAAGGATGTTTCACACCATTTAAAATGCACAGTACTTCCTTCAGAGACAGGTTGTTCTGGAATAACTCAACATCCAAAGAAAAGCTGTGTTATTTCACTCCTCTTTTTATTGATTGCATGTGTACAATTGTGTGTATGCACGCATGCTGACTTTGCCTCAGCAAAAGCACGGAGTTTTCACGCTCATTTCTGTGTTCATCAGCCTCCTCAGAGACAGACAATACCAAAAATGGAAAGTCATGAAATCTGTTCAGAATAGGGCTTAAGTGCTGAAACCAGAGACCCTGCATAAAACAGAGCACGAGCTGGTCCCTCCTCCAAAAGGTGAATTAAAATACATTTGGGTTTGAGCAATTATCCAACTTTGGGAGCTCCCTTTTGTTTCTCATTTTAAAAAGGAAAAGAACACTGAGATAAGGACAGATCATAGTGGGCTTTGTCCAGCAAAGGTGATTCAGGGAATCTCGAGACCAAAGGGATTGAGATTTGAAAAAACTGCATGCCTATGACATTTCCAAGCCTAAGGATGCGAGTCTTGCAGTGTGCAGAAGACGAGCTAGGCTGATGTGTGCAGACATTGCTGGATTTAGATCCACGCAGGGTATGATCTGACACTCCCTTTGACTGTGCTGCCTCTTGCTTGCAGGCTGTTCGCTGCCAAGTGCAGCGGCTGCATGGAGAAGATCGCCCCGACGGAGTTCGTGATGAGAGCCCTGGAGTGCGTGTACCACCTAAGCTGCTTCTGCTGCTGCGTGTGCGAGCGCCAGCTCAGGAAAGGGGACGAGTTTGTCCTCAAGGAAGGGCAGCTGCTCTGCAAAAGTGACTATGAGAAAGAGAAAGACTTGTTGAGCTCGGTCAGCCCAGACGACTCAGACTCAGGTGAGCTTTTCCCACCTGCTCTGACTGGAAAAGCTGCATGAGTCTGTAGAGCTTTCTTATAGAAAAGTACATCCATTTGCTCATCCACTTTATCTATATGCATGTGCCACCTATGCAAATTTTCAAGCACAGCTGAAAACATTCCTACTGGCAGCCTGCTTTCCCTAACCTGATTCCCTTCCTTAACTTCTTGCTTAGTAAAAGTCTTTTTGCTTTCATTGAAGTGTTTTTCTATAAGATCATAAAGCGTGAATCAGACTTTAGCTACCTGAGGTCTCACTCAAGTGAGGCATCAGTATGCTGTTCTCCATAGGCATTCTTCCATCCATTTAACATATTTTTCAGGAGATCTTCTGCACGTACAATTTCAGCACTAAACTAGGGAAATGGGCACAGTAGTAATATGATTTTCGAGAGGAATCTCTCTGCCAATTACAAATAGTACCTTTAAGAAAGATTGCAAGTATAATACCGAAGTACTGAAGAGAATCTGAAAGTAACTGAGATGTGGGTTTGTGCCATCATAATCGCACACTTGTTTCCGAAGAAAGCATGTAAGAAAATCAACAGTTAAATGTACAAATGACGTTTGCCTCTGGTTTATGGGAAAATGTGTTATTTCATTTTAACCGGGAGCAGAAATTATCCTTAATCTCTAATCTGAGAGTCATATTCTCCACATTCCTATAATTTGTATTTCCACATCAGCAATGCCTCAAGACAAAGGTCTCTGCAGGCTTGGCAATGCATGGGACCAGGGCTATTCTTGGAGCAGTGTTTTAGTTATTGCCTCGCTGCATTTGCAGGACCTTGAGTGCTCTGCTCAGTAAATCTCATATCGTAGGGTCTGGGCTCTTGGTGAACATTCTTGAGGCACGTGAGTTTCCTCCTTGACCATCAGCATGCCTTCCCCCCCTGAGCCCCAGCGACCTGCTGTGCACCTGCCTCGTGTCCAGCCAAACCCCCTTGCCCAGCTCGTGCAAGGCTGTCCCCACGCTGGGGCTGGTCACAGGCATCTTCCCCCACTGCTGTCCTCACTCACACAACCGGTGCTGGCAGCTACATTTGGCATCAGCTTTGGGCAGGGGTGGGCTCCTGTTCGGGACCAAATTGGCTTGTGATCAGCAGTGAGGAGCTACCACGGTAGCACAAACCAGTCTTGGTTTCAATTTCATTTCCCTTCGGCACAAAGGGGAGTTTCTGACTCCTGGAGATGCTTTTTTTCCCTCATTATTCTCTGTTAGCCAAACCCAAACCTGAAAAACAAGCTGACAAATTAAACAAGGTGTTTGTCTCTCATTGTCTAACACAGTGAAAACACTGATCTCCCAGGGGTCTGCGTGAGAGCATATGATCTGCAAAGCCCTGGCTGAGAATGTGTCCTGCTTCAATCAAATATTTATCCACTGGACACAAAAGTAACTCTCCAATGAGCAGTATTAATCCTCACAAACCTTTCCTTAGAAATGGCATGCTGGAAAGTTAATAATGTCATGGTTATTAAAATGACTGAACTTCTCTTTAATCATTAGGCCAAAGGTGCTTATTAAAGTAAAAGGTGATTAGAATGCTGGGTGCATAATAATCAGACCCTAAAATGAATTAAAGTCTAATTTGTTGATTCTCCAAATGTAGTCTTTCAGTATATAAAAATTTCAGTGTGTTTCTTCATGTTGAAGTCCCTATAATAATGTGATAGTGTTTTCTGGAAGAAAAATCAGTAGTCTGGTCAAATAAAATATGCTGAGTTGAAAAGCTGATTTTCACAACAAAATATGTATTTACCACTCAACCTTTGCCACTGTGCTTGAGATTTCCCAGGACAATATACTAACACAAGTAATATCACCAGATTGTATGAGTATTCAGAATTTAATTATAGAAAATACAAAGGATCTCTTTGGTCTACACAAGCACATAGATACTTGTACGTATTTACTGAGAAAGAGAAGTTTGTGCTTGCACATAGACACATTTTAATGCACGGAGGAAGATTACTGATGTTTTCTGTGGGAAGTGGAAATGAGATGACAAAGATTATATGTAATATTACCTCTGGAGCTTCAAAACATTCAAAACAATATTCAATAACTGGAATCTGCACTATATTTAGTTAGATGGGCTTTGAGATACTTGGGTGATACCAGTTTTATGCTGTTTTGCTGCTGTAGCAGTGCAGGCAGTAGTACCTGTCTGCAGATAGTGCTTCAGGAGAAGCTGGAGTTCAGCTGTGAAGGTAAAGGTGTTTATCTGGTGGTGAGATTGGGGCAGGTGAGCACACGGGGCCAAGATGTGCTGGAAGGGCACAAAGTCTCTCTCTGCCCAATTCCTGGAAATACTGAAGCATATTCTAGGTTTCCATCTCCTGATCAGTCCCATGTCCTCAATTAAAAATTGAAAACATTTTTACGCTTTTTTGGCATTTGATTTAGGCAGAGCACACAGATCTAAGATAGTTTCTTCCTGCCCACAGCTGCTTTAGGTATTCAAATAACCCTGGGACAATAGTTGAACCTGTTGACTGAAGAGTAGTTCTCAAACATCCTGTTTTCTTGGTGGAACAAGTGCAATTATATATCCTTTTTTCACCAGTCAAAAGTGATGATGAAGATGGAGATGTTAAGCCCACCAAAGGCCAAGTAACCCAAGGAAAAGGGAGCGATGATGGGAAGGACCCAAGAAGACCTAAACGACCAAGGACAATACTTACTACACAGCAGAGACGAGCATTCAAAGCATCCTTTGAAGTGTCTTCTAAGCCCTGCAGAAAGGTAGGTGCTTCACCATGGACCAAGTCAGCCCTGACACCAGGCCACATCCCCAGACAGCCCTGCCCTTTCCTGGGGCAATAGCAGTTCTCCTGGGGTGAGAGCAGAGCACTCTTTTTGCACAGAAGTCTCTTATGGGTAAAATAAAAAACCAAGAAATTACTTAGTGCCATTTTCCTCAGCTCAGACTCTTTGTTCAGTGGTTACAGAACTGGTAGCACCATCAGGAGCAGAACTTGACAACACTATGCAAAAATATGATGAATTTTTAAAAGTAATTCCATACATGCAATTTTTGTTGTAAGTACAAATGTTCCTCCTAACAAAACTGATTAGTGTTTTTTGGGGTTTTTTTAACTTATGAAAAATTGCATCATTAAACATTTCCTCCTGCAGGTCAGAGAAACACTGGCAGCTGAAACAGGGCTCAGCGTGCGAGTCGTCCAGGTGTGGTTTCAAAACCAAAGAGCAAAGGTAGGCTGTTTGTCCCTTTCTCAAAAGTCAAATGAAGGTTTCCCTCAACATGGGCTCTTGCCCTGGATGCAGCTCACACTGCAGAAGTCCCATGGCTGAGCTTTGCGTGTTCTGCCTGCTCTGCTCTCTACATCCACACTAGAAAGGCAACTTCTGAACACAGAATTAAATTCATATGCTCAAAGCAACTCCGGGTTGGGAGTAAATTTTGTATGCAAATCTGAACTGGAAACTGAAATGTTTAGGCTTAGAATTGAAACTGAACCCACAACAGTTTGTGCATAAGTATAATTAGTCTGTATTAAATTGATAAGATGTTTGCAGAGAGTTTTGTAAGGAAACAAAATTGTTGCCTTTGGAGCCACGAGATTGTTCTCTTCTGCTTTTTTCAGATGAAAAAGCTAGCACGAAGGCACCAACAGCAGCAGGAGCAACAGAACTCGCAGCGACTAGGACAAGGTGGGGATTTGTGAAAAAGGAAGTGAGAGAGAAAGAATCTGCAGTTGTCTGGAAGTGCCATTCCCACATGACACTTTAGTACAGCAATCCAGGGCGCATGCAGGTCTGTGGGTGACGTGTGCCATCAGCAGTGGAAGGACACAAAGGTGTGCCTGAGTGCCCACGCCAGGTTACCCCAAGTTCTCCTGGTGGGATCAGACCCCAGAGGTGCTCACACAGAAGCTGTTACCTCGTTTCTAGAAGAAATGTGCCATGTGGAGGTGCTTGCACTGGAGGAAATCTCCAGGAGGCTTGCTCCAGATAGATCCTCCAGTTTGTTTTCTTCTGCAGTGAGGGGCACAGTGCTCAGCTGGGAATCTGCACGGGCATCAGCATTACTGCCCCAGCCACGGCATGGAGAGCCCCTCCTGTGGCCCTGCAAGTGGCTGGACCCTGGGGCAGGCACTGCACAGAGGCACCGGGGCTTGCCCTGCTGCTCTGGGGGCACTCTGAGGATCTCCAGCTCCCAAGACCTTGCAGTCTCAAATCCTCCACTTTACCCAGAGCAGAAAAACTGGAACCAGCAGAAATTAGAGAATAACTGGGCTCTGTCACACAGAGTATACAGACTTTGGGAGGATAGGGTCCAGCACCTAGGAGCTCCAGAAATTATGTAGTCAGAAATTACAAGTCTTTCAGCTTATTGCTCAGGGTTCTACGCTTGGACAGAATTTGGAAAGTTTCTCTGACTGACAGGATATCCCTGACTGCATTTGCTAGGGTTCATTGTTGCCACTGATTCTGCCCTGTTCCCCAGCAGTAACTGTGCCTCCTCTTTGCTTTGCAGAAGTAATGTCCAACCGAATGGAAGGGATGATGACATCTTACACACCACTTGCACCACCACAGCAGCAGATTGTAGCAATGGAGCAAAGCAGTTATGGCTCAGACCCATTTCAGCAGGGTCTTACCCCTCCACAAATGCCAGGCGACCACATGAACCCCTATGGTAAGGCATGCCTCATTCTGCCACATCCCAAGTAGCTGGGTCTGTGCGCTGGATCACACATCACAGGGGCAGCAGCATTACTGGCTTTTAGAATATTTTTTCTGGGATTTGTACCAGGGAATTTGTATCAGTCAGTTTTAAGTGTGTATTTTCTTGTACACATAAGGGGATGGAACAGAGCTCATATCAAGCTCTGGACACCTTTCAAAACTATTTCACAGTATAATTCTGATAAATTATAAAGCAAGCAACATCACCTCTCCAAGCTCCATTTTTTTAAACCACTGTCCAAGACACTGAAAAATAAACAGTACCAAATTCTAGCTCCCTCACAAATTTTTCCTTTTTTCTTAGAAGCTTTGAGGAAAAAGTGCCTTCAATAAAGAGAAGTAATCTATTCATTACAAAATGAATAAGCAGCCCTGTAAGACCACTCAGATTGGATGCGTGGATTTGTTAAAGAACAGTTCTTGAGCTACTAAGAGATGGGTTACCACAGGACATTTCTCCTGCATAGTTTTATTCTCTGTCCCAAATCAAGATGACGGTTTGCTTTCACGATTGCTTGACCACACATCAAACGCATTACAAGCACTAAATGCTCAGTTATTGATTCTGGACAATTGCAGTGGGGCATTTAAAAAGAATGTCAGAGGATTTTTCAGACTGTGATTCTCGGCCTTGCGGTAGCCCACAAGGGCCTGTTTCAGACTCCTTTCTGCTGACCAGGAGCACTTCACTGTAGAGGCTCACAAGCGCATCACTGTCCCCAGCACAGCGTGCACAGGCCAACAGGAAATCTGCTTTGGGTCTGTGCCATTACTTTTGCCACTGAGACAAGTCCATGGTGCACACCAGGAAGTTTGGGAGGTTCTTTAAGGAGCTGAGGACATATGAAGTGCCCTTGAGCATTAGGTGGCTTGTGATTTTGTTGGTTTGCTTGGCTTTCTGAGTAAAACTCCTTGGGAAGCAGGTTCTGTGCTCCAGAAGGAGTGCAGAGGATGGCACAAAGCCCTTTCAAATGAGCGTGTGAGGAAAAAGAACCAGATTAACACTTTCGCAGAGCCCCCAGGACTTGAGCTAGAGCTTTTTCTGGTACCTTCAGTGTTGAAGTAAGCTGAAATCTTAGGTGCTAAGGGGAATAAAAGGTACTGTTCCAAACCAGCCCTAAAAGAGTGGAATTCTCTGAAAGGAGAGCATGTTACAACTGCAGCTCACTTGAGGCCAGGAAAGCTGGGTCTCTTCCTGAGTCCTGTCGCACTGGTAGAACTTTTACTTTGTGTGTATATGAAGACCAGTGTGATTATGGCTCTTAGACCATGCTTCCCTGTCATGGGCACTCGATACCTGGCCGTACCCTTCTTGACACTCCCGGTGCTCCCATGAGTGCTGGAGCCCATGGAGAAGCTGGGGACCTGCTCCTCCCCAGCACTGTTTGCTCCTATTGTCAGCCAAGACTCTGTTTTGTGCTGCTGCTGACTGAAATTGAAATTAAATCCTGGCAGGTTTGGGGGCATTGCTGCCAGCTGACCCCTGTGGGTTGATTTCAAGCCCTCCTCCCTGTAGGTCAGACCCTCAGAGCCAAAGTATGTTTATATGTGGCCACAGAAGCAGGAGTGTTCCCGTTTGCTGCAGCGTGCAGCGTGTGAGCATCCATGTGTACTGTGTCCTCCCCTGGCTGCGCAGCATCCAGCTTAACGTGTACATTTCATTTGCAGGAAACGACTCCATTTTTCATGATATCGACAGTGATACCTCTTTAACTAGCTTGAGCGACTGTTTTCTTGCCTCTTCCGAAGTTAACTCCATGCAGGCTAGAGTAGGAAACCCCATTGACAGGCTGTACTCTATGCAGAGCTCCTATTTCGCCTCATGAAAATAAAGAAAACTAACAGCCGGCGTGTGTTTAGCCAGTGACTTTTCCAGTGCAGACTCTACAGCCATATGTTGCCCAGCTCTTCCTTCACAGTGACTCTGCTGCCTCTGGACTGCAAAGAGGATTTTTTTAGGAAGACTGTCTCTGTTTGCATATATGTGTATGTATGTAAATATATTTTAATACCTACATACATACATACATATATAGAGAAACAAAACACATCCACCCGTCCCATACCCTTGATTCCCAGCTTGCGCCAGACCACGAGACAAGCACGGAAGGAACAGAAGAACCTGCTCGTCCTCAGCCTTTGATCTGGTTTGGTTTGAGCTCATCATCCTAAAGGAAATGGATTTTGTGGAAAGCTAGACCTTTTCCTCCTTTCTCGCCTCCTTTCTTTTGGATGTCTAAACTTCTTTTTTTAAGCCACTGATACTGACATCAGTCAACCATATGACAAATAAATCAAAGAAACTGGAGATTCCTCCTTTTCTTACTGCATGATTCATACTATGTTGTGGATAAATTGCCATTTGAACTGTGAGAAGTTAATGTAAATGTGACGTTCAACATTTGTTTCCTTTCTACACTTTTTCTACATAACCTAGATCTGCTCATTAGTTTATAGCCCTTATGCATATGATATGGAGGAAACTGGTTAACAGTATTTGTGCAGAAAGCCAGTGATTTCAGAATAAGAAAGGTCTATGACCCTGGAGAGGAGATGCATGTTAGGGGCAGAGGCATTTAGGTTAGTATTGATCGTAAATAATTAAAACTAAAGGTGCTTACAAGACAGATTTATTTAATTTTTTCTGAAGTGTGAGATTAAAACCTTTACATTTGTTTGTAAGTATTGCAGTGCCAAATTTCAGGTCTCGACCATGATTGGCAAACAAGTGTTTTTCATTCTGTTCTGTTTATTTGTTTTGCATGAGGCATAAATGCGCTGTTCTCTATTGTCCATCTGGAATAATTAAGCACTCCTTTAGTTACCTTGCCTCAGCAAGAATTGAGGATACACAGTTCTAGCCTGAAACACCAGAAGTCCAGAAATGTGCACCAGCCGGGGACAGGAAACTATGAAAGAAATTACGATGGGAAGTTCAGGTATGTTGAGCTGAAATTTGACCACGCCTGCAAATCCCCCACTGCCAGGACTGCTGGCAATGGTGCCAGCTGACAGATCAGTGCAGTGCTGCAAGGACAGGTACACCGACGGAAGGGGATGGCCCAGCTGAAGCCTGTCTCTGATGCTGAAGTTTGAGCATATGTCATACAGATTTTCGTAGGGCATAAAATATCATAAATAATAATAGTATAGCTATAAATATTGCCTGGTGATAATTATAATGTGGAGAAGCAGACAAGTACAGTCATGGCTCTCAGTGGAGAAAACTTCATGGGGAATATTTGCCAGGGTAATATCAGTAATTATAGGGTGTGTTCAAAATAGAGCTCATGGGGAAAGATTGGCAGGATAGGCACTTTCTTAAATAAATACCTTTAATATATTGACCATAATAGCTGAAAAACAAGTCCAAAGCTTTGGTTAATCTAACTCCTCCAGGCTGAGGACTGGTACCAGGCCAGCACTGCAGTGTCCCTGTGGGGCTTGGCACCTTCTGTGGGAGCGTGGGTCTGCCGTGGAGGGGGGCACAGCAGGACCCCTGTAGCCTCAGCACCCAGGGAGGGAGCAGCCCCGCCATGGGACTGCGGCCTCAGCCTTGGGAAGTCCTGCTGGGAGCCCCGCATCAGCTGATGGAGACAGGCCCTCCTGGTGTTCCGGAGGCATGGGTGGGAAGGATAGGATGATGGGTCCAAGGGGAAAAAGTACCATTTTGCTCCAGCATGGAAATGCAGACTGAGCATGTTGGAGGTTTCTTGAGAAAGCGAAGTTTTATCTGCAGGGTAAGTGCGTGGGTTCTCACTCCAGAGACGACAGGAGCCCCATGGAGGAGGCTGTATGTGTCTGTGTGTGTGTACATGTGTGTGTCTGTGTGTGTGCGTGCATGTCTGTGTGTGCATGTGTGTTTGTGTGTGTCTCTCTGTGTCTGTACATGTGTGTCTCTGTGTGTGTGTGCGTCTGTGTGTGCATGTGTGTGTACGTGTGTCTGTGTGTCTGTGTCTATGTGTGTGTCTGTCTGTCTGTCTGTGTGTCTGTCTGTGTCTCTCTGTCTGTCCGTCTGTCTGTGTGTGTGTCTGTCTGTCTGTCTGTGTGTCTCTCTGTGTGTCTGTCTGTCTGTGTGTCTGTGTGTGTCTGTCTGTCTGTCTGTGTGTCTGTGTGTGTCTCTCTGTGTGTCTGTCTGTCTGTGTGTGCGTGTGTGTGTCCTTGTGTCTGTGTGTCTGTGTCTATGTGTGTGTCTGTCTGTCTGTCTGTGTGTCTGTCTGTGTCTCTCTGTCTGTCCGTCTGTCTGTGTGTGTGTCTGTCTGTCTGTCTGTCTGTGTGTGTCTCTCTGTGTGTCCGTCTGTCTGTGTCTCTCTGTCTCTCTGTGTGTGTGTCTGTGTCTGTCTGTCTGTCCGTCTGTCTGTCTGCGTCTCTGTGCGTGCACGCCGTGCGGGGGGCAGAGCGCACCCTCGCGCTGCCGGAGGCGCAGAGCCGCGGTGTCCACTCGCAGCCGCGGTCAGGGAGGGACTGCGGGGTTCCAGGGGACACCCCTGTCCCTGTCCGTGCAGGTGCCCATTGCTGCCGTCCCCAGGGAGGTGGGTCTGTCCTGTCCATGTGCTTTGCCTAGTGACCATTCCCTGCTTTCTGGCAGGAATGAGGTTTCAGCTGAGCGTTGTGAGCCCCTGGATATATTTTGAAATGGAAAGGATTTTCTTTTCTTACACGTGCTGTTCAAGTATTTTTCCCTTTCCTTGTTTATCAAGATAAATAACAATTTCCTTTCTCTCTGCATGATAGCAAACATCTATAAAGAACTCAGGTGATCCTCACTGCTTGCAGGGCAGAAGCAAGCAGGTTTCATATGGCACATGTAAACATTTGTCATTCGTGGCCACCGATCTTGATGGATTCATCGTTTCCTTCCTCTCCCCTCTGCTGTGCTACTTTACAGTCATAGAAAAGCCTCTCAGACATACCAGTTTGTAGACTCCTCACACAGGCACAGCTTTGCTTCATATCTCATTACTGGCACGATCAAAATGACCTTTTTGGTGTTTACAGGGACTTATATGAGAACTATAATGTGACCTACAGTTTGGAGAACTGTCTTGTCCCAACTCTACCTCTGCATCTGGGATGGATGTTGAAAAATAATCCATCTCCAAGGAAAAAATCAGACATACCGTTTTATAGCTGAAGTAACCATAATTTTTTGCTGATTTTTTGGATGACTGTTTGCCACCTTTTTTTTTTCATGCTTGTACATACTATCTCCTCTCCCTTGGTGTGTTGTATGATGATGCCTTAGCTGTTTGTTTCCCCATGTTCTGCCACCTTTGGAGCCACATACACGCACACATTCAGGCCCTTGGCATGTGTAACATTTTCCATGCCATGGTGGGCTGCTGCTGGTCCAGGGAAGGAATGCGTAGGCAAGGATTTCCAGTGGGCCTGCTATAGCTGGCAAAGGCCAAAGTTCATTAAAGCAAAATAAATGTCACTTTCTTTTTGTGGAATAAATTATCCTACTGGAGTGTGATCATTGTGGTTTTAACCTGGGACCTTGCAGTAAAAGATTATACAGCAACCTCTGACCTCTTTGATTTCTGCTTTACTCTTGTATTGTCAAGGGAATGTCCCTGATCAGGTGAAAGTAAAATGTTTAACGGGCCATATCACAGTAATATCTTACATTGAGTCAAATTGATAAACTCTTGCCAAAAATTCTTAGCATCTGGCACTTCCACAGAAACCACAAACAATGATTGCACATATGGGAGCTCAAAGGCTAGAGGTCATGACAGCAGTTTATTACATGCACCTTACAGTGATCATTTTCCCTAGGAAATTAACCCCTCTCTAATACAAATGCATCAAGTAAGCTCTTCACAGTGTTTCCATCATATTATTTTGGTTAATCAAGGAATACGTGTGCAGCTAAAGTGGTGACAAGATGCAATTAAGTAAAAGATGATTGATTAGGTTTCAGTGTGCTCAATAATGTATAAAAAAGGTGATTGTGAAGTCAGAACGAATATGCTGGGTACGAGCTCAGAGGTCCTTCTTGTGCAGCTGCAGGTCTGTGATGGTGGCAGAGAGCTCCCAGCACTCATGAACGGTTCCTGAGCTGCCTGATGCTGGGTCGCAGCTGGGCTCTGGCATGGGCAGCAGCAGCACCTTTCCTTGGCATGGCTGGCTGCTGAGGGGACAACTCCTGCCATGCACTGCTGACCCTCCTTATCACTGCACTGTGGGGCAAACTCTGGGGCTGGTGGCAAACGTTTCACACTCACAATGTTGAAGACAATTATGTTGCTGTAAATAAATGATGGTGGTTGCACTCACTTATACTGAAACGTCATCCTGGGCATTTTGATACCCTCTTCTTCTTTAAACTCTGTCATGAAAAACATCCAGATCACTTGGCCCAGTCACAGCTAACTGTGCCTGAGATGTGGCTTATGTCAGTCGCACAGCAGCTGCTGAGTAGATTTTTCAAATCCATCCTGCAGAACTCGGATGATCATTACCGGGTCCTTTGAAAGGTCATTGCTCAGCCACCTTGCTGTGCATCATGTCATGGAGAAGGTCCTTCATGCCAGCAAACCTTCCAGAGATGATGTGAACCCACTTCCCTCTTCCTATTGTGCTCAGGACTCCCTTCCAGTTTCCTTAAGGGTCAGAGGTATATCCCAAGCCACTGCCCCAGGTACTCCAGGGAATCCGGCTCTGGGGTGCTGCTGGGATGCCACAAGCCGGGGTTTACAAGAGCACCTCTATGAACCCTGTCATAAGAACTCTGGTTCTCTCTGAAAGTCACTAGAAAGCAACAGCAGAATCATGAGGAAGGGAAGGATTCTCACAAGCTGGAGCTTGGTCACAGCAGTGAAAGAGCAGAGGCAGCTGAAGCACAACATGGCTGTGGGAGGTGGAGCCACAGTCCCCAGAGTCTCAGTGCTTCGCATCATGCTTTACACAGCCCCATGCCCAACTCACCCCACGAATCTGTGACCAGTAGCTGCTCCCCAGCATGCAGATCCTCCACAGCCCCCTGCTATGGCCCGGGGGCACAGGGCAGCCACCGGCCAGAGCCTCAGGCGCCTGTGCTCCTCGCTTAGGGACGCGCTTAGGCATTTGCTTGCCTGAAGTCTTTTGGCTTTGGTGGGCTTTCAACACGGCCTTGCTTCTCTGAGGCCGATCTGACTGCGCTGACGGCTGTTTCCCTCCTGGCGGCTGCAGCCTGGATCACCTTGGCTCGGTGCACCCTGGTTCTGTTCAGCAGCAGCTGTGAAGGGGCTGCCAGATACTTTGCATTGGGAACTCTGTTTTTAGGTGAACACCCTATTTTTTAGCTGTGTATGGCTGTATTACCTGTATATTTATATATTCTGTATTTATGTTATCGAAATGTAGTATTTTGTAGCTGTCTGTTACAATTTGTTTAACTTGTAAAAAATATGACTGTGCTCTCTCATACTTAACCAGCTCCTTTCACTGTAGATTCGCTGCTCTTTTCCCTCTGTGTTGGAAACAAACCACCACAATGTATGTAGATTGGAATTTTTTTTTAATTTAATTATTTGTCATTATTAAATTATTTATTAGTGTTTTTAAATTTCATTTCACTTCAATTTTTTTCCTGCCACCATTGCTGGCAGCTAAGATCCATGAGTTTCTCATGCATCATCCTCCTTCCCACGTGCACATGCACATGCACACACACACACATACACACAAAAAGTCTGAACAAAAACAGAAAAAGAAAAAAAAGAGAGAGATTACACTTCAGTATATTTGTAAATAAAAGCAACCTGTAAACTAAGCAGGATTTTCTCTCAGCGTGCAGTTCTTTCTTTGCTTTTGCAGACTGAGAGTGTGTTCTGTGTGTCCTGAGGCTGGCAGCAGCGCTCTCGCAGGCAGGAGGACCCAGGGACAGGGACAGCTGAGCACTGCCTCGATGGTTTCAGTGTTGTGGAGCTGGAGCCCAGGCTGCCTGGTGGAGGGACACAGCACGGAGAATGGCAGAGGCTCTTTTTGCGCTGCTTTTTGGCCTCTGCAGGCTGAGAGCTGTTCTGTAGGGATGGCAACAGATTGTTACACATCCTGACTCCTCCAGTTGGCTGGCCAGACACAGGGAGCCAACTCAAACCCAGCCCTGGCAGAGGAGCTGCTCCGTGGTGATTTCAGAGACCCAGTGGCATCTTTCCTGTGCAAAGCGCATGCAAGGGCAGCCTCGTGCTAAAGCAGACAAAAGTGTGTAAGTATTAGCAATGGATTAAAAAGTATCCATCTAGTAACAGCAAATTCGAGACTAATATAAAATGATAGATACTTGCTGGTGTCTCTTGGGCCATGTAAAAATGAACATGAACCTCAGCTGAGGTTTGGTCTGGCCACATCTGATTACTCATTGCCATTCCCTAGGTCCAGAAACACCACATTTCTTTTCTATGCCTTGGACATCAAGTCACAATTTCTATTTTTTAATAAAAATCAAAGCACACAGTTTTACAGATAACCTAGTATCACCAAATGGGACAGCCCCGTTTGCAGCCCCCTGTGCCATTTCAGCACGTCCCTGTGGCCCTTGTGCAGCGAGGTGGGGTCACCTCCCTGGAGGAACAGCCCCAGCAGGCCTTGCCCAGCAGCAGGGACGTGCTGTACCCCCGCGTGCTGGCACCGACTGAGTCTCTCCCGCTGCAGTGTGCACATCATGTGGGTGACACCACAAGGGACACAAGACATCAAGAGGTGGTATCTCAGTGGCATAATAAAAATCAGTTTAAAAGTTTTTCCCTCTATTTTGTTCTTAAAGATCCACATGTAACCGCTGAGCACAGATCTCCCAGCTCAAACTCTCCCCAAGGTGAGGGAGGAGGCACAGCCCCAAGTCCCACCAGAGGACCAGATCAATAAAGCATTTTTGCTCCTAGTTTCATTCCCTTTTGCTTTCCAGCTCCAATCTGCATCATCCTGTCCCACTCACACTGGTTATTGGTGGAATGTCACTGAGGAAAAATGAATTGCCATTAGCAATTGGATTCACCTAAGTCAGAATTAGCTGCTCAAATATTCATGCTCTGTGTGCATCTAATATTTATGAAGGAAGAATTAGAGTTGCCCGTAGCCATTTTTGAATCTCCCCCCAAAAATAGGTGAAAGGGATCACAAAAAAAGGAAAAGAAAGATGAATACATTTGGGTCTCGGTGTTGTGCATTGTTTATGTTGTGTTTCTCTTTGGTGTCAGTGAGACAGAATGGAGACTGATTTATGTGCCACAGCTGTAGCAAACAAAAGAAGAAGAGACCAGGGAAATGGCTAGAGGTAAAAATGCCGGTGCAAGGGGCTAAAGGCCTGCACCTGGGTACTGCTTCCCACGCAGCCTCCCCCGCCTTGGAGCACCTTGTAAAATCAGATTATCTGCTGGACACAGGAGTTCAAACAGCCCTTCAAAAGATTTGTCTTAATAATTGCTGCCTTATCTTAACTTCTGGTTTTTTATCAGCCAAACTGCTGCTGGGAGGCAGATCCTGAGGATAAGGTTCTGTCACTCTTAATTATTATTACCTCTTATAATGAAAACACATTTGTTCATCCTCCCATGCACTTGGAAGTGGTTTAACAAATGAATGTCTTGTGTTTTATCAGTATTTTTAATAACATAAAAGAAACATTATGAGTATGGCCCCACTGTATAAATGATTGTACATCAAATGCTATGAAATAGATAGCATACTTGCTCCTCATTTATTTATATTCAAATATAAACCAATTACTCAGTAAGAATGAAACACATTTTTATGTCCTCAGAAAACCGTTCTTTCCTGAAAACCAAATTTTGCAGTTAAGATGCTGTAGGGCTATTTTCCATCAGAGAAATAACATGATAATTAGCCCCAGAACCAGCAGGTGCATTCTGAAATGAGGTGATAGAAATGCTATTTCTTTGTTTACTTATGATGGGAAAATGAAACAATTCTCTCTGAAAGCTCACTAATGAATTTGGCCTGCAGTATTTGTCAAAGCCACAGCCACCATTTGCAGTCTTAAGTTGGTTTTTCTCATACTTCGAGAACTAAATATGAATTGCTTGGATAAAGGGACAGTATTGTGTGTTGTATGTGTGAAGACCTTAATTCAGAAATGATCTGCACATCTTCTTGGCCTGCAGTTCCTCGCACAGGTCTGATGGTTCTCACCAGCCAAGGCTGGGGTCGGATGCTCTTGTCATAGACAGCTCAGCGTGTCAATCACAGGCTCTTGGAGGATCACCTGGTGAGCAAGGCCCAGTGTTGGACATGGCCAAAGCTGCACCCCAAACTGCAGAGCAATGAAAATAAAAGTGGAGAATTATGTAAAGCACATAGTGAACTAGAGCAATGCACGTTTCACTGCACTGAATGATGGTAGAGCCTTTGCTCTGCCGTCTGGATTTACACTAACACTCTCTTGGCCTTTAATTAGCAAGAGGGCATCACATTCTCCCATCTTTAGCCAAAATGAGGAAGTGAAGTGACATTTTTGTATGCCTATGGGATGGTGCATCCACAAGTAACCACACAGGGATCTAACACAACATCTGCTCACTCCAAAATCTTCCTGCCATCCCTTGTGCCTGCCGATTGACTGGCAGATAGGAGAGATCCAGTTCCTAGAAGCAGCAGGTAATGCGGGTTTGATCAGACCCTGGCATAGTCAGATGATGTCCAAAGCAAAAAGGATTCTGTAAGACAGGCAGATAAAAGCAATGCTTTTATGTCAAGCCTTTAGCAGCTGACAGGAGGGACAGGCTGGAGCTGTATATAAAGCCCAGGGGCCTGGCTCAAACCCCTCATGTCATCCATCAGTGACAGAGATTTTTGTGATTGTCATGTGCTTGTGTGTCCCTCCCCTTCCAAAAAAATCTTTCCATATGCTGTGATATTTTACTTTTGAACAGGCTTAGGTAGAACTCAACTGGTTTTGTCACAGTTGAGCCATTTTTCCATTCAAATTACTGTAGAAGAGGTAGGGCACTGAAGGGTTCCTTACAGCTTTCTACATGAAATACAATTTCCTGAATACACAATCAACCTCATTTGGAGCTCAACACAGTTCTTCCCCAAATTATTTTTAGCTCTTCTGCTGCTTCAGTTCAGTGTTCAGGACAATGTTTTGGCATCCTGCCTCCTCCCCTCAGGTGATGGGTCCCAGGAAGCACATGCAGGGAGTTGGAATGAGGAAGGTGAAGGGGACCTGGTCCACAGAGGAGCAGAAATGAGCATGCATTGGTGTCCACCTCTGTACATGGCATTTTGGGTTGAGCTTGGGCAGAGCACTTCTCTGCTTTGTGACCCTGGCTGTAACCAGCCACTGACCCTTTCAACCATGAACCTCTCTGACCCAGCTGTGGGGACAAGCCCTGTCCATCGGGTGGGACAGGGGCCTTTCCCCAGAGCAGTGGGAAGGGGCAGGCTGCCGCTCTGGTTCTGCCACTGCATCAAGGATGCGGGTCACAGAGTTATTTTTTTCTAAGGAAGATGTTTCACAGTGAGCCATCTGTATTATTAAAATGAGGAACATGGGATATGAAATACGTTTTCCTTTTGAACACCCATTCTGTCACGACCTGCTCTCTCCCCACCCCCAGGCAGCATGCCGGTGGTGGGCGGTGTGCAATGGGTGGGAACTGCACACCCACAGACAGCCAAGGTCTCCCCAGCACACCCCTCCGAGCACCAGCACCACTCAGGTAGGCTTAATTTGTTCCTTTGTTCAGCTGGTAACGAGTAAACTGGTGTCCAGCAGCACACAATGAGTTACTCCTGATCAGATTACCAGAGATCCGTCCCAGCTGGGGCATCCCATCACACCTGTGTTGTCAGATTAGTGGCGATAAGGAGCCATTGATAAACCTTGCACTGAAGTGCTCTCAGGGAACCCCGAGCATTCCCTTGATCTTTCTTTACACTTCAGCACTATGTGGAAACCTTTTGTTTCAGGACTGAGAGGAGAAAACAGGTAATTATACTCCCAGTGGCAACTATCTTTCGTGCAGGACACAGCAATAGAAGCCTGCTGCATACTGAAGCAAGTAAAATACATCTGACTAGAAACAATTGATTACATAGCCCTGGATAACGTAAGCTCTTTTTGTCACTTCTCTAAAGAGGGAGAAGCCCCCAGGCTGTGCACTAGGCAGAAAGAAACAAAAGTGTGTGAAGGCAAATTGCTATCAGGCTGGCAGCTCCTGGCATGCTTCAGGGATGCGGCTTCACACGGGGCTGCAGCCTCTATCTGGAGCTCTGCGCCCAGACGCGGCTGTTCCTGCCTGGTTTCTGTATCAGCTGATCAGAACAGAAAGTTGGAACCAATATCCCAGTTGTGGTTCATCTGCCTGACTTCCAACGGCCACGAATGAGTCCAAGCAGCTGTTCTCTGAGAGCCCCAGCCAACAGCCTGTCTGTCCCAGCTTGCTCCAAAGGGTTTGTATGTTATTGAGATCACATGTCCCATTCTTAAAAATATTTCTCTTCTCACTGTTACACCAACAGTCAGTTTGCAAAACACTGAGAAATTAAAATCTTAGGCAAGTGTGAAATGAATGGTTTTGACAAGGACTGAGGATCAGTGAGGGTCTGTGTGCTGCTGCGGTGCTGGCAGAGACCACAGCTACGGCTGCAAGAGTCGCACCCACCCCAATTTTTAACTGCTGCAGTGATGCAGCCTGCAGCTCCCAGGACTGCAGCTTGTCACAGGGAGGACCGACTGCCTTGAGCCCGGTAAGTTTACAGCTGAACCCCATTTTTGTGAGACTAATGCATTTTAAATGACTAATGGCTAATAATAAATCAATTGCACAATAAAAAAACCTAATAAAGAAATAGATTTTAATTAATAGATCAGTTATTAACAATAAAGTACTAATTTTAATCACATTTGTAGCCAAAATTGCCTGTTTCTTCACTTTCTTAATCTCTGAAACTTTTATGAGGCCTTTCAAGTATAGAAGATTCCTCTAAGACAACTAGAACATGCATGAAAAAGAACAGGCTTTTGAAATCTAATCTTCTCCTGCTTAAAATAGAAGTAGTGCTGGGCTGTTGACAGTAGGTCTCTGAAGGCTTTCAATATACTTTTTATTCTGTGAGTCTGGCACCACATAGGAAATTAATTCAGTGACAATATTTTCATTAGATTATAACCCAAGTTCTCAATCTTAGGCACATTTGTATGCTTGTAATACATTCTAATTACTTGTAAAGAATAAGTCTGTGTGCTGGTTGGCTTATTGAATATATTAAATTAATGAATAAATAAATTTGTCTCCATGCTGGGAACGCCACTTGACATCAAAGCTTGCTGCAGAAGAAACCAGAAATGCACTTGGTTGTGGTTTTGGTAAACAATGTGATTTGTATTGTAGGTGGACTTTTATGTCCCTCATAAGAATGATGATTGAAAAAAGCATCTTTTATCCCCCAAAACAACAGAAATCAATTATATGAAGAGACTGAGTTTTCTTTTCCTGGAATGATTTTCCTCTCTGGCCCATAAGAGTAAAAAAGTGCAGGTCATGTCATGCAAGGAAGCCAACCTGGTGTTCTGGAGCCAGCTCTGTTCCTTGTAGCTGATCCTCTGGAGCGCTTGGGTTTGCAGGAAAATGCTTCTCATTTCTCAGAACAATTGCATCCCTTGCAAGTGTCAAATTTTCTGATCAATGGTCTTCCAAAATCTAAGCTGCTGCTGGTTCACACCTTTTCCTGACAGCGGGATCCCTTGACATTAGGAACTATGTCTCCAGAGAAGCTTAGCGAGGACATGGGGCAGAACACGAGGGACGTTATCTCTTAGTGAAAATGCAAGTGAGATTCAAGAGGTCAAAGAAAATAGACCCCTGGTGCTGGAAGGCTACTCTTTCAGGCAAGGGACTTGGTGGCAAGGCTGGAGCAAAGAAAGGAAAATTTCTCTTCCAGCCTGTTGAAATCAGAGTCCATGGAATAAGACAATGTGGTTTTCAGTGTTGTTCAGGCTGCAGTGCTTTGTTAGAGAGCTGTTCACCCATGTGAAAACGCGTAACCCTGTCAAGCTGCCAAGCGAAACTTTGGGTGATCGGCTGTGTAAGCGCTGGTAGCACAGGATAGAGCTGCCTTCGGCTACTTTCAATTACACACCCAATTCTTTTAAGACTTCTGAATATTTGGGAAGGGAGAATACGTAGAACTTGTTTGTTTACATCAGATTGTGCTGTGTTTTCAGGTTTCTTAACTGCTTCTGCAGCATGTGAGCACAGCCTAGCCCTTCCCCTTCCACATACCTGGAAGCTTTGTCAATGCAGCAAATGAATCCTCTCCAGGAGTAAGCAGCCGTGTCAGACTGATATTGTGCAGGGTTTCGTCATTTCAACCAAGTGGGAACTGGAGCAGAGACAGGCATTAAGGAGCTAACGCTTTGCAAAGCAAACTGTCGGTGCTGGTGCTGCTGCGATGATTCAGGCAGCCCCGGGGCGCTGCTGAGGTTGGGCTGGGCTGGGCTGGGCTGGAGGAAGGTGGCAACCACTGGCAGATCTCAGCCTTTCATCTTGTAGGTACTGCTGGAAGCACAGTCAGGCTCTACTGGACTTGGTGCTGGGCAGAAGAGATGGGAAGTGCACTCAGTTTCTCTCTGCCCTTTCGAGCCAGGTCAGCCACCCAGAGCTGGCAAAGCACCCAGCTGTCCCCAGGCACCGAGTCTCTCCCCAAAGGCTTGGCAGCCTGGCACCCTACAGACAACACCAGGGAAGTTTGGCAGGAAGCTCTAAGCATTGCATCTTCTTCAGAACTGAAACGGTTTTTTCGTGGCTTGGGATGCTCTCAGGATGGCCTGTCTGTGCAAGTAGCTTTTTTCCACAGGTGATTGCAAGTGAGGTCTTTTGGATGAGGAACTCATTGAAGTTGACAGCTTAGTTATTTTGAATTTATATACAGCTCTCTGTTCAGCACCAGGGTGGTGCACAGCCTGCCCTAATTAGCCTAAATTACCGTAGCTACAAAAAGCAGGAATTGATTCTCATGGTACCTTGCTTATCTCTACATAGAGCTACTGCAAAGACATGCCCCTGAGGGCATCACAGTAAATTTCTGAACCTTAATTCACATGTTCAAATTGTTATTCAAACTTCCACACCAGACCTATTGCTGCATTCAGTAATTTTCAGTTTCTAATAAAGAACTCTGTACCTTCTTTTCTAATCTTCTAAAAACATGTAGCAGCATTCAGCTGTTAGAAGGGGTACCCTGAAGAGCCAAGGCACCACAACCCCCCTCTAGATAATCAGGACTTCACAGCTCAGAGCTGTCTTGCCCCCTGACAAACCTACCCAACCTTGTTAGTCCTTGCTTTGTCCTGATGCTGCTTTTCCCTACTTTATTCTACTCACCCACTCCCAAAGGAGCCATGCCATAGGGGCAAGGAAGGCAGTGCTGCTCCTGCTTACGCTGCTAATGAAGCAATGCCTCAATTAGCTGTCAGAGGGGAGTCTCTGAGAACTGGAGCTGGTATCTGCAAGCCTGGAATATTTGTGTTTCCCTATCAAAAGTAACAATTACACCCTGTGGATGCTGAAAGCTTGGTGGCAGAGAGATTTTTCAGTGTCTGCCTGTGTCCGTGAGCATTCTCACTTTCTCACGGAGCTAGCTGCAAAACAGCTAGCGAGCCTTTGTAAATAATTCTTCTATCTTGCACCTGTGAGGTGTTTTTGGACGTTGTTATTGTAGGACTGAAGGTCTGTTTAGGAAATGTGTGTTTTTAGGATCTAGCCAATAGCCCTGATGGGTGCTCAGCTAAGATCCAATGGCTTTCTATAACCTAGAAGTATAAAACCCTTCTGTATATAAATAAATAAAGGCATTTCTATCTAGTCAGTCCTGAGTTCGGTTCTCTCCTTCCTCCCCGGGCCATGTCCGTCATTGCGACAACACCCCAAGAAGAAAAACAAACCTCCATGAAATAAGACAGTAAAATTAGTCAAAGCAAAGGTAGTATTTTATTAGCCATCATTATTTTGCTTTGTCAAACTTGATAACACTGGAGAAAACAGGATTTTTTTTATTGTAGTGAAAAATCTGACAGACTGGAATGAAAAGCTAACTTCCTGAGCACTGGGAAAAAACGTCGGAAATTATTGGTTTTGAACCAAATGCACATATGAGTGATTAAAGATTTTATAAATGAAAATATAATGATAACATTACTATTTCAATACAACTGAAAAGTAAATACAAAGTTTACCTGACATGACATTTCTATACAAATATTATTTTATTTTATATTTCTGAATTAAAATTAATATCTGAATAAGACCAATTTTTCCTCAAAAGTGCTCTTGCAAAACTTCATTATGTTCCAGGTACCTGTTCTGATTTTCCTATAAAAATAAATTGGCGTGTTTTATGTTTCTGAGCCCAGCATGGGCGTGGCATGAACAAGATCTTATATATGTGAAAATTCAAAGGTGTTTGTGGCTTTTCTTTCCCAGTTTTGCAGGTGAATCAAATAGTCATTCCTTGCATACTTCAGGCTTCTCATCATTTACCTTTCAGACTTGTTATGGCTGCTAAGAGCATGAAAAATGAAGCACAAAGGAAAGCACAAGATTATGTTAAATGATGAGCATCATCCCTGAGGTGGGCAGATTTCACAAATACGTCCTGTGTGACAGCAGCAGGCTGAGGAGAGCCTGATTTTGAATAACACGGAGTGCAGAGGATTGTGAGTCGAGAATACATGCTGCAATCAACAAAAACCAGTGAGATAAAATATGCTCAGTGCACGCATATGTCCATGAAGTGCGAAGAAGCTCTCCAGGTGAGGTGTGCTCAGACAAGGTACCCCACGTGCTCCACCTGGCAGTACCACGCCGCTGGCCTGGCTACTGCCACACAGCCAATACCAGGAAATGCCCGTGGGGGAGGAAAGGCTGGCACTCCGGAGTCCAGGCAGCATTAATGATAGAATCTGCTGTGTCCTGCTAGGAGAAAAATGTCCCGCTCTATTTGCCAGAGTCACACGCTACATGGCGAGAAGGTGCTCCTGACAGACTGGCATTGACATGGCAAATAGCAACACAGCCACTGCTCTTGGCAGCACTTCAGGGCAGGATTTTCACAAGGATTAACTGTTCCTGAACAATTTCTCTGATATATAAGGTACAAATAATTTTTTCTTCCAATCAGTCATGCAGGTCTTTCTTGTACAAATACTATGGCCAACAAAAGGAAAATCTTGCCCTCCAGTTATGCAAAATGCCTTCAGTGCCCCTGTGGCCAATTCCACGGGTGCTGATGGAGGGCAGGACTATGTTCCTCAGGGCACAGGGTCTCTCCAGCACTTTGTCCCTGCACACTACTCTTGGGAAGAAAATCTGTACCAGAGATCCTGTCCTTTTCTAAGGAACCAGCAGCCAGAACTCAACAAGTCCCAATTCACAACCCATGTTGGTGATGCCCTGTCAGAAACCAACTGATGTTTCTTGTCTCTTTGTTAAAAATACTCATGTTGTCACCTGTGGCAACTCCTAGACCCCCAGTCTGGTCTGGAACAGGGGTCCACAGGTGTCATAATTTCTACTATGGTAATGCTTAAGTTTTTTGTCATTAATGACACCTCGATTTTGCTTAAGACCTTGGTCCCCTGGCTCGTGCTTCTCAGACTGTACATAAATATCAGATATGCACCAATTCTATCAGAGATTTTTATGAATAGCTGCCATTGTAAACTGATACAAATCTCTAATTTTTTCTTTTAATTTGATTTCATGTTGATGTGGCTATCAGAGCTCTACCACATCAAAGCAAATGTTGTCTGTTATGATCAAAGTCCATAGGATTTTTAATGTAATCACCATCCAAAACCTGAAAGAAATGTTATGGGAAGGATTAGTTGGGTTTCAGGCAACTGAATTAAAAACAAAATTCCCATTGATATTCAGTAGCATTTTGGCATGCAGGTCCTAGAAGCCCTCTGGAAATCCTGGACCAGGCCAGTGGGTGATGCACCATTTCAGCACTGTGCTCAGTAATTTTATCCTCAAACAATTTAAGTTAGGGGCACTCCCAACATCTATCTCACAAATTACTGGTGGAGTCACATCCCCTGCAGCACTGCTAGGATATTGTATCATGCATCTTTTTTAGCTTATGACTGGAAAAGATAAGATCTGAAAAGAATTTGGTGGTGAGGTAGGTGATGAAATTCTGCTGCTGTGTTTGAATACATCAGGCAGGAATTGTTTTGAGTCCTGAATATGTATTCGATTTCCACAGGCTTCCAGGTGAGCATCTTTTGCAGAGGGAGTACAAGCACCGATATGCAGATAGAACACAATAACTATCAATAATCCAATGACACCTGAAAAATCAGGGAATACATTATTCCAAAGTAGTAGATGAACTAAGAGCCATTCATTTCTTTAACGTTAGATGTCAGAGAACGGGATGTTGCCTGTCTTGTCTCAAGCCTGGTTTATATGCGTAGATAAATACAAGTTAAATCATCTCTTTCAGGATGCTTATCAGCCTCTGCTGGTCTTTGCACTGAAGGCATAATAACAGTCATAACAGCAGGGAGAAGGGGAAAGACACCACTGCAACTTTGACCTTTTTCCAGCTCCTTTGTGGTGATCTGGCAAAGAGCATACTTTTATTTAACCCACACCACTGGGCATTATCCTTTTGGTGTTCAGTGCAGGTGTGAACACAGGCAGTTGCTTAGATGGATATGCAGAATAAATGCAGTTTAGTCATCACATATGATAAACTGTGGGGAAAGCAGCCAGCTGCTGTGACGCTCTTGGTAGCAGTAGCTTTATGGAAATGAGGACACGAGGCAGTGATTTTCTGTAAGTCCCACTAGGTAAATGCTGGGAAGCAGGTAACCGGGTTAGGTCCTAATGAGAGAAGCATAGGTTGCACAGGCTGTGCTAAGTCTTGCTGAGGCACAAGTGGGTAGTAGCAAATGGACATGCTGGGATCTGCTTGCTGGCTCCCGAGCTGGGAGAAAGGTAACCACAAAAATACAGGGAGTGGAAAAAATTATTCTATGCTTTTAGTGCACCTACATCAAACACATCGGGGAAGCAGAGTTCCAACACAGGAAAACAGAGAGCAGCACTACTTTCTGATCACTATTTTCTGATGGCTTGTCTGCTTGCAGCTTAGTCAGACCTGCCTGTTCACTCCTGCATGGAGAGCACTCTGCCAGAGGAACTGCGAAATGATCCTGACACCTTACACTAGGCAGCCTGTTACCTGAAGATGAAACAGGCTTTGCTTTGTGGAGAGGATCCCGTCTGCAGAACCCTTGCAGTGAGGCAGCACAGCTACTGTGAGAGCTACACCATGCCTGTGTTGAGCTGGGATGCGAGGCTCGCAGCTGAAATGTGCCTTTCTCATCTCTTTTATGTCACTATGCATCTGTATTTCTAGGCAAGGGCATTTTCCCTTCTTCCATTTTACCTTACAATAAAGCAAAGCAAACAAAGAGGTATCAAGCCCCTGAACATCAAGGGGGAGAAAACACACATATTCTCGGGCTGTCCAGGCTATAGACCTAACATCCTGTGACATAACAGACGCAGCTTCCCCATTGTCCGGGTGACCCCAGCTGAGCTGGGAGGAATGGCCCAGGGCGGGGGAGAGAAGGATCAGCTGTGGGCCTGATCCCAGCTGCACCAACCAGCTTTGTGACAGGCAATAAAGGGCCGAAGAAAAGACTTTTGTCCTTGATTTCGAGAGCGACGAACCTTCTCTCATTGGCAGGGATGACAATTAACCACAGAGGATTCGTTCATTGTCTGGCATTCGAGATCTCCCAGCAGTTGTCCACTCTAGCATGCTCAAATAATGGGCGGCACCTTGGTTTTGTCAATGGCTCAGTCGGCTTTGTGTGCCTGTGCCAGACTGTCAGCCCGGAGGAGCCACTTGGCTGTGGCAGAGAGATCTTACTGAGATATGGCTGTGGTAGAGAAAATGTATGAAAAAAGTTGCCAGGCCAGGCTGAAGAGTGAAGCGAGGTCTCCTTCCAGTGAACCTGGAATAAACAAACAGAGCTGGGCCGACAAGCATTTCATGGGGGCTCCATCACCCCATGCATAAAATCCTTTCTGGGAGGACATGCCAAGTAGGCTCCTTATGCTGAAAGCTCTAGCCTGGAGTGAGTTTTATGGAAGAAGTCTTGACCCCTGCAAAAGGGCATAACATGAGAGCAAAAAACAACACCACAGCAGCCCTCTGTGCACTTTCCTGTAGGAGCAAGAACTTCCCAGTGGCTCAGCTGGGGAAGAATGAATCCCATTCAGGGAGGGAAGCTCGTACTATTGAGGCTGCCACCAGACACCTCTTCCTGATGCTAATCCTATTCTTCTGCTGTGGATCAAGTAATTATTGTGTGAGTGTTTTTCATGGGCTAAAGAAAAAAGATATTTAACCACAACAAACCTGCTGCCAGCAAATGTCAATCTTAGCTTCTTGGGTCTAAATTATAAGCACCCGTTACCAATTTCTGGCTGTCATTTTTACTGCACAGGTACCTCACACATTGACATGGATCTCCTGGCAGTGCCAGTGCTTTGCCATCCTCCTGAAAGCAAGCATATGCAGTCCTCCAAGACTTGAGAGAAACTTAATTAGGCTTAGTGCTAGAAAGCACCGACAGTGATGTTTTAAATGATCTCTTGCAACACTTTTCCAGCAGGAAAATTCTCCTTGCAGAGAAATGCCTTTGCTAATTTGAAGAGTAGAGAAGTTCTTGGAGGATTTAAGCCTTGCTTGCTCACCAGCCTGCCCCTCCTCCAAGCCCTTAAAAAGCCTCCTCCACATTCAGGTGACTCAATCATTCTAGCAGAGGCTGGAGGGGGGCCGTGTCCTCAGAACATCCTGCTAAAACAGTGCAGAAGGTCAAGAGTGCCCCACATCCTTATGAAGCAAAGTTCTGAAATATGTTTTTAAAAATCTCATTGCAACACTTCCAACAAACCAAATGGTTTATGTTTTTTTATTAATTTTTCCCAAATGAATGTTAGCAAAAGCTGTCAGAGCCATGAAGCTGATCTTCCACAGTGGTAGACAAGGGCCCTGAATGTTGATCTATTGCCCGTTTATTGACCTGATATCAACCCCTCCATTCCCACAGCCTGCCAGGGAGTCCCCATGCTCAGCCTCAGAAAACAACAGGAGACTTGGCATTCGCTGAGGTGCTCGACCTTGACCAGCGCAGCCCACCGGCTTCCACCCACGGCTGTTCAAAGGACAAGGACATGTTTCAGCAGCTCCTCCCACGGGCAGGTAACCCGAGCGGCTTTGGCCCCTTGCAAGCTCCCCAGTGACCCATACCTGACGAGTTACGTGTCTGCTCATTGCCAGTTTGATTGAGCCACTGCTGTGGTTCGGTCTCAGCACGCTCCTCTGGCACTGAGCTGATGTGGGATCTGCCCACACACAGGTCCCGCTCCCACAGTCGTGTGTCAGTTTTCCTGGGCTCTCACCCACTGATGCCCATCTGCCAGCAGCAGGAGAATGGTTCCCTCACCCATTAGGCACCTCCCCATGGCACTCTATGCACTTTCCTCTTGCCAAGAAAAACAGCATTTCACCAACTTTCTGAATTTCTTTTTAGTTTTGTTCTGAGTGTCCTGAGCACACTCGTTAGTTCAAGCTTTAGAATGAGTTGAAAATGAGTTATAGATAGGCACTGAGTGCAACAGAATGCTACTATTTATTCAAGATCTTTTATGTAGCCATCTCTCAGCCAAAGGGCCAAACAGCCAGCGCTGGCAAGAGACAGCCTCTGCTGTTCAATTTAAAAATAGAATTAAAAATACATTAATATGCCTGTTACATGACAGGAGGAGCAGAATGTGGCTGCTGTCTCTTCTCCTGTCGGAGTCATGCATTTTGTATTTTTCTTCTTGCTTGGTTCCCTCTAAGCCTTCTGTTGCGGTAAGACAAAACAAATCTTTTGACCAAGTCCAGAAGATTGGTCTAAAAATAACAGTTATGGATTCCATTGTCCACGCAAGTGTAAAGGTTACAGCATCTGTCACTGTGTCAGACCTGAATGTGGTACCTGTAGTAAATGACATAACTGACACAAAGAGGCATCTCCTGGAGATGTTGCTTCTGCCAGTTCAGTCATGTCCCAGTGTCTGAACTAGTCTTTGAAGAACTGATAGAGTTTCCTTCCTTCTGTCTCTTGCTCAAAAGGTCTTTTCTAAATGTACTGCCAAGACTAACTTATTGCTATTGTCTGAGAATGGATGTGACCAAAGATTTCTCTATCCAACATGGTTTCAACAGTTGGTATCAGAGTTTAAAGAACTGTAATGAGTGTCAGTCTGGGTGATGCACATGAAGCTGGGCAATTCCTGCTGTGTTCCTGCGTATGCAGAGCACTCAGCAGATACACAGGACTGCTCCGTGCAGCTGCAGATGGTGCCGTGGAGATAACAGCCCAGCAAATAAGTTTTGCAGCTTGTCTTCTCCATGACACTTTGTTAAATACGTTATTGCTTCACCATTGTTTGTACTTTATTTTGGCAAGCCCTCAGCATCACATTTCTCAAAGTCTTCTGTACCTTAATAAATCCAATTACATTTGGAAGAGAGAAGGAAAGAAACAAAATGCATTGTGCACAACTGGTAAGAGTTTCCTGCCATGCCAGATTAATGGAGTAAAAACAAAACTTAGCTTCTCTTGGAAGAGGTCCCATCCAAGGTATGGGTTGTGTAAATCGCCCTTAAGGAAAAAGAACACTTACTCGGAGGGATTGTTGTGGGGGGTTTTGTAAACTTTGTTAAATTTTTTTTTCAAGGAGAGTTCTATTTTGCTATGAGGAAAGAGAGGAGGTAGTCCTGCCGAGCAGGACTGGGGCACTGGCTCTGCTGCTACATTTCCTGTCAGCACAACTCTCTGCGAGCAGCAGTGAATATCCTGGTGCGTACGTCCTGTGCATCCTTCTGTGCAGAGGGTGGGCTGCAGAAGGCTCACACTGATGCGGTGCAGTGGCACAAAGGATGGGTAGTAAAATGTGGTATTTAGGAATGGGGAACCACCTCTTTACCCATCTAAACATTGTTCCAGAGAGGAAAATTCCCTCCTATCCCCATTCATTTCATAATACTTGGTTAAATGATGTCCTGAAACCCAGTCACAAAATTGTACTCATTTATGAGCCAACCACTGCCTCTGCTGTACACGCATATTCTTTAGAACTGAGTAGAAAAACTTTTTACCCATGCATCAGGTTACTTTCCTTTCATTATGTCAGCTACTCATTGCTACAATGCTCTTAAAATAGTACATTGTAAAATATCTTTTAGGTCTTGCAGCATATAGTTAGTGTTGATGATAACAATTGGCAACTGTATCATTTTACACTCAGCACTGCAAAAAATTTCCTTACTGCCCTTTTCACGGCAATTTTCAGGATATAGCTGGAACCTGGAGGCCAGAATGATATCAAGAAGGACAGTTAGATATATTCCCACAGATTTTTTCAGCTTAGAAAAATGCTGCTTTGTAATCACAGCAGCTGGAAACACCAGAAGCTGAACTATGGCGGGGGAACGATGTGATAGTTAACATGCATAAAGTATAAAGTTTTATAAAGCCTTCAATGTATGTGCCTTGTTGGAATTTACAATAATTTAAGGTGCTTATTATTCCTTCAGGCATGGAACTCATAAATATTACTCAGTGCTATTTGTCATTGGCTTCTCTGTCATGCATAAAGCAAAATTAAATACTTATCTCTATATCATTAACGTATTAAACATTAGGATTTATGGGGTTTGAGATCTTACTTGCTCTGAGAACATTAACTTCCTGATGAAAGATCTAAATGCAAATAGAAGGAATGCCAAAATACCCTGGAACGTAATTAAGGATGCTGAGGTGCGAAGAAGCCCCAGGCAGAGGAATGTGCAGTTTTCTTATTTCCACTGTCATGGTGGGCTAGTTTTCTTTGTTCTACATTTTTACACACTGCCCCAATGTGCCACCTTGTTTCTTTGTCATCAGGTGAAGAACGTATTAGTTCATTCTTATATGGATTAACAGAGGAAGAGTGTTCCTGGTTAAACATATCCTTGCTATCTGTATTGGGAAACAACAATTCTGCAGTGTCTAGATTTTAAAAAAAAAAATCATAGATCACTCTTCACACGTGAAGAAAAAATTTCTTGGTATCTTTATTTGATTTGTTGCCTTTGTTGTTACTCAAGAGTTCCTGCAAAGAGGATTTGAAAGGGACTACTTTTAACTAAATGTATATTTCTTCCACAGAAAAGATATACTTTCTGTGCTGGTGTACATCTGTAACTAAATTTACATCCTATTTTTTCCACGCCATTCGGAATGATCACTACCAGAATTTTTGTCCTCTTCACATATGATGCCAAGCTATGTCCCAGCAGCAATGTTGGTGGCCAGTCCAAATACACGGATAGAACTTGCTGGTGCTGTAACATCCTGCATCTCATCCCAGAGGACTAAGGTATTTTATTCAGAAAACATTTTCTGCTCTACCTTGTTCTAGTATATCTAAATGTCCTTAGTGATATACTTGACCCTTTGCTTATGAGACTTTCTCACAGCCCTGCAGATCTCACTGCCAGCCCAACCTTTGCCATTATTCATTCCTTCTATCATTCCTGCTTTTATGATCCTGAGTAATTCCTCTCCTCTCTTATATGTCTGCTATAACATCTCATCTTTTAAGCCAACCAACTTCTGCCACTTATCTCACTACTGGCCCATTTTTATTATATGTTGATTCTTGCTAATATTTGTGAGTCTTTCCATATAAGTACAAGTAAGTAATTGTATTAATCACTCTATAAAAAAACCACAAGTGAATGAGTTCAAACTTCACACTAATTGTTGAAAAATCCAAGTTGACACTCCCCACTGCTAATGAGAAGCAGAGAACACTGAGGGGGCTTCCACTACCATCATTCACCCACCGTACTGCTTTGTCTCATGCTGTATGGTTGGTTCCACTTCTGTTCATCTGCATTTACTTGTCCATGCTGAAATCAGAGAGCACCAGGTCTCTTGCTAACACATGCCAGGTACTGGAGTTACATCTTGCTGTTTGAGCATCAGCTTCCTCCCAATACACCAGCTGGAAAAAGAGGGCAGACACTGTCGCTTGCTTCCCCTCAAGGCAATTGGGAGGGAGGACTTGCATCATTCACGGTAAGATAAACACTATGATAGATTTGCCACATCTGTGCAGAGGATTAGCAAAACTTTGTGCTGTCCTCCATGAATGAGCAGCAGCCAGCTATCCAGCATTCAGTACTTGGCAGCTGGGGGAGCTTCTCTTTGTCTTGATAAAAGTGCCTTTCTCAGGTGGTGGGAACTGATTTAATCAGACTGTCAGAGGGAGCTCAAAAAACTGTTCTCGTGTATAGATCAAAGTACACTAGCACTGTCTTCAGAGTAGTGATGGTTGTCACACAGATCATCTCTCCCAGCTTTCTCCAGATGACGTCACTGCTGCGTTTGTGACAGTCTCTTTAGTCAAATCAGCCTCCAGAGAGCATGGCACACACAGAACCCCTCGACCTCACCATGCTGCTGCTCTGAGCCTGGCCTGTGACAGGAGCTTCCTAAGGCTGTGCTGACCTCCCTGTGCTCTGCAAAATGCCTCTGAAAACCTCATTCTAAACTGCAGGGTTTATGCAGATCAGTTTATTCACAAGTCAAATTGTGCTCCTGTTCCAGGCTGCTGTAGATGCATGTGGTGAGATTTTGAAGGGAACAAGACACAGCTGGCAGCTGACTCCAGCTCCACTTGGCCTCTGTGTTATTTTATAGGTTGAGATCAAAGAGCTGTATCTTCTCTGGTTGCTTGTACTGTGCACAGATTAAGGACCTTTATTACATATTAATAACTAAAAGAACAGTGATGTCTTCACATGACCAGAGTAAAAGATTTTTTTTTTTAAATTAAAGAATCTTGAAAGATTAAAGAATTTGTTATTTGTTTGGAGATTATAAAATCCAAGACGAATACTAAAATGTCAGCAACAAGATTTCCAGTATACCAGTCTTCTCTTTTAAGGCCTTTCTCATTCCGTGCATTACGGATGTTTAAATGAAAGGTTACACACAGGGTCATCAACAAGGCTCACAATGCCTCCAGCCTTACAATACACTCCACTTCAAAGGGATTGGCTGCATTCCTGAGCCTTGTACCAATAAGCACTAATAACACTGAAAAATGAAAACTGAACCAGATGTCTCCAATAGCATTGATTCTTATTAGCTGTTCACAGCTATTCTTACACCTCTGGGCATAACGAGGCAGAGCCACGTACGGTGTGCGGCTGTCGAGCCAGTAATGCCGTTGGAATGCTCTCACGCTGCTCTGAGCTGCATCTTTGACAGACTGTCTCCATTATGATCTTAAGAAAACTTCTTTAAAATGTCATTTAAAAATGCATCAAATAAGTAAACTCTTACTCAATCAGGATAGGATTTGACAGTAACATGTACTTCTTAAAATTAACTGAAAAAAGTGACCAAATGTACAGCCGAAGTGACCCATAAATTTATCTGTGCCTTGCTGCTGATCCCAGAGCTGTTGAGGCCACCCAGAATGAGTTTAGAGCAGGTCTATGGCAAGAGAACAGAAGAACGGCAATCAATAATAAAAAAAAAATGTGTGCTGCTATGCTGTAAATACCCCAACCAGGCAAGTAACAGCCCTAAATCCTTTACACAATCTGCTCAGTGAATGGAAGTGAAACTGCTTTGGTATAACCCACAAGCACAGTGAGTATCTGTATCCTTGTCCAGAAAACCAGAGCCTAAAACACACCTCTTTGGGTTTGCAGAACTCACTTGTCTGCCTGGTTTTCTAGTACACTTTTGTTCTTGGACATCATCTTTCTGTTTAGGAAGAAGGGCAGCCCTGACAGACAGGGAGTCCACGGGGAACAGATTTTAATATCGTTTAGTGCATGCGCCATGAACACTGCTCCTGCTGAAGAAGCAGATATTCATTTTACTCTGAAGGTAGTGCAAGAACATGTTTCAGAGTGCACCAGCAACCTGTGTGACAACAGGAAAGGGAGGGCTAAATAATGGGAGATGCTATGAAAGGGATGATGTGAGCAGAGCTGAAACAACTGATAAACTCTGTGTCCTTTTAGCTGCCAATCCAAAATATTTTGTCACTGAAGGCTACCCAGTAGGGTGGATCCAGATGCTTCATCCAGATGAAGTTTAAAATTCAGGAATTTCCAATACACATCTGGTTAGTAAGAAAGCAGTAACAAAAGAAGAATTTCTTTTTAATAACTGAAGAATCTATTTTCCTTGGTTAACATAAAGGTTGCTGGTGTAGATAGAAGGAAGATCCTTGATATTAAGGGGACCCAGTCCCCACAGTACAGCTTGAAGACCATGAGCCCAAGTCCTGCCATTGCTGCTTCCAAAGCAATGCTGAGACATGGGTTAAATTAGCAAAGGAGAGTGCCACGTTTGCTGAATTGGCCAGGACTTTAGACCTCTTGGCTGAATAACAAGAACTCCAATACAAACTTTATTTTGAATTTTATAAAATTGATCCCCTAGTACTCCCTAGTCAGGGAGATGGGGACCATGTGCAGCTCATATGCCATTAGCCTAGTCACCCCCACCACGGTGGTGGCAGGAGGTCCTGTGCATCCCTCCGTGACACCCCCATCTAACTGGGCAGCATAAAGTTGTGCATGTAATTACTTTCTCTCTGGAGACAGAGCCAAAGAGTCACCATGCAGGTTCCTTACCAGTTGGCCATTAAGCATTCTCATAATAAATCTAAACAAACAACAACAAAAACAAAACAAAACAAAACAAAACAAAACACAAACAAACAAACAAACAAAAAACAAAGACCCCATAAAAGCAGAAAATACAATTATTACCAAAGGGAAGGAAGGCCAGAGAAGAAGAAAGTTAAAAAGGCTTCCATAGAGCAGGTGTCCACATCAATAGCACGGGCAAAGGCACAAGACCTGCTTCAAGGGAAATTCATCTGCTACTCTGCTTCCCCGTTTCCCACTGCCAGCTAATTCCAGAGTTATTCTAAAGGCTCTGCAGTGATGAAAAGCACAGTAAAGGAAAAAGCAAGGATGAGTGCATCAACCAAGGGAAGTTTCAGAGAACAGATATTTATTGTGTTCACTTGGATCCATTGATAAATAGCAAATGGAGAATCATTCAACTAATTGGATGGAGCTCAAAGTAGGCAGACAGATTTCGGACTTAACCAGAAATAAGAAATGTTGCAATGACTTGTAAAACACTTCTGTTGGATCTTGGCTTCAGCCATCCTCACTTTTGTTTGTAAAATCCATTCCACAAGTTCTGTATTGGGTTATATCCCAAATGAGATTATTTTACACACAACTATATTTAATTTGCAGTGAGGGGAACACCTTGGTTTGTTTTATGTCAACATGCCTGTTTAATTGGGCTTCTGATTATTTAATGTCACTGCTGAAGAGGTAGTTTTTATGAGGCACAAAAGAAAATTTAATGAAAATTATTCACAAGCCCAACTTCTTACTAGTAAAACCAAGAGCTTAATATAAGAGCCGAAGTCCCCATCTGGTACTTCTCTGAAAAGAACAGCCCACATGAAGGATTTATTGTGACATCACAATGCTTGATGTCAAATAATCTAGCCAGAGGAACAATATTGCCCTAAAGAGAGCCATCAGGCCCAGTGTGACATGGGTATTTGAAAGGATTAACTGCACTTAAATCAATATGGGCAATGAAAACAGAAATAACCAATCTCTTGGCCGCTCAATTATTTAAGACTGTCTTTAGTCCCCACAGAATGGAATTAAACGCTTGTTTAAGAGGACTGACAATTAAATCTATTTCTTTAATGTCAAGACAAGGACATGGGATCTGTGACTGCAGTAGAGCATGAGGAAGCGGTATCTCCCAGAGAGGAACATGTTAAAAAGGAGATGTTGGGTGTGACTGGCAAGGGGCTTTCCTGGGGAGGGAACCCAGCTGCTCCCCACTGGCACAGCCGCTGTGTGCCTGAGAATCACAGAATCACAGAAAGGGTCAGGTTGGAAGGGACTGCAGTGGATCATCTGATCCAACCTCCTTGTTCAGTCAGGGTCATCCTAGAGCACATGGTACAGGATTGTGTCCAGATGGTTCTGGAATATCCCCAGTGAGAGACACCCCACAACCTCTCTGGTCTCTGTTCCAGTGTTCAGTCACTCCCCTAGGAGAGAAGTTCTTTCTCATGTTCAGGTGGAACTTCCTGTGCCTCAGTTCCTGTCCATTGCCTCTTGTCACTGCTCAGCACCACCAAGAAGAGCCTGGATCTCTCTTCTTGGCATCCTCCCTTCAGTTCCCCTCTCAGTCATTTCTTCTCAAGGCTGAACAGGCCGACTCCCTCAGCCATTCCTCGTAAGAGAGATACTTCAGTCCCTTAACCAAATTTGTGTCCCTCTGCTGGATCTGCTCTGGGAGCTCCCTGTTTCTCCTGCACTGGGGAGCCCAGAACTGGACACAGCGCTCCAGGTGTGGCCTCGGCAGGGCTGAGGAGAGCAGCAGGATCACCTCATCGGCCTCCCCAGCCGCGCCAGGGGCTGCGGTGGCTGCGGAGCACAGGGCAGGGGCACAGCAGCAGGTCCGGGCCAGTGCTGGCCGGGGGGACTGGCCACACGCACAGCAGCAGGTCCGGGCCAGTGCTGGCCGGGGGGACTGGCCACACGCACAGCAGCAGGTCCGGGCCAGTGCCGGGCGGGGCGGCTGGGCCCACCCACAACAGCAGGTCCGGGCCAGTGCTGGGCCGGGGGACT
>VZTG01000228.1:105727-148703 GCA_013397845.1 Melanocharis versteri
CACAGCAGCAGGTCCGGGCCAGTGCTGGCCGGGGGGACTGGCCACACGCACAGCAGCAAGTCCGGGGCCAGTGCTGGCCAGGGGGACTGGCCACACGCACAGCAGCCCCTGCGCCGAGCCCCCTGCACACCTGGTGAGGCCGGCAGGAAAGGCTGCATCCAGAGAGCTCCTTGGCTGTCACTTTCCCTTCCTAGTGCTATGCTTTCAGAGGATAAAATGCAGGCTTCAAAATTCACAGAAGGCTAATAACTGAGTGTTATTGCAGCTGACAGTATAAATGTAAGATTATTTAATTGAAGTGGACTGACAATTTCCCAGTTATTTGACTTTTGAAAACTTTGTCAGACCTCTCCCAATATTGTTTTTAAGACCTTTTTAAAATGTTTTACAGAGCAACCACTCTGACCTTTCCTGCTGATACTATTTCTCCTGAGGTGTTTGTTCATCTCAAATGCAATGAAAAAATTCCTGGTGTGAAAACTTTTAATAAGAAGTTCTATTTTCAGACGATAAAAAGGAGGTAACAGAGCAGGATGTATGCAAAGCATTGAATGTTTAACCATCATATTGCAGATACCCTAGGCTACAGGGAAATATCAGATGCCTGTATACGGTCAGTTAGAGTTCCTGGCCTGAAAAGTTAAGAGATGTTCTTAAATTGGAGACAACCCATTGCACCAGAAATTTGAGGAAAATAAGTTCTAGTCACTGTTGTCCATCATGATTTTCAGCTTTTCCAAGGCTTCTGTGGGAGGCAGGACAGATAAAAAGTCTGATTTTTGATTTTTAGGCTACTTCAAAACGTGGCAAGTCTCTGCAGAAGCCCTTCTCTGCTTGGGAACCAACATATGATAGCAATTCTCAGTGTGCCATAAGGACTTCTTGCTGCTGTTGAGCTCTAAGTGATGATAGAAAAGCTCTTCCTAGGTCTTCTGTCCCTTTTTTCATTTTAATCTGTCCATTAAAATATAATTTGATATTAATTTCTTTTAGCCAGGAAAAAAGGTGCTGTCCAGAAAAGCTGGTCTTTTTCTAAGTATTTTTTTAAAAAAAATTTGTGAAAATGTATTGCAGAAAATCATTACTCATAAACTTTGTCTTGACAATTATAAGCATAATACCTTGGAGGTATTGTTGATTAATGATTTCTGCTTCCTCTGATGTTCTTGTCCTAACTTGTCCACATTTTGGAGTCATAGAGTAAGGTGCAAACCAAGAAAAAAAACCAACAACTGTCACTTTGTAATCAGAGACTTAGATTAAAATCAGTAGATTTTATGGTTTATATGTGTCCTGACAGCTTTGCATACAATTCTCAACTTCAACACTTGCATTGATCCCATAGCTGCGATGCTGAGCCTTGCACTCTGCACATGACTGGTGTTGTCACCTCGCTGGTTATTTTCATGCCATTATTTTGCTGATCATCACAAAATTATTTATTTCCTCATCTCCTGCATCAGTATTACAGAGTTGTTCATTCTTCTTTAAAGCATTTGGATCACTTTGATGCCCTTCCTGCCCTGTCACTCTTCCCACATTTCATGGCAGTTCCGCCGTGGCTGGGGCACACATCTTTCAGCTACACACGAAGCCCTCTAAGCTGCAGTTTTACTGATGCTAGCATTATTATTATCTGCCCAGACATGCTGACAGTCTTGATATAAGATGATTCACAACAGGTTATGATACAAAGATCTGCAGAACATCAGGTATCAATAAGCCAATGCTGGTCCCCAGGGTCAGACAGACACACCACCTCTGCAGCTGAAGCACTGCTGATGCTCTGGTGGCTACAGGGGCATATTTGCCATCACAGTCTGTGCCTGTAGTCACAGGCATGCATGAGGAGAGTGCAAGAGACCACCCTGCAGAGCTGGGCACACTTCCTGAGCCACAGTGAAGGCCAGACAGAGCACCCATGGAGGAAAGGATGCTCTGCTGTGGGCATCTGCTTTGCACAAGCAAGTTCAGGTGGCTAGGTGAGAGCTGTAGTGTCCCTTTTCCAATCCCTTGGAAACTGTTAAACAAACTTCATGGTCTCACAGGCTGTTTTCTGTCATATAATTTCAAGGTACTGATTGTCACGCTTGGTAAAATTTGCATTAAACTATGTGTTTATACAGGTTAGAGGCAGAAAAGGCAGATTTGATTTGTTTGTAGGTTTCAGAATTTCAGAATTCAGAACTAAGGGAGAATTTCAGAGGAGAGGAAGTTTTTTTCCAGCATGGACTTATTCTATTAATCCAAATTATTAATCCAAAGCATTCATTCCCTACTAGCTTACTTCCCCAGCACCTGAAGGATTTGGATCTTGAATATTTGTGATATTTCTGGCATGATGTTAGAGCCTGCGAAGCTGAGAATGAACGAGTTCAGGCAATAATCCCAATTCAATGAGCAGGCAGGCCATCAGTGAGCTGTCCAGTCACGGCACCCGAGAGGCCCCGAGAAGCACAGTCCTCTCCGCAGCACTGCTGTGCTGCACCGACGTGTGATGTCAGCCGAGCTCCTGGGAGCTGAGAAAAAAGGGAATCTCTCCCTCACTCCCCTGGCTCGTGATCTGGATTCAGCTGACTCAAAGGCTGGATTTCAGCCACACTGACACTGTGCCACGGGCACAGAGAGCTCTGTTTTACTTTCCATCCTCTTTTACTCAACAACAGTTATTGTTACTGCACATTGGATGTAAACACTGTTATAAAGCGGTGGCTGCAACCTAGGAAATACTTGTGCGGAGCTGGTTCCAGGCTCCTCCCCTTCCCACTCCTTGACCTGAAGGCGTTTTCTAGTTCCCCTGGTAGGAAGACACAAGTCTCAGCAGGAGAGCTTCGGCTCCGTCAGGCAGGAATCGCGCTGTGTGTTTTCATCTCTGTCCCAGTTGTTTTGACCCAGTCACCTGTGGCTGCTCTCTGACAGGGCTAGTTCATGCCTGCCTCTTGCCACTTGCTAAGTGGGAGAACTCGTCTCGCTCAGACTGTGCTGTCACTTTTTTTCACTTGACAGCAGACTGGTCTGACATGGTTCTTGTCACTCAAGTGGTGTAGAGCACAGATCCCTTTAATCCATCTAACAAGAAGTTCTCTTGTCTTCTCTCAGCACCAAAACTAATTACAAAGCAAACCACAAGTGTGTGGTTTCATGCAAGAATATAAGGAAAGAAAAGACAGTGTTTGCATGAGGGTGTACAATAGCCAGACATAAAGTCTGTCACATTTTGCCTCCTTTCAGGCCATTTCCCACTCCTGAGAGAAGACAGGGCACAGTTTAAACCAAGCTCAGTAGTTAGATCCTCAGCTGGGCTCACCTCTCCTGATGCCAAACCCTTGGCTCCCTGTGGCAGGCCAGTGCTCTAACTCCTTCTGACACAGATTTTCTTCCACAGGCTTTGCTGCAAGCTGCAGCAGACTCTGCCCGTTGGTTCTGCATCCTCCTCATTCACAGAGAGGTTCAAATCATGGGTCCCCTTCAAAGGAACCAAAGCTTTTCACCTGTAGGCACGTCCCACTGTGACCACTATGCCTGTGGCAAACTGAAGCTGAGGCCTTCAGTTCTCTGTGACAGGGGTCTACTCTTATTTTTAAAGTTTCTATAGAAGAGAGATTCAGTTTTTCCAGATGAGAAAATAGGGATGCTTTCCCCATATTATTTTTGCTGCTCTTTAGCATCATAACAAACCTGGAGCATTACGCTTTAATCCACTTCTTTGTCCAGTTGCTGACTGATGGACAAGACAATAAAGTTAAGACAGGAATTCATCCAATGCCTGTGCTTGTTACTAGTCTTGGTAATTGAGATCTGTGCAAAATAAGGGGAAATAGAGTCACGTCTGCTTAGGGAGAAAGACAAAGAATGAGCAAGAAGTAAAATAAGAAGTCTAATCTTTCTAATAGTTCCCAGCCCAGGGAACAAAGGGTCACAGAGCCAGGAAGGAAGGAGCTGGTGGAACAGTACATTATTTATTCTCTTATGAAGAAATCTGACTCGGACTGTGTGTTTTGGAAGGAGTGTGCTGGACAGGCTTGAAATCAACGTTTTACTTTGTGACTATACTGTTAGTTTATGGTATGAGCACAACTATAAGTAGATACACAAGAACGCAGGATTTGAATCATATTTCTGACCTTTGTAGCTATTGACTGCAGAAAAAATAATTCCTGTCTATAAGTTACAGAAATGGAAAGGATGTAAAAGAACAAGCTGTAAAATCCAAGGCATAGATCAAAACTCCATTTCAAAAAGCAGCAAGGTCTTTCTGTCCTGCATGACTCCTATGTTAAGAATTCACTTGGCACTCTCCTGGTGCCAGCCGTGCACCTACAGAGGCTCCAGCGACCCATCACCCCCCTTTGTGGGAAGGAGGAGTGGCCGGAGGGCTCTCGGGGCTGAACATTCCTCCTGCTAACTGCCAACTCACCTGTTTCTAAACTGCGCCCAAGCTCCTCCCCTCACCAGCACAGCCTTTCATCCTATTTATTAGGGAAAATGGTGTGGATGGTTTAATCAGTGGAGGAGTGGGATGCTGAGAGCCCTGGGTCTGCCCCAGCTGTAGGATGGAGCTGGTGCTGCAGGGGAGAGGACGGCTGATGAATTTTGCACCTTGAATCTCCACGGGCTTGGTGTTCCCGTGGGGAAGCCTATCTCAGATCTGAGAGACGTCTCAGCCCAGGCTGGACAGGCAGTACTGTGCTTGCAGAATGCCCCTTATTTGGTTCATTTGTCCGGACATAACACAGCCAAGAATTCTTCAGAAATCTCCCCTGATGTCTCTTCTGCTTTAATGTGGACAAAATCGATGGAATCTGAAGGCAGATACTCTTTATTAATAAAAGACACAGCACATCATAGCCGGCAGTGACATGGTATTTGTGGGCCTGTTTGGAAGCAGGGGCAGTTCTGAAGGCAGCAGAGAGGCAAAGTGTGTTTGTGCATGTCCTGAGAGAGGGAGGAGGGGTGTTCTGGCCTCTTTTGCCTAAAAGTAATGGAAGGCACATGCAGCACATCGTGACAGACTTCTGCGTGTCTGCTGGGGAATGGGCAGATTCAAAGTAATTCTTATTTCTAGAAGCCAATAATTCTGCTTGTTCCTATATGAAACACAGGGAGTGACTTGAAATGTGATCCTGTTTCAAAATACACTTTAGCTGCAATAAAGCAACATTTCTGAAGTAATGTCTCTCCTGTCTGTCACTATGGCAACCCGTGCAGTGCGGTGCAGCAGAACCTGCACTGGGGCTGCATCCTCTGGTTGCATCTGGGGGTGATCTCATATGGCAAAGAAGCAAACAGTGGTTAAAATCTTCAAAAAGATGTTGAGCAGGACTTTTCAGCAAATTCAGAAAGCAAACTGAGGATTGGCAAACAGCTGCCTGTAAAATCACCATTTGGAAATCCTTTCTGACCATCACTCCCCCAGCCCCTCGCTGCTGTGGCACAGGGGTGATGGCTGGCAGCTGGGCTTTGGAGCACGTCCAAGAATTGCTGCTTGCATATTTGTCTGTAAGACCACTAAGAATTTGTTAATATTTCATTATTTAATATTAAATAGCAAATTAAGCAAACAAAATTTTCAAGAGAGAACTTCTCAGATAAAAGGCTTTAGTGATACCAGAGGCTCAGAAATGAGAAATCACATTCTGCCTTTTAATTATATTTTTAAGGAAATACAGGAGAATGATTGCATAGTCTAAAGACAGATGTTGGTAAACATTTCTGCTGGCGGTCCAGACTTGACAGGAAAGCACCAGTTTTGTTTTGCCACTTCTGACCAAAACATATTTTTCTTAGAATGTCTGCATTGGAAAGTTTATTCCAGGTTTAGAAAGGGAAAGAAAAAAGGTCATTTTCAAAAGAGGTCCTTTTTCTTTTGTGATGTCTGAGGATATTTACAGATTGTTAAGTATTTTTGTTTTGTGTTAAAGAAATTAAAATCCTTTAAGAAGTAAATCCAGGCATTTTGCTGGAAATAAACATCCTGACCTGCAAGTTAATTGCAGTTCTGCAGGTAGAGTTCTCAGAGTGATAAATATTTCTGGCATACTTACTGAGGTTGATCTGCCGTTCACCCAGGGTCCTCTCCAGAGCCCGATGAGGCAGATAACAGCCTTTCCCTAGAGCCCCATGAGGTAAGGTCCAGCCCTTATGCAGACAGCCCTAAAAATGGTTCTTGAGTTGCCAACATGTCTGCTAAAACTTCTATTCCCTCCCCTGGACCAGAAGCAGAGCTGCCCCTCTCAGCATCCTGGAAGGCCCATCTGTGAGCACAACACTCAGACTTCTTTTTTAAAGCATTAAAAATGCTGCACAAATATAGGAATAACTCAGTAAATGTGCCATAACTTATAAAAGGAGCAGAAATAAGTCCAATTCTCCCATAAATATGAGAGAAAAAGACATTCTGTTTGTCTCATTCAAAAAAATAACTCTTCAGAAGTTAGAAAAGAATCGTTAAATGCAGAAAATGTATTATGTGTAAGATTAATACCTACATATGGTTTTAAGGTTGTGGTTACTTGGTTCCTAACTTTGAGGAACTCATGAGCTCTGTGAATGCAAGGCTCTCAGTCTTGGTGGGAAAAAAGGTTCAAATCCCTCCTCTTGAATCTCAGATGACCAGCCCCAGACCCAGTTCTAAGCCTTGTTCTGGCCTTTTCCCCACAAGTGAGGTCAAGCCTACCAGGTTTTACACTCAGGAATGCTGTTACACAGCAAATGTTGAAGTATTCTTCGCAGTGTATTTGGAAATCCCATTTTAAATTTATACTGGGAGAGCAGTAGTGGTGAGGTTGCTTGGGAAGCTGATACCTGTTCTCTGCTCTGAGAACACTGTGCCCTGTAGATACAGTCAATTGTGCTGAAGGAGAAGAGATTGATCAATTACATTTAAAGTTTTTGAGTTAGTCAATTATGTTTGAAAGTTTTTAAAGTTGATGGAAGAAAACAATAATATTGTTTCTAAAAAGTGTCCTAAGGTCATAATTTGTGGGTATTCTACAAACAGGAAAGAGGACACATTTACTTAATAAATGATTCACCATGAATTAGACACCAAATATAGACAAAAATAAAGTTCATTAACACAGCCATGACTCAGCCTTCATAGTTTCAGCTGTTGCTTTCTCTCTGAAGTGGCATTTTATTAACAAAAATCAATAAAAAGATATCAGGTGGTTTCTTATTATCTCTATGACCAGTGCAATATCATCTGCTGAGATCGAGGACCAAGAGGTAAGAAAGAAGAACCTCAAATGTAGGCTCTGGAATTTCAGTGCACAAAGGCGAGGCAGGGATGCAAATTAACTAAAAATTATTCTTACACTGAAAAGGCATCTAAAAGTAATAGTGGACAAACACTGTGCTTTAGCCAATGCTACAGAAGGGGTAACAGGATTCCCAGAGAATTATTGGAACTGTGAATAGATTATTGTGTCTCTGAGATGCTCAATAGAAGCAATTATTAAAGATTATTAATGTTCCACTTGTAATAACTACGTCCTCTCAAAGCAGGTCATTCCAGCCTCCCTTCACTGATCCCCCTTTAGGCCCAGTTGTGGAATAAACCAGGTTGTCACAGGGATGAATTTTTGGTGTAGATTACTTTGGAAAGAGCACTATAAAATAACTGAACTGGGGAGATATTTTTATCTGCAGACCCAGGGCTTGGGGCTGGCCCAGAATTCTTGTCCAACTGCTGGACATTATCTTGCACAATTATGGCTACAATATTGGCTCCTGGTGCATTTCTGTGCTCGAGATTTATAGAGGATGCATTTTCATTAAAAATGGCTGAGTGGTAAGATGGAGACAAAGACAGGGAAGGTGAACAAAAAGACCTGTATATTTATCAAAAGGTTTGGCATAAATATGGTGTTGGTAGAGGGTTTCAGCTGTTTTATGTCTCAGCAACAGTTTAGACAATAACATTCATATCATAGAATGGTGTAGATAATATCTGCAATAAAACCGGGTCTTTTATGTTCACGAGCAGACAAAGCCGGGGAAGCACATTGATAAATGAAACCGAACCTTTGCATTTCGTTGTGGTGGAGCTCCCTCTAGCTTATAGCATTAACCCCGTGTCTGTAAATCATATTTGCTCAAACTCCTACCTCCATTTTCAGGGTAGAAAAGGCTTCTGATTCTGTATTCTTGGAAGCATTTATGACATTTATAATTCGTCTGGAAAAAAAAAGCCCCTAAAGCCCAGCTGCTGGCTGAATGGCATTAACAACAATGATGACAGTAAATTCCAGACTTTTTAAAAGAGCAGTATAGAGGAAAAATCTGTGACATCAGGGGATGTGACTGTCATAAACACCTTTCTGCCTCTTCCAACTTTATTCTCTTTTATTTTCACACATAGAAATATATATATATCTTCACCCACTTGGTTGACACCACTAGCCATTTCAAAATGGCAGTGAGCAAGCTAGGGACATTTTGCAAGATAAATTTATTTGTTAAATGAATGATACTGTACTAAATAACAAATTAGTCTGAGGAATCCCAATTTATCAGAAAATAGTCTATTCACCTTTATTTATTGATAAGAACAAATCATAAAAAGTAATTAAGGGGTATCTTAGTCTGATTAAGGTTAGGAAAGTAATCACCATCACTTCTTTTGTGCAGAATAGTTTCTTTTAGTTGCAGAATCCACACATGTTCACCTCTTCAGGATTCATCTGTTTTTCAAGGCTGAATTAATGGGTGTAAATACTAACTACACCTTTAAAAAAAGTGTAATGAATGGTCCATTATGGAAACATTGTTTTGCTGAAATGCTAATTTGTGTAGATTAAGAAGACATTTCTGAAGAACAATATCCAAAATCTGATATGAAGCCTAAATAACTGCTGAAATGATAAGCAGGCAGAGCTACAGGAGAAGAGTTAATTAAAAATCTCCAAGGCAACTTATATTCCTTTGTCACAAAAGAAAGGCTATGCTGATACTGTACCTGGAAACTGAAAAATCACCAGCTGCAGTAGCTAAGCAGAGAATAGAAAAGGATTTACTGGTTAGCAAAGTCACAAATATTCTGCATTTTAAATGCATTTGGCCACATTGCTTAATAAATATTGCTCCCTGGGTTTTCTATTTAACTTCAAAACTGCTTATCCTAAGCTCCTTTCCACACTGAAAAATAAGGTTCGCTCATGTTAAAATTAACAAGAAAGAATCGGCTTATTACAGACTTCGAAGAACCTGATTCAATAAGAATAAATATTAAATTCTTATTGAACACCGAGACAAAATAGACGCTTTACATACCGTGTTTGGGATTCAAAAGCCTAATGAAAAACAAAGCTGGAAAAGTCTTTAGGGCTGAAACTGTGTCTGTATTATTGTTGCTACTCCACCACCCCAATAAATTAATATATGAGATTCATTTTATTTTTTTAAATTAAATATGCTATTTAGATGTGTTAGTGCGCTGAGATTTAGAAACTGAATGCTCTGAAAACTCTCTAATCAGAATGCCAATATATCTGCTAGACTACAGAATTGATAAAAGATAAAAGTTAAAAAAATATGTTATTTGCTGCAGTTTACTCTTTATTAGCTAATCAGAAGTAATCCTCCACAGAAACTGCTGTAATTCAAATTATATTTGAATATATCCTAAAGAGATGAGTGAAAAGAGAAGAATACTGTTTTAAAGGTAAGAATGTCACACTTTGTTCCATCATTTCTCCTTTTAAATGTCATTGATCTTCTCAAAGTGTTTTTGGTTTGTATCATAATTTAGAAAACACAAATTTAGTCAAATTCATCTTCTCAGGGATTAAAATGTTCTGCAGTAAATGCAGTGTAATTTAGGGTGAGTTTTACAGGTAGAACTTTTCAATCACAACTTATTAGTGATGGAAAGTTAAAAGAAAGAAGTCTTTTTAAAAAACATTTTTTCTGTACCCGGCAGTGTGGGTTCTCCTGTTTGGAGTATCAGCATGACAAGGAACTGTGACAAAATCCCTTGATTTACTGCCCTCATGTTATATAAAGAATTCTTGCTCTTGAACGACTTGGTGACAAAATTGCACATCCAGTTTTGTGGCCTTTTTGAATTATTTTTCCCAGTTACATTCCTGTTACGTGCTGAAATCAGTCTCTATCATCGAAGTTTGGAGGGGGTTCAGAGGGCAAGAGTCTGATGCTTGCCATCCGTCAGAATTTAGGGGAATTCTCTAATTTCAAAGCATTTAGTCCGCATGTGATCTAACAAGATTCTTTTCACCTTCTTGTTTTAAAATGTGTCATACAAGTTAAACGTAAAAACAAGTGCAGCTTACTATAAGGTCAGTAATCACAAATTCTTTTGAAATGTGTATTACACTTGGAACCACATCTTGTCTTATCATCCTAAGCACCAATAGATTTGATGGTCATGCACAGGAAGAACCCATAGGCTCTTTTTATTAAACATGCTGTTAATAAACTTACGTTCCTTAAATCGCGCTCAATACAGAGTATTTGTAGCAGATTCGTAACTGCTGGCTTTCCGTAATGATCTGTGTCACAAGAGAAACTGCTCTAACAATTTCAAGAATGAAAATTAGTTATTTGAAGCTTTTTTTTTCCCTAAAAGATAACTATCATCATACACTGAAATACTTTAAAAGGTCAAAAGCAGAATACAGAAGTCCTACAAAAACATGTGAAATGACACTATGGCAGTGCTGTAAGGCACAGTATTTTGCTTACATGAAAAGACCCTATTTTTGAATGATCACTGCAGTGAAAATGCTTTGCGGTTGATATGATTAGTCAAAAAGAATTTATTTATTTGGCAGCCTGTGGAGGAAGATATGTTATACACATGCTCACATCCAGCTTGGGTTTGCTGTGAGATTATAGTAATCAACACATCAGAAAATTAGAAGAAAAACATGAAAACAGTAGATGAAATGCTGCAACTTAGAATCAGTTGGCTTAGACTGGAACAATTTGGCACAAATAAAATATGTTTATTTTTTAATTTTTTTCAGTAAACATTTTCAGACTACATAAACTTTTTTTTTTTATTTAAAAGCTTGCCCTGTAGTTAGGAACACAAGTGACTTTATGCAGAAAATATAAGACATAATTGTGAAAATCCTTCCAAATTTATATTTTAAAAGAAAATTGTTCTTACCCAATTGAATATTATAATTTTATTTTGTGGGTTCCTTATAAGGATTTCTTTTTATTTTCAAAATTCTATTAACACTAAACCTGCTTCTTGTGGAGTATGTTTTAATCACTAAAACTATGGTGCTCTCATGACTGAGAAATCTATAGGGAAATGCTCTTTTTCTCTACTTGCTATATTTCCCCTACTTGCTACAATAATTTCGAAGCTTCCAAAATTAATTTCTAAACTGTACATAGCCCTGAAATATTTGCCCAGGAGATGACACAAATCAGGGCAAGACAGTACCTCTGAGGAGAGAGAGCACGCACGCATACATCCCATCAAGTATATTATTCATGCATCCAGAGACACAGGAAGCCTCTGTATAAACAAGAGTGTGGAGAACCAGGGACATAAAAAATAAAAAAACCAAAAGAGACTGCAAGAGCCAGCAGGAAAGGCAGAAAGTCAATGCCACTGCTTCCCAGGCAGGGCAGGGCGGGGCTCCAGGATGGGTCACCACAAATGTCTTTATATCACCTACTGCGCAGAGATAGGGTCCTTCATAAGTGAAAAAGACAGGTGACATGAATTTTAACTTAGCTCCACAAATAATTTGCCTTACTCTTGAGTTTTGAGCTGTTTGCCATAGGTAAACAAAAATGGCATGCTTAAATCAGAGACCCTCTTTTCTGCTCACAAATGTTGACATCATCTTCTCTAGAAATGCATTTTTATGCCATATGCAGCTATCACATTCAGCAAAACTAGTACTGCCCCAGATTACATAACCCACATCACTCACAAGTAATGCCCCAGGAGAATCTTTGTTCTTGGCTGGGCTCTTGTCCCACTTCATTCTTTGCTCACTAAATTTTCCTCTACCTCAGCACAAGTTAAATCCTGCCCCTTCGCATACTCAGTGGCTCACCCCTCAGTCTCTGAAAGCATTTGGGGCCAATTTGTCCAGCGACAGTCTGTCACTTGTTTATCCATGCAGTTCAGGACTGCCTGGGATGGCACCGGGCCAGCTGCCAATCCACCTGGGCCAGCACGGATCAGATGCACCAGAGAGGAGCTGCCAGGATGAGCAGGAAAGGCGGCCACAGGACTCCTTATTTGCACATGCACTTACATCCCAAGCTTAACAGATTGAAGCAGTAATAGGCAGGTCATAGATGAGCAATACATTTCTTTGCAAACATTTGCCTTAAGGACAATAGATTGATTTTTCTTGCATCCTCAGAAACAGTATCTGTTGCCCCACAAAACTGTATGTGAGCTCATGAGAAAGAGGCTTAGTTTAAAATAGGATTATTAACAGGCAGGTCCAACTTTAGAAAAATTGTTTTTTCACACAATTATTACAGGATGTAAGAAAAAGTAACGCAAGGTCCACTAACCTGTAGTCCTACCTTGGCTGAAAATCCCAGCAGACAAAGGCAGCTAATGTAAAATAACTTGCCTCAACTGTTTTTGATTAACTCCCATTTGAAGGCACAAAGGCATCTTTTTCCTAGTCAACTAATAGGCATTTAAAAAATTGAATAAGCTAAGGGAGAAACATGAAAAAAAAGAGGGAAAAAGTGTCCTTAGAAGGAGCTCGTCTTCTGTGGGGCATGTCAAGTGCATTCATTTTCCAATGTAGTTTAGCAAAAGGAAGAGGTAAAAATTGTCCTCAAACTTAGTGTGGCAACTCTCCTTTCCCAGGACATCAGCCTGCTGAGTAGGCTTTATTCCTTGGGCTGGTGCTGTCCCAAGTGCAGAAACAGCAGGAAGAGCCAGTGAGAGCACAGGGAGCACTCACATCCCAGCTGCATCTCAGACCTGTCTGTAGAGATGCAACCTCAAAAGCAGAGGTTTGCCTGTGACCTCTGCGGATAAGACAAGCTTAGCACGTGTAATCCGCCTCCCAGCAGCGTGCCCCAGTGCCACTCTGGATGGGCTAACTGCATGAACGAAGGAATCTCTCCTTTCTTTCCCTAAGTCCACCTGCAAGACTCAGTCTAAGGCTGAGGCACAGGTGTGATAATAGCTTCGCTGAAAGATTTCTGCTGGGAGCAAGGTAACGACTGTCATTTCCCTAATGCCACTGACTTTTAGAAGAGTTTATATATAGCAAGTGTAGTATCATCTCTTTGGGGTTTTTTCCTTTCGTTATTAAAATGCACGCAAGCTAACAACTGAGATGTAAATCAATTTATGCTGCAAATGTAGCTTTGAGTGTACGAGCCTGTTTTCTGCTCAGAGAGAGCAAGCATTGAGTGAGTGAACTCTGTGACAGCTCAGGTGCGCTGACCAAGGGTCCTGCTCTGCTGTGACCAAACCGGTGTCCTTGCTGTGTGCCAGCCTGCCGTGTGCTTAGCAAGGGCCTGAGGGACTGAGGGGCTGGGGGGCTGCACTGTGGCACGTCTCTGCCTTCACAGCACAAACAGGAGGGAAGTGTGGGCATATGGAAAGATTTTCCCAATGACATTTAGATTAGCCCAAAGATACTGTGAAACAGAGTCATAGTGTGGCCAAGGGGAAAAGCAGGAAAGTGGCCCCATGGAGAATGGTGGATCTTAGCAAGGGAAAGCACTCCAGTTTTCAGACAGCTTTACTTTTCCTTAGGGGAATAATTGCCATCCAGCTGTCTTCAGAGAAACACATGGGATTTTGTGAGGTGCTTTTATGTTCAGCCATCAGGGTGCAAAGCAGGGGGTGCCCCCTCTCGCACACCCGGCACTCCCAGCTCCTGCTCAGGGGCCAGTGTGGTGCCTGCATGGTGCCCAGCAAGCAGCTGGGGCTCCAGCACTGCTATGCCCACCACCAATCTAACCTGACTGATCAGGGCACTTTTCCATTGAAAATATTCTCAAGTATAAAGTTCAAAATGACTGTTTTGTTATTGTAGATAACAGGGTGTTTATTAATGAGTGAATGATACTAATAAATTTTGATATATCATTATTAAATAATTTGCCAGCGCATTCTGAATGAAATTTCCTAAAAAATACAATTGAGCTGGAAAGAGTAGAAGGTGTATTTAATCTCTCTTTTCCGTTGCAGCTCTGCTTAAGCAGAGTGATGATTCAGAAAAAGACACGATTTAAAGACTCCTGTGGCCTTGTCTGTGCCTTACGCACCATGAAGGACTGTTGGCCGGCGCTGGAAGGTGCTGCAGTTTGCAGAAGGATGAGAATTCATTGATACAACCTTAAAGTCATACCTCAATGTTAATTTCTAAAGAATAAAGTCAAGAAGAACCAGTATAAATTCAGAGACAGTTTAGTGTGACTGAAGCCGAGAGAAACTGATGTGTGATTTAAAGAGCTCATAAAAGCAGACAACTGGCTTTAGAATCTATGGAAAGCAATAAAGCAGTTAAAAATTCTCCCAGTTGTAATGCCTATAGATTTCCTTATCTTAAATTCTTTGGCTAAACCCCTGGAGCAAATTGCAGGGCACGTGATGGGAGTTTTGTCTTTCAGCCCGGGGCTCCGGGGCAGCTTCCCGGCCCCTCTTCCTGACCCCCTCGGCACACAGTGGCTCCGCTATAGGGGAGCTTGTCTTGGCGGCAGTGTCTAGACATTCCCAGCTACTATCCTTCCTGACAGTCTCATGCCAGTGGTAATTTAAAAATTGTTTGGGATAGGCTGTGCCTCATAGACACAGGGAGCCAGTAATAACCCCCAGTTCAGTGACCCTGGTCGGATCATCAAACAGACGGTATAGGCAGGCTCAGTTCAGCCTTGGGTCAGGAATCATGACCTCCCCTGACCTTTTTTGTAGATTTAAAATTGTTTTGAGAAAGAGAAGAATAAAAAAGATATAACTCCAGGCAGTTCTGGAAAGCAGTCCAGCTTCCTGTACTGTACACATGCATATAAGTAACATGTTTAAACAGATGCAGCTCTGGCAGGCCTGAAAAATTAGGATTTAGATACTTTGTACATTTTTTTTCTGATAGAGTGCATATTGCTTCTATTTACTTTGAAAACTTTGAAGTTAAAAGACTCTGTATGAAAATATTATCTTCACTATATTTAATAGCAAAGGCAAAAAAGAAAAGCAGGTAAATTGATTTTTAGAAAAGTAAGAATAAGATAAGCAAAGAAAAAAAATCACTCTACATGGAATTTTTCAGATGTGTTACAGAAAACTGTCTGATGTATCAGCAGTGTGTACCAGATGAAAAAAACACTGAGATTACTAGACAAATTGCCTTGTAAGAGTAATATGCATACAAACATAGGCTGGTTGGTTTTCAAAGGTTTCCTTTGTGTGCATAGTATTTGCAGTCACAACCAATAAAACAAAATATACTGGCACTCTCTTTGTGGTTTTGGTTTTGGAATTGCATAATGGTGACTAATATTTTCTCAAAACCTACTTTATAGTGTTTACTTAACAGAATTTTCATGCACTGTACCTGGAAATTATGAAATGTACTTTGTGTGCTTCCAAAGAGTTGTGAAGGCTCAGGAAGAGGTTTACCAGTTTATGGAAAGAGAGCAGAAAGTGTTTCTCCTCTCTAGGCTTTTATATGGGCTGGTACAGATCAGAAACACGTCAGCCAGGAGAGGGAAGAGAAGAGTAAAGTTACAGGAGCTCTCCAAGAAACATTAAAGTATAGAGTGGGAAAATGAACTACCAGCTCCAAAACGGCATAGGATTTTACAGGGGCAAACTCAGTTTAACAACACCAAGGACATCAATGCTTTTGCTGTTTTACGAAAGAAAACCATGTAAATTTCTGTTACAGAAATGAGACTATCAGCAAAGCTCAGTCCTGATGTGTCATGGTGGGGCCCTGGGAATCTGGGCAATTCCCAGACACAGCAGCGTGTTCCCAGCATGATCAGCTGGCTTCTGATCATGTCCAAGCCATCAGCACTGTCCTCACTGGCTGTGCACAGCTCCATCCCAGAGGCACAGGTAGCCTCTGGGAGTTCCTGCTCTTGAAGTAAACACCCATTGGAAACAGGCCAGAAGTCCTTACTGGATCAAAGTTACCTCTTCAGACCCTCGTCAAACACAGGCAGCTGTCCCTGTACTTACACACAGCCAGTTATATTCCATGTATATTCTAAGGTTGTCTGCTAAAGTTTTAGAGACACACACTGATTACATTTTTTGTGTTGAAAGGTTACAGCCTGATCTAATCATGGGAGCACAGGAAACAGGAGCCCTACAGGCGCATCCATAATTTCCTAAGCCAGTCCTGGCAAGACAAATCTTTTGCAGTATAAACCACACTTAGAGGGCTATTCCTCACAGAATTCCTTCATTTTACTAGTGGTAAGTTCGCATCTGTTCTCACGGCGAGTTCAAGCAAATTCTGTAAAAGCCAACTCCTAGGTAAAATACTTATAGACTTCCTATTCCCATAGACCAGGACAAGAAAGGGGTTATAAGGCCTGATGTCATCTCCAAGTAAGCAGAGAAACAGTATTTACTTGCCAGAAGCTATTCATATTGCAAATCCTTTATAATTTTTTCTTCCCCAGCCTTCTCTGGCAGCAGCAGTCACTGGAGAAAAGCAGCTGGGAGAAGCAGGTGATTCCAGTAACTTGCCTTTTCTAGCACACTATCTGCCATGGGCCTGATTCTGCTCAGTCTTTATGATGCCCAGCTCACTCAGCAGAAACCTTTGCTATCTCTTTTCAATCAGTAATGGCATTTTAAAACGATAGTTGTGTGGTTTCTCTCCATCCTGTGTAAAGTATCCCAGCTCCACTGTTGCCGTTTGATGCCAGAGTATGTGCTCATTAGGATGTGCAGTGACAGTAAACCAACCCAAGCTCACAACTCACATTGACTGAATCTAACAAAAAGTTCTGGTTCCCAGGGACTTCTGGAAGCTGCAAATTATTAAAGATTATCTGAAATTATTGTTCTCTATGCACTCAAAGAGAAAGTCATACTACCTGAGACAAGCACCACAGGAGCAACACGCCCCGGAACTCGTGCTACAAAGGTTCTTTCCTACCCTTGGGACCTGAAGATATTGTCATGCTTAAATGGGAGTAAGAGGAGGAAGCAACAGAATTCTAGAGGCTCAAGTGATCATGGGATCATGTCAGGAGACTCACACTGGGCCCATGCCAAACTGCAGCCCATGGGATAGCCAGAACTTTCCCATAAAAGGTACAGAAATCTGAAAACCATCAGTAAAAGAGGAAAATCAGTTTTGAGTGAGGTACCTCCAAATATGAGGCCACAGCACTGTGTGCTCAACAGGGTTTCCCGGGGACTGGGAAGCACCTGAGACTGCAGACACAGAAATGTGGTCCAGGGCAAGAGGACCAGCAGTGCTGTGGGAGGGACTGGCCGGGGGACACAGCCCAGTGTAGGACACACCAGCCTCACACACCCCCAAACACCTCTCCCAGTCTCTCTGGGTTTACATCTCTCATGTTGTGCTGAAAGTTTCCCTCTGTGGCTGCGTCAGTAGCTGACTGAAAACAAGAGTCATTAGAGCACACAAATAATAGGAGTTATGGTGGCTCTGGAATCTACAGTGTTACTGGTGCTAATAATTAGTTGCTGTAATTTTAATAAAATATTAGTAGTGTAAATAATTAAATCTGCATGAAAACATCCATCAGGAGACCCAGGCAACAAAAAGAAAATCGCTTCTAAAACTTAACATCAAATTGATTAAATTTTAAGGCCTGCATTTCTGCTTCCCATGGGGGCTGGTGTGGGAGAGTGAGGTTAGAGCCAGCTAGATGCTATTGTGTTTCTATGGCAACAGGGGGTTCAAGTAGCCCCTGCCATTCCCCATGATTGGTAAAATCACTACACAGTGTATAAAGTGGCCAAGAGAAGCAACAGCCAATAAATGCAGAAAATCCTTAAATCAAAGAGACACAGAAATAGGAGATGGAAACAACCTGTTAGACCATCTTGTTCATTCCCTGAGGCTCTGAGCAGTATTATTAACAGTCTCAAGAACCTTGAAAACCCCTAAAAATTCCATCCAAGACGCATGTAAAAACTTACTGAAAGGGAGAGCAATATCTCAGGAAGTTATAAAAAATCTTACTAATCTGCTTTCAGTAGGTGTGTGTGCACTGAGCATGCTGAGATATCGGGTTCTCAAGCATTTGAGAAATGGGATGTGGGGGAGAGGTTTCATGGCATTCCTCACCCTAACACAAGTACTTTTGCCAAAGATAAAACATCCTATAAAAACATGCTGCCAGCTACATCTCTCCAAATTCTCCTCTCCTTGCCATGGAACAGATCTCTGTACTCTGAAAACAGAAGAATTATTTTGAAGAGCCTGTCTATTTCAGATAGTAGTTCCAGGTGTCCCATTGATAAGCTGCAGAATAAACTTAAATAGAAAGAAGATATTTTAAGTAAGCCTTTGTGTGACAGTTGTAGCTTGCCTGCTTTTCTTTTGCAGTGAGGGCAAAGAGAGGGATTAGACTGAGTCAAAAGTTGTGAGCCTCTGTCAGGAAGACAGACAGAATGCCCACACATGCCAAAGCATCCTAGGATGTCAGACTCTGCAAAAGCACACACATTCCACTCTCAAAAAAAAAAAAAAANTATTATTCAGGTGGTACAAGACCAGAGAAATATATCTAGTCTTGTTCTCATTATTGCAAAGCACTTGAAGACATGCTGATGGAAGCCAGTGCCTTGCTACCCAGAGTCATTTACACCTACCAGCCCAAATACTGCTCTTACACAGAACTGTGCTGCTCCAGAGTAACTTACTAAAGTCAATGGCATAAATATAGGTTTTCTCAGGTTAAAAGAAGAGGTATCTTTTCCATAGGGATTATAAGTTCTGTCTTCAGGCAGAGCTATGGCTACAGGTATGATTTCAGCAGCAGCACAGATGTATCCTAAAGGAATATAGATATATCCTGAAGGACTGCTGCCTTCATCTTGACATTGGGTTATTGCTGTGCTATGTAACACAGTGACCCAGGCAGCTGCAGTTTGTCTATAGCTACATATCTACTGCAATAGGGCAGATGTCACCAAATGTTTGAGGAGAGGCTAGATATTGGAAAGATGAGGTAAGAGCAGGACTGTATCTCCTTTCCATGCTTACCTGTCAACCCCAGCCTCTCCTGAACTGTTAGAGCTCAGTGACAAGCCAGAGCAGCACCAGGCTCGTGCCATTTTCCAGTGGTCTGCACCTCCCCAGTCTTGCCTCAGATGCATCCCCTTCTTTCTCAGCCTGACAAGAGCTTGCAAGGAAAAAGCAACTCCTCTCTGGTACAGGAGTTGCCAGGAGAGTTCTTCTGCAGCTGCTGATCCAAGCTATTTAATCTGTCAGCAATTGGGTGAGGAGGAGTAATGCTCAGCAGGTGACACAGAAGTGCTGGTATCTTTGCACATGCTTTATTTTCTTGCAACCATCTATTGATCACACTTGGGCTTTCAAGAGAAGAAGACATCTCATCTCATCTCATATTTTTATTTCCATGTTTTATCCCATCTGCTGTTCTTTCCAAATGTGGGACCCTGATTATGTTAATATTAAGGACACTCTCCTCTTTCGATAAAGAAATGTGGACTTTGAAAATAGTGCAGCCTGGGATCCCATTACCAGGCCAGTTGCATTCCCAGTGGAAATGGGTCTTATTTTGTTTACAGATAAAAAATAAAAAACTGGTGTCATCTATTATCCCAAGGGTGTTGTTTGCATTAATTTATCAACTGCTTCCAAGGAGCTGCAGAGTTCAAGAGCATTACTAAACAGTGAGAACCCATCCTGGATTGAGTTACTGACAGAATTACAGCTGACACTAAGAACTGCTTGAAATGTCTTGAGGGGAACTGCAGACAATGGGCTGTATTATTTAGCAGAATAAAGGAGAAGATACAGGGGATACTTGAGACCATGAAGGCAGTGTCAGTGAGTCTACCACAAGCATCAGCTCTGGTTGTACTAGCAGGAATCCCAGATCAAGGAAAGGAGATGTTAAACACAATGTAAGCCAGTTTGCTGAAACCTCCACGATTTTTATTCTTTCTTCTCCAACATGTAGCCACATATTGGACTGTCAGACATACTCTTTGCTTACTGTTTTATCGATACCTTCCTTATAATCTATAGTGCAAAAGATGAAAAAGCATTTGAGTTAACAAACAAAACCACAATATTTTTTTGGTATTTCATGGGCAGAAAATGAGAATATTTGCTGGACATTATTCTCAAGAGTCCTCATAACTAGCTAAAGAAACCAAGCATAGAATGCAAAACAGAAATGAAAATGTTTAGTTCAGGTTCTGATGTTTATTTACTATGGGGATACTTTACAATTCTCTCATTCCAAGCAGAGGTGGTGAAATTCCTTTCGAAGACAGATGCAATATTTTCTTGACGAGTATCAAGTGGAGGCAGCACTCTGTTATCAATAGTGCTGAATGAATCTCCTGTCTGTAATTAGCTAATAAAGCATAAGAGTCTTGTGCTCTGCTAGTGGGAGAGCTTTATTGCATTGTGGGTAGCGACAGTGGGCAGTTTTCCCATTTCACACATACTTGTAGCTCTTGGCTTGATATTTCTGCACTTGGCCAGTTTGTGGAGCACTGTATGAAATTTAGTCAGATGAGTTTCTTTTACTGCTGCTGTATCAGGGTACTTCTTAGCCTCTTGAGAAAATCTACAGAGAGCAATAAAGCCAGATTGTCCAACCAAGCTCAGTAATTGGGTCAAAAGCACTATTAGGGGGTTCAAAATAATTTTTCACTCCATGTTTTTTATGAGTAGTTCCTCTCTACACCAAGGAGCAGCACCTGCCTCCCTGCACCTTTCCGGGGCTGGAGAGTGCAGGCCCATCCCCAGGAGCTGCTTGAGTCCTTGTCTCCTGCACAGCCCCACTGGCCTGTGCTGGTCCTGCTTTGGGAGAGCCCAGGGGTTCTCAGAAAAGTGAGAAGATATTTTACTCCCCGTGCTTATTGACACACAATTATTTGACTGGGCTGTCCTGCTGAGATCAATCTCTCCTTTACTGGGATGGTGTATCTATTCAACGCTCAGTTTTATGGAGGAGAGCTGAGCTGCCTGCTCAGATCTGTGCTGCTATTGTGGTGCTGGCTACCCCCTGCCATACCCACAGAAACCATTCCAGATTCAGTGCACATGTTCTGGCATGCCATCTGATCCAAATTAAAGCTGGCCCACACTGGGTTCCTTGCTCAGCAGTGAATTCCAGCTGTGGCAAGCCACTAACACTGTTACACCTAGTCTCTAATTTGAATGCATTTTACATTTCAATATATTATGTCTGAATGTTAAAAGTGTCCACAAGAGGTGGACTTTTCCTGCTCCATCAAGTCAACCTGCAGTGCAGTCAGCCAGCAGAAAGTCAAGATTTGATGCAAATTGTCTTCTCTGCTGCCAAGGCTGAGGAAGCAGAATCCCAGCCGGAGGGTCGGGTGGCCACAGGCGCAGGACCTGTCTGCCACAGGGACACAGCCCTTCAGTGATGCTGGGCTGTGTCCAGGGCTGTGTCCTGGGCTCCACCTCCAACCCACCAGGATGTGGTTGTTTATAAGTCAAAGACTCAGCAGCTTATGGCGGCTTTTTGAATTGTGAAAAAGTTGAAAGCACTGAGGAAACACCAGGGTTGGCTGATTTACAGGTGCAAACTGATTGCCAATGTGGCTTTAGAAGCAGATTCCACACACCGGTACACGCACTTGGTCTGACAGCTTCAGGTTAGATTTTAATACCCAAGGACCGTGCGCTGCCCCACGGGAAGCTCTAGACACCAGGTCTAGGTAAGATAGAGTTAAACTCACACGCACACTCCCAGGTGTGTCTGTGGGCAGCATGTCAGGAGTGACTGCACAGCTTTCTCCAGTGCTGCTGTCTCCCCACTGCCCAGGGCACACAGTTGGTGTTAGCCTGTGGTGCAGATTAGCTCCTGTAAGAATAGCTTCACGAGAAACCTGCAGTGCCAGATGAAATTAGGATGGAAAGACAATCTGTACATGGACAGATTTTCATTCGGGTCAAAAAAATATTAATGAGGAAGGAAGTTTGAAAACAAGGTCATGAGGGACACGAGAAACAAATGCTCATCTTCACAGAAGCCAAGAGCATCTTCAGCTTACAAATTCAGAACTTGGATTATAATTGGTTTCAGCAAAAGAAAACAATGATTTTAAGAGAACACAAAGTGGCTGTTAATTGCACCATGCTTATCTAAAAGTAGTTTGTTTTCCTTTCAGGTGTCCCCTGTCCCCTCATTTATTAGAAACCTGGTATTCTAGGCAAGGAAAATATCTTTTGAGTTGAATTTCTCCCCATCCACAGTGAGGAACTGTACTCTGGCTCCAGTTAGATCTGGAGCTGAACTGCTAAGAGTAATACTGACAGCAAATTCAGAGCCCTAATGTCCCTAGAACATTTCTTGTCTCACCTCGCATCAGGTTGGATTCACAGTGAACTTTTACAAGAAAAGGTGTATTAGGAATTCCAGGAAACTCTGAAAAAGTAGAAACAAGTGGCACACAGGAACATCACATTTAGTTTTTGTAAGTTCAGAGTGGCTTGTTAAAAATATCCCCGTAGACTTAGAAGTCAGAGATAGTATCAGCAGCATGAGTATTTTCAAGAAAACATGATTCAAGTTAGAAATGTGGCAGGTGCCAAGAAGTAGCAAAGGCCAGCTGCTTGCAAGGGTGGGAACAAAGTGTGACACATGACTGGCAGTAGAGGGACCTTTTTAGCTATAGCCTGTCCTGGAGTACCTGAACAAGGTGGGCAGAGCAGGACAAGCCCAGGGATGGCAGCTGGTGTCAGCAAAGAGCCCAGATCATTCAGCAAGTCTGTGGCTGTGAGGCAGGTCCAGGGTCAAGACACAAAGTCAGTCCACAGGTCAGGGTCAAGTCCAGTACAGGTAACTAGCACCAGAGACATGCTTCCATCTGCATCTGCAAATTTCCTATTACAAGATACTTTCCATATTAGTTACAATAATTTTAGGAAACTAAAAAAAAGGGGGGAGGGGGGGAATCACCCCCAAATCGAACAGGTTGTATTTGAAAAAATTAAACATAGCATAAATAAAGAATAAAGAATAAAGAATAAAGAATAAAGAATAAAGAATAAAGAATAAAGAAAACATGCTCTGATCATCCTGCACTCAGCCTTCACAGCCCCCTCCCCAGTCAGGGTGAAAGTCAGGAGAATGGCTGGCATAAACTGCATGTAAAATGCTGTGACAGTGGCCAGATCCTGCAAATCTTGGAGGGTTGAGTACAGTGATGGCATCTCAGAGAGAATCCTTCTTCCTACTTCTCCTCACCTGTGCCCTGTAGGTACCAGCTTTTCCAGAGCAGGAGGGGGATGAAATGACTCCTTTCCAGCATGAGGACCTCACTAAGCGCTGTAGTTCAGTGCAGTGCTAAGCCTGCTGTGCACGTGGCTGACCAGCCCCAGACAAACTCACATCTTCCCAGTCTCTGCACTACCCTGACACAGACCATCTGCAGCAGCACTTGTGCAAAAACAGGAGGAGCGAGTACTCCCTTCCTGTGCAGCCCCCCTGACAGAGCCCAGGCAAAGCCCCTGGATCTGCTGACTGAAGAGCTGTGAGGTCAAGCACAGGAGCTGCCCATCCAGCCAGATACCTTCTCCAATGACCTGCTCAGTGCAGAGAGCACCCAGCTCCAATGCCAGCTCATCTGAGTTTCAGGTGATTTGATCTCTATTTCAAAAAGAAAATGACAGCTGTTTTATTCCTTCACTCCAGCTGAATACTGCAGCTTTATGCTCAGCAGATGTGCAGGAGGGAAGATAATTTTCCATGACAGCAAGGCCGGAAGAACTAGAGAAACTCTCCCCTCCTAAGCAGCAGCTCACCATTAACATGAACACAGTCTCCAGAAGAGGGAAGCCCAGCACGGTGGGTTATTCACTGAGAGGGGGTGTACATGGCAGGGGCAGCAGCAGCTGCTGCTTCTGCTTGTCCCAAGCTGAGGCTTGCAATGTCGATGCACGTTTTACAAGAGCAATCCTAGGGATAGAGAGAGTGATGTAAGGTAAGAAATAAAGGGTTAGGACGAGGTTCTGGTTTCTGTAATTGTAAGTAAGCAACTTATAAAAATAAGAGTAATTTTGAATGTTTCAAGAGATGAAATCAAAGACATAATATTTAAGTAATAAAAATGTAGTTGTTTAAATTTTACTTAAAAACTGTAATGAAATTTCTGCGATGGATAGCTTTTGTTGTATGTCTGCAAATTATTCACATTGATCTGCTAATAATAGGATATGGAATGCTTTTCATCACCAGGGAAGTTGTAGTTATTAGTCAACCTTAAGGTTGTTGGTTCAGTTCATTATTCTCAATTATGCTAATAGAAAAGCTGGTGTGGAGAAAGGAGGCTGTTGATTTTCCTGCAATTGCTGGAGTCCAGGAGCACCAGGTACCTCTCCAGGTCTTTACTCTTACCAGCTGTTTTTGTCCAGCTGGTCAGAATGTCCTGGATCTATGGACAGGAAATACAGATGCTTGTTTTTTAAAAAAGGTAAAATAAGTTCTAAAGCAAGGCAGCCAAAAACATCCTCAGCAGTACCCCCACCTCACCTGCTGTTCTTCTAAGCTATACTGTGGAGCTTATCTAGGAAGCAGCTAAAACGAAAATATCCAAGTCAGGGGACATTTGTTTTCCTAAAATCTTCCCAGTTTGCAGGCAAAATTCTTTCAATGGAGCAATATGTTCAGGTGCCATTGTGGAGCCAAGAATAAATGAGCACTCAGGCAGGTAGTCAGCAGCTCTGAGCTTCATTCACTGTTGGTCAATAGGAAAGGTTCAGGATTTGGCTCACTTACCTTGTGCCATGAGCTAAGCATCAGAACACAGCAAACAGTGACAGGTGACTGTACACGACCTGCAGAAAGACATCACATTGAATTCTGTGGGTCACTTGCAACTAGACAGATTCTGTCATGAGCTGGATTCAGTCTTTTGAATAACAGCCGTGTCCTTTCACCACTGGGCAAAGGGCAGACAACAACATAACTAAAAGCAGTCAATAAAAAATATGGGCAAATAAGTAATTTTGTTGTGTTGCATTTCCATCGGCAGGTTATGAGGCAAGGCACTTCAGGATTTAAAATGGGTCAGAAAAAATGGCAAAACCCAAAATAATGCAGAGAAATACATAAGTTTAGGCAGTGATGCAGAAGAAAACATGCTGTGGTGTGTAAAGTGCCTCTCTGCATGTCAGAGGCACCTCTGGGATGTCAGCTCCCTACAACTGGCACAAACTGCAGTGAGAATGGTTAGGGGTGAGATGGCACCCGTGGGACGGAGGCTGCAGTGAAGGTGGATAACAGACCCAGCTGAACTGGAAGAAACTGCTCTCCTCTACCAACTGTTTCAACAGCCAAAATCTCTTTCAGTAAAAGTATATTTGTGTGTGTATCTATCTATCTATCTATCTAAGCATATATACACTTGTACAATGTATTCCCACATTAGAACTTAATCTTGCCCTACAGTTTCCTTGTTAGAGCTGTTCCTATTTGCATAACTAAAATGAGGACAGTGGAGTCCTTTGTGTGCTTTTTTTTTTTTTACTCAAGACAGGGGCACCACCTAACGGCCATTGGATCCCCGGCTTTGCTTCCCTGCAGCTGGTGAGTTCTACCAACACTGAGACTACCGCTGGCAGAGGAAATATCCAGCTGAGTTTGAACTAACAATTACTAATCCTGAAAAGTGGCAGGATTGATCAGGGCACCTTTCGTTCCACATACGTGCACACCCCCACGCTCTCAGCCCGTATGCACAACTGATCTTCAGACAGAAAGAAAGCCTCCCTGAGTCGCGAGTCCCTGCTGGCATCTGGCACAAAGCAGGGATGGCTCTGGCTCTAAGGGCTGGGCCAGCTCAGCAACTTGAGAGCAGTAATCCCGTGAACGGGATACACTACAGATAGCACTCTGTCCTAAACACTTTCAACCCTGTTGCTTTTGTGGTTGGGCACCTGTAACACCCTGAGCAGCGCAGGTCAAGAACTCCCTAATCATTATGAGCGTTCACAGTATCTGTGATGTCCCCTGCAGATAGCGCATGGCAAGGACAGGGAGAGAAGAGCACTTCTTGTGCTGTTCTGAAATCCGAATACCTGTAGTTCATGTGTTTGGAGGAGTTGAATAACTATGACTTATTCAGATAAGTATAATGCTGATCACGATATTTACCAGCAGAATCTGTTACAAACACAGGAAGAGTGTGAAGTTGGGAGAGACTGTCTAAAGAGCATGTTATTTTAACACGTCTAGGAAGAAATTTATTCTATGCACTCTTCCCTTCAGCTTTAGATAAATCACTGGTTTATAGCACGCTCAAGGGAAATTCGGAGATTACTCCATTTTCTGTGGACGTTGGTGAGGCACAATTCAATTCCTGCAGCTTTGCAGCTTGCTATGCATACCTGTACAGGAAAGTTTGTCCCACTTTACCTTTTAGGAACTACAGGGAAACTTATACAACTAAACTAATGATTACATCAGTAAAATCACACAAGAAAAAGGGCACCATGAAAGACTTTGGGACACACTTTAGGACTTGAGAAGGAACACAGTTTCTTAGTAATTTCTCACAATAACTCATCAAAACTTAAAAAAAGCAATGCCTCTTCTTATGCTAACAGAGCAAGTCTAACTCTGGGCAAACTTTGAACTTGTGTAAATGTCACCTGTATAGCTGGGGGGAATTCTTCACCTGTACCCAAATGCTTCTTACACAATAGCCTTTTACCATCCATATGCCTAGACCTGCTTTAGCTTGTCATCTTTGCATAGTCATTGTTCTCCAATTAACTTGGGTTGTGGACAGCTTCTATCAGGATCGCTAACTCCTGCATGAGTCTCTCTAAATGTTTGATCATTTAACTATTTCAGTGGCTCTCTAAAAAGCAATCCCCCCATCAACCTCACTTATTTAGCATGATGTGCTAAGGAAGTGCTTTCATTTTAACGTAGTCTGAAATTCATAACAAAACTTTCAATTTTCTTTTTCTTATAAATATGACAAAGACTATTTAATCTGAGTATTACACAAAAACAGCTGGGAAGTTTCTGTGGCTTTCTTCTTTGTTTTCAGAGATCTACTTGTCAACCAAAAGTAAAAAAAGGTGCCACAATTATTCCAGTGAGTAGGGGCTTCTGGAGTACAGAGCTAGTGTGACAAATACTGCCACTAAGCATGTCCAATCTGCTTGCTTTCTCACAAAACCTCCTCAGTAGCCAGATGAAGATAATTTCTGCCCAAGCTGATGAAAGTACAGTGTACCTCTTCTACCTTTTGAAAAGTGCCTGGCTTTGTTTGTTAGATTTGGCAAACAGGGACCTAACCTGATTTCAGCCTTAATAAGGTGAGGTGTGGGTAACTTGCTCTCTTTTTGGAAGAGGATATGAGGAGCCTTGACTCATATGACCTTCACTATAGTGCTTTTTTTACAGCTTTTTATTACAAAATCAGTTTGGACATAATTAATTGGTTTTACTGCCAAGAGGGTGTAAAATCTGCATGTGTCCTACATGCACTGCAGCAGCAGGCAATGCTCTGCACTGCTGCAGGAATCAGCTCAGGTTAGGTCACAACAGGTCAGTAAATAATCTCTAAAGCACTGAATAATTTAAAGGGTAATTTGGTGGTCAATGAATGTCAGACCTTTGTAATTCCATAAATAATCTCTCCAAACAATCAATAACGTGTATTAAGCAATGAATTTTACAGTTTCTTCCTTGACTGTCTGTCTCGCGTGAGTATGGATGTGAGGCAGGTAATTGTGTATGCTCCAATAATTTTGATGATTTGCATGACGAGAAGACCAAGCTGAGTATATTCACTTGCATTGAGAACAATGTGTAACAGTGTCCTTCCCAAAGATAATGCAGTGGGACACCATCTCATGAACACAGAGGCTCACAGAAGTTGAGATTTCTGTGACCTGAGGGTTCATTTGGAACACTTTGTTCTGCATAAGCTTCATTTTTATTTCCTGATTTGCTTTGAAAAAAAAATGGAGAATTTTAAAATCATGAACTACCTGACTTCCATAGACTGTACAATGGGTTCTGTCAGCTACTTAATTGAGCTGAATCTGAATTTTGAAAATATTTTCATCTAAATATACTAACATTATTTGACTTCCTATGAAGATTTTACTGAGCAGTAAATCTCAGTACTGAGATTTTACTACTCAGTCTGAGAGTCAACAGCTCTGCTGGCCAGTTACACCTGGGCAAGGCAGACCTTACATGCCTGTAGTAGAGTTTCCTCACCACAGAAACACCGACTGTCCCCCTGGGCAGCACAAAGTCCCTTCATGGCAATAAAGATCCTTTTTTCTGAGGCTTGTCAATAGACTCCACAAAGCATAGCAGACAGTTCTGGATTCTTTTTTGTGGTGCTGATTTTGTGTTCCCATTGCTATTATAAAACATTGAAATCTAGAGGAAACTAATATATCCATTTATTTAACCTAGAAAACTGATGAGCAGATTACCCAAGGTTACTGTACCTGCTTCAAAGATTAAACATCATTTGGAAGTCAAAGGGCAACTATTTATCGGCTGCAATGTATTTAATTCAGAGCCTTGAGCAGGATTAAATTTCTCATGGGTATTTGTGCTAATTTCAAAGGCTAGACTGACAGACAGTGTCTGAAAATAAAATTATAGAGGGATGGATTTAAACAATGTTTTTCTTTCCAGAATCCGAAGTGGCCTTATTTTTCAGTTGCTGGACTGAGAAATACTTCCACGTCCTTGGAGGATCAAGGGCTATCAAAACAGACAAAAGGAAGATCTGTGATTTAGTGGCATCACAGTTCACATGGTTTATATTTCTACTAAGCTCTCTGTGCTGTTTCACAGACCATGTGGCTTGGGATTGCTTTCAGACACAAAACTATGCACGGAAGTACAGATTTAGATACAACCTAAGATACATCCACAGATATTTGGTGCTTCTGAGCAATCTGTATTGAATCAAACTGCTTATATTAAAGTATTAAATACATGTTGTCTTTAGAAATTTTCAAAGGCATCTTTGGGAAGTTGTTATGTGGAAAATGTAAGTAATTGCTTTAGACCAAAAGGACAGTGTGCCATCTGAACAAACAGAGCCTGCAAAGCATCTTTTAGAGCGAAGGACTATTTCACTTGTAATTACTACAGCAGCAGCATTGGATCTTATTACTCTAGCACATGCTGTCAACAAAACATATTTTTCAGTTTCATCTTGATTAAAACAACCATTTTTTCATTTATTCAGTTATCCCAATACACTGAGAGAAAAAAACATGTGAAAGAAAGGTCTGAGATGACTCTGGGAGTAGGAGAAAATGGAGAGTATCTCTTGGATCCTGAGAAAGTGCTGCATTTTTTACCTGAGGAATTATCTGGGGTGAGTTGGAAGTCCCAGTTGCTGTGTCATGTAAAAGTTGTGCGTTCACTCTGGTAGCAGCTCAGCGCCACACAGACATTCACTCACACCTCTCCCCCACAGTAGGATGGGGAACATAAAAGAACTGGGAGGTCAAAAGTAGGAAGACTTGTGAGTTGAGACAGAGACAGTTTAACAGTAAAGCAAAAGCTTTGCACGCGAGCAAAGCAAAACAAGAAATTCATTCAAGACTCCTATGGGTAGGCAGGTGTTCAGCCATTGCCAGGACAGCAGGGCTCCAGCACATGTAATGCTGACTCAGGAAGACAAACACCACCACCCTGAACATCCTCTCCTTCCTCTCTCTTCCCCCAGCTTCTGTTGCTGCGCATGATGTGATATGATGTGAGATACCCATCATGGCCAGTTGGGATCAGCTGTCCTGGCTTTGTCCTCTCCCAGCTTCTGGTGTCCCCCAGCCCCTCGCTGCTGGGTTGGTGTAAGCCCTGCTCACCCATCACTGCAACAGCAGGTAGTTACTGAGACTGCTTTGGTCACACATCCAGATCACAGCACCATACCAGCCACTTGGAAGAAAAGTAATGTTATCGCAGTCAAAACCAGTAAAATGAAGTACCTATAAAATTTGTTGGCCAACCATATGTAGTCATAGTGAATGCTAGGAGGAAATAGGGGTTTGTAAGAGAAAAGAAGAAGCATTTTGAAATTAACTAACCTGCTTCTTGAGAACCTGCAGTGAACAAGAAGATCCAGCTTTCAGCCTTGCAATGGGCATCTGAGAGAGATGCCTTACAAAACCTTTGGCTGGATTTGAGTCATTCTTCTAGGGAACAATAATCAGTGCTGTGGGCACTGGTTGTAAATTAATGACCAGCTAAAGGATTTGGCTTGGGACATGAACTGTAGCAAGTTATTAATTCCGTAAGGCCATAAGCCAATATCATGACTACTATGACCATTTCAGGGTTTCCATTCTGTTAGGAGTCAGGCTCGCTTCTATTTGCAGTGTCACTTGCCAGCAAAGGCAGAGCTCAGGTGTGTGTGCATCACTGACACAGGCACTGCCTGGTGCATTTCTTCAGGTCATGCCACTTCCACAAGTTCTTTGCTCAACCTCTGACCTGTTCCACTGCCAAAATCCTGGTCAGAGGGAGCTTATGTCATTTTTCCTTACAGTGCTCATTACCTACAGAGATATAACTCTATAGCAGTAGGTCAGCCTTTATAGCAAACACTGGTCCAGTACTGTGAGCCTTTTCCATAAGTCTTTTGTCTAGACTGTGAGCTCCTTGGAGCCCACACCCTCAGTAGAAGCAGAGGAGACATCACTCAGACGCTGGAGTTACTCATGTTTTAGCTCCAATGAGAAAAAATCTGCTTTGGTGCTTTTCAGTCCCTTGAAAATTTCAGAATTCCCAAATCTGGGACATAAACAGTTTAAAAGGCAGAAAATTGAGTCTGGACCCCTTTAGTTTTGCTCAAGAGCTGCTGAAAGTGGGTGACTAGTCAAAGCCAAAGAGCATATCTGTGCTGATGCTGATTCCTCCTCTGAACAGCTCTGACCACAGCTGCAGAATTTAACGTGCCTTGTAGGATGCCAGACCACGCTATTCACATTTGAACTCTACCGGCACCCCCTTGATCTGCCCTCTGCTCTCTGCAGGGCACTGCTGGCTGTCACAAGGCTTTGTCATGCACAGCCACACACCTGCAGTCTGCACAAAGACAAAGCAATAGGGAATGGAATTTTCAGTGTAAAACAAGAAGTAGGACTCTTGGAGAAATAGGCAATTGCAGGGCTTCCTTACAGTACCTGCAGCGTCCCTGTTCCTCATTCCCTGGCCATGGTGTCAGCCACCCCAAGAGAATCCTCTGCTATGCTCCATACTAGCGCCTCTGAAATGATGTTTCTGGAGAACTGCACACTGGTTCAGATCACTCCAAAGCCCCCTTAGTGGTTAGTGCTGTGGGACATTAGTTCTGGATGACTAATTATTTGGTTTAAAAACAGGTCTTTTGTTTCTTGGGCTATAAAGACAACATGACCACTTTCTGTACTTTTGACCCCAGGGAAAGAAAAGCCACAGATAATAGAATTAAACCCTCATTTCACTTGAGATAATATTTGTATTAGCTCCCTTAGTAAAATGTCATGTACACTGCCAAGTCTGCAGGTTATCACTTCCACAGTTTGAGTGTTTGGAGACAGGGCTTGGAAATAGGGGGTATTTGGGGGAAAGCTCTGAGAATTATAAGACCTGTAACTGTAGAACTTTTTTCCTACTTGGTCTGACATTTCCTTCAAGACTTGGGCTCAGACAGAATAACGGTTAGGGTATTTTTTATTGGCCAAACACTGAAACATTATATAAGGTTTCAAGGCCACACAGATGATTTTCACCCTTTTTTTAAGGCTCTCTGTAGACTTTGCAGGGAAAAGAATCAATACATTCAACTGTGATTCCAATTGTGCTCCTCTTTCAAGGGATTATTTTAAAATTCTAAGCACCGTGAAGAAAGAGCACAAGTTCTCCCCATCAGTACTCAGAGCTTTTTCCTTATAATTATGAAATCACAGCAACAATAATAAAGCTTCTTGGCCAAGTGTTAGTTTGAGGCATTTCATTCCACTCCATTCCAGGGAAGAAATGAGCACTCCCTCCGTTTTCCTGCTGCAGTCCTGTTGTGTTTGGATGCCCAAACGATTTCAGGTAACCAAGATTAGACTTTTCCACAACATGAAAGCTAATTCTTCCACTGCCTTCTCCTTTCCCCAGCATGTAATCTTTTTTGCTTTGTAAATGGCAGTACACATTCTGCAAAAAACAACATTGGTAGAGAGAGAATTTAAAACTCTGACATAGCTAGCACGCTGAGCAAGTTGCGTGATCAGGTAACACAGAGGTTTTTAGACAGGCTTGTCTTCTGAATGAGGAAATGAAGTTGAAGAACTTAGCTTCAGAAAGTACAAGCCCGTTCTTTAACTTTTCATTGTATCATCAGCACTTCTTGGCTGCAGAACACCACTCCAGCCTTTCCCATGAAGGCATCAAAACCATCAGTTCGCTACACTTTTTAGGGTGCATATGTTCATTCAGTCAATATACCACAGTGTAATGTTTTCCTTAATTCACAGCTCCCGACTTTCTCCTTCCATTTTATCTCCATGCTGGAGTTGTAGAGGCAAAGCACTGGCCTGGTGTGTCTTCACATACAAAGCTGGCTTCTGTGGGCAGGGCAGGGAGAACTGCTGGAGCCAGTAGAAGGAAAACGAGAGAAAGAAAATATTTCATTTGCTTTGTGCCATATGCTTTGGTGTCTGGTTACAGAATAGTCAGCGACAATTCGATCCCCCATGCGATGCCACAACTGAGACATGACACAGTGTGCAGGTGGTGTTTAACCAGGGCATATGCATATACCGATCCTCTTTAATTCTGCATCCCCTTCACAAGTCAGTGTCTGCAGCAGACACTGTCTGAGCAGCTCCAGAATGTCTGTTTGAAGCACTTGTCCAAAAACACTGAGAAAGCTGACCTGTAAATAAGCTCTGGGAACAAAATAGACAAGGGTATGAGGGAGAAAATGTGCAGAAAGCAATTAAAGCAACCTATATTGTTATGACTTAGCTGCAGAATTCTGGGATTGGAACGACATGAAAAATATTGGAAATGGACAGATCCTGAAGTAATTCCTCTTAGGTCCTCTTTATGCTTCTGGCAATGACCAGTCCAGTAATACCTACCAAAAACAAATATGTCCTTGCATATAGGAGACTGGCCTTGTTGCTCATGGTCACAATCAGAAGCACACTCCAAATGTGGAACTACTCTACAGTCATCTCCACGGGAGACAGGCACTTGTCAGCCAGGACAGGAACAGCCCCAGCTCTCCGGCAGTGGCAGCTGGAGCCTTTACTCATCACTGCTCCGGAATGCTTGTGCTTCCAGTGGTCCCGTGGACTGTGTCCCCAGAATGTTTTTTGCACTGATTTGATGCATATGTGCACGTGTGTGTGTGTGTATAGGTGAACAGACACACACATAGATTTGTCTGGCATTATCTCAGGAATTAAATAGATGTTTACCAGAGTAGTAGACTGTGCACCACTTCAAACCTGGCACACAGCCCACCTCTGACCCCAAAAGCAGACATTAGATAGACGAGTTGGTGGTCTGGAAGGACAGCTATTCAATACACCATTTTTAAAGACATAAGAAGACTTCTGTGGTTACTTAGTATACACTATGCTATAATAAATACAACAGTCTCTTACTTAAAGGAAAAGTATAAGGATCATTTGAACAGAAATCTAAAAAAAAAAAAAAAATTAAAACCTATAAAACTCTCCACAACAGTTTAAACAGATTATTTAAAAAATAATACTATTAGTAAAGCCTTTTAAATTCCATATGAGGATTATTCAGCCAAAATCCCAGAGAGCAGTTGTAGATTATTTCTAGTTGTTTTACTGTTCAAGCAGAGTTTTTCCCAAGAATTTCCACTACTCATCCTCTGTTTCCAAGAGAAAAATGAATGAATGATGGGTCTTCAGGGTTTTTTGTATTCCAAATACTTAATATTGAGCAAGGCACAGGATCCAGAAAAAAAGAAATCTTTCACATCTCCTTTTTCAGCTTTAAAAATGCTGCAGAGGATACAAACACTATTTCTTCTCTTTAGCAGGTCACTAGTAATAGACAAGCTGCTTGTGATGCATTCCATGCTGGGACCAGCTATAAGCCATGCATCTGCTGAATTTAGGAATAAAGAGCTGGTCCATAAAATGTGGAATCAGAGGAGTGGCCTCAGGGGCATAATGGTGCATTACTGCTGTGAGATCAGAGTGTTTCACTGAAAGATATATATTGTTACAGGAAAAGGGGTTCCATGCTTTTTGATTCTGTCATTATTTATTGTTGCCATTGCTCATTTTCTGCGATGCTGGATCACAGGCAGAGAGAACTGCAGAGAGTGCTCTGCAGCTTGCACTGGAGCTCACATTATTTGCCATGGCAGAGGAAATTTTTCTTATTAGAGTAAGTTGTGTGCAAGAACTTTAAAGCTACTGCTCATCTAAGTATGAAAACCACTAAGTCTAGGAATAACTAGACTCCTTTACTTCCTGAGAAGGTCACAGACAGGCATTGCTCCTTACTGCCTCTGTACTGAACAGTTTGATGAAGACGATCAGGTTGAAGAGAGAGGAAGGATGAGCAGGACTCTGACTGACCTTCCAATACAGACAACCTCATTTAACATTAGTCTCAGACACAATTCCAGCTCTCACCACTTTGTTATTACAGAAAAGGTCAAATATCCATTCTATTCTGCTCAAACCTTAATTAATAGAAGTCCCCAGACCCTGGGAGGAACTTTTTACCAGCTGACCATTATCAGCCTTAATTATTTACTAGATAAACTTGACAACTATGACATTTATAAAGCAAGAGCCAGTGACTAACCGTGGATACATTTCCTAGGCTTTTTCTTCTGTAAGTTGTTCTCAACAGTGTAACTCATAAGTGTATTACTCCTTAGGTTTGCTGGATTAAAAAAATATGGATTAAAAACCGCTTGGATTAGTTATTAATTGAACTAGGCTCCTGAGTCATGGGATTTATGTCCAGGAATAGAAATGGGTCTCTTTAGAATCAGGTGTCTGTATACATTCCTGCAGCTGAATGTGCAGATTTCTGAGTGCCATTTGGTAGTTCCCAGGCTCTTGGAACTACTGTGGTACCTGCCTGCTCCAAGGCTGCTCTGATAGGCTGTTTCTGCTTAATAACTTCGTACATACAAGCAGCCTTGTCCAAAAAGAGCAGGGCTGAGTGACAAGCAGGGATGGGTTCCACATGTTGGGAGCTGTCACTTTTACTGGGTAAATCAATACCATGTTTCCCTTCTTAACTTGAAAGCTATGGGAGGACATAGTATGTTAGCATGGAACTCTGCCTTCACTCCTGCCATATTGCAGCTTCACAAACCTCTGCCCTGCAGTGCTGTCAGTCACCTGTTGGAAAGGCTGTGGCTGGCTTGAATATTCTCATCTAGAACATGTTTGGGTATTTTTTTTTGATAAAACAGAGAGGCAGTGGCTGCATGCACACTGGAGAGTCAAGAGTGGACACTACCGCTGGTAAGTGGTCCCTTTCCGTTGGCTGGTGACAGATAAGACCAGTCTCACCTGAAGCTGATGTGACTAGAAGCACCATGAACTTTGCTCCATCTCTGCTATTTTTTGGCTTCTCAGAAAGTCCACTGATGGGTCAAAGGGGGGATTTCTGAGTATGAATTCATAGTTTGTGTCACTGCCCAGAGATGATTTTGGGAGTTACAAACTATGCCTGAAAAAAACTGGCAGGAAATATACAGAATAGGATTGCTAGATAATAGCTAAATCTAAGACACTGGTTTCTTTAGTCCTTTTTCAGCACTGGCTGAATACTCCCAATTTAAATATTTCTGTCAGGAGAAACCCTGCCACTCCTACCCTGTATCCCAAGTCCTTAGAATATAGAGGTGTCAGCACAGTTTGTTCTCAGACTTTTACATAGATTCAGTTGCATTCAGTTATGTCTCCTAAACCCTAGCAGGGCTAGAGCTGTCACAGCAGAAAAAATGGATGTAGTTCTCTTTCTGCAACGAATTTCTTTGTTTAAAGTCCAGAAGGGACTTGGCCATTTCAGCACTGATTTTTGGAGTGGATTAGGGCTGGCTGATCTGATACGTGCCCAGGCGTGAGTCTATGGCTGTACAGACCACTTCTCTGAATTACACCCTGCTGTAATTACATTTTCTGACCACTTTGCTGAGACTCTGGCTTAATATCAAGCATATATATATATATATACCATTTTTATGTTTTATATCCTCTTCTATGTCATTTGCATTAAAGAAGGCATTGACCAACCTGTTACCCTCTCCTGCCTGACCAGGATAGTGTGTCTGGAGGCACTGAGCCTGCGAATGGGGCAGTGGTGGCAGTACTGTCACCCACTGTCATCACTGCACAGCGGCACTGCTGCCCCACACGTGGCCAGGGGGTGTAGCCCGTCACCCTCTCCAGGCACGGCATCGAGTGCTGACAGAAACAACAGCAGACAGGCAGGTGGATCTGCAGGCTGTGTGAAATGCCCAGTACAGTGCATACGGGGTACTTCCATGGTACACATCTGGTTTGTAAAGATGATACTTTCCTCATAGAAGGCCTTGTCACTGTCACACAAGGTGTTCTTTATCTCTTCTGAGCAGTTCTTGGCACCTACAAATGGAGTTTCTAGGTAAGATGCCAAAATGAGCTTCATCTCTCTCATTTTTATCCCTGTAGAAGGGGGACTCAGCATCATCCTCCCACAGAGGACAGAGGTTTCAGACTGAAAATTATTGTTTGAGACTGTGTGAAGGGTTAGAGGTTAAATGAGAATTTGGGTTTTTTAAAACAGTTTCTCCTGCACTACTTGTCAAATGTTGACCTCAGGGTCCTATATTTCCCATATTAGATTGATGATCTCACATATTCTGCTAAATGTGGTATCTGTTCTGCTAGATATGGAATCTTAATATTTCTTTTGAGTTGCATTTACCTTACATTCCCGCTGGAGAAACAACAGCTGAGGTTTTTGTGTTGCACTGGAATTTGTTGTGTGTTTTTCGGTAAAAGTTTGTGAACCTCATTTGAAGGTACTGGGTTTTTTTCCAAAACAAATACAGATGCCTGAATGTACTGCAAGAAATTTCACTGAGGCCATGTATTAATATTCTGAGAGGGTAACAGGTTGGTCAATGCCTTCTTTAATGCAAATGACATACAAGAGGATATAAAACATAAAAATGGTATATATATATGCTTGATATTAAGCCAGAGTCTCAGCAAAGTGGTCAGAAAATGTAATTACAGCAGGGTGTAATTCAGAGAAGTGGTCTGTACAGCCATAGACTCACGCCTGGGCACGTATCAGATCAGCCAGCCCTAATCCACTCCAAAAATCAGTGCTGAAATGGCCAAGTCCCTTCTGGACTTTAAACAAAGAAATTCGTTGCAGAAAGAGAACTACATCCATTTTGCAAGGATGAGTACTAGATTATGGGTATTTGTATTTATTTGTAAAAAACTTTCTTGAGATAGTTATTCGCCTGAACAGCCAAAACAGACATCTTTCGGACAATGGAATTTGAAACTCCAGAAACATAGTTCAGGATCAATTCCCTGTTCATATACAACCTTTATTTACTCTAAATCTGTGTTTGGGGGGAATTGGTTTTGATTTGGGTTTGGGTTTCGTTGGGGTTTTTTTTTTTCTTCTTTTTTTTTTTGTTTTTTTTTGTTTTTTTGTTTAAAGCTTGAATTTTACAGCACTACAAGGAAAAAACCCTCAGTATTGATCCTTTAAGGTTAAGAACTTGGTGCACTTAAATTATTCTAACCCAGAAAGTTTGAAATTTATAGTCCCTCTTGAACCTTTCTGCCTCACCAGCTTCCTTGGGAGGACCCTACTACAGGCTGCACGCCAACTGCAGTAAAATTTAAAGAGGTGAGAGAGAAACTTCCCAGAAAATATAAACATTTCATGGAAATGAAATAAGTCTTCCCTTATAGGAACTCACCTCAGCGAGCTTTAGATAAATGAAAAGGTATTCAGAATTTTAAGTGGATATAAAGTGTGGTGGTTTAGATACATTTGTTTATGAGCAATGCAGAAGTGCATATTGTCCTGGGAGGGTCTGGGGGCCATCAGTCCCCCTGTCCCAGGGTCAGTGGTGACCGGGGCGGGGGTTCATTTGTATTTCCCTCCAGGGTGGTGGCAGCCCCGCTCTCCTCTGCTCCCCAGGGACAACCCCTGCCCCTACACGCTTCAACCCGTGACATCCACACACCCTGTGCAGGAGGGAAACATGCCCGAGTTCAGAGATGGGAAACTTGGAAAAACAGCAGCAAGCAAGGCACAGGAGCGCACTCTGTTCTCGTGTTCGAGATCTCTGCTGACACAACCCAGAAGACTCACATGGCTGTGGGGGGAAATGAAGTGTGAGTACGAGGAGGGCTGTAAATTCCTCAGTCCCACTTGCTGGGCACTGGCTCCAGAGGCCTACTCCTCCTGCAGCTTTCTGTGACCCGCGTTTCCTCAGAAATCTCCACACGTCCGTGGAGGGTCTCAGAAGCTGCTGGGAAAATGACAGGGTGTAGGCAAGAAGGGGGTTTTCAGAGGGAAACTTTTTTGGCTGGGAGGATGTTGGAAAATTTAGATCCGGTGGTGGCTTGGAAACACCCAGGGGTTGATTCCCACCCAGTGCTGCTCTCTGTGAAGGTCCTTGCCACGACCTCAGGAGAGACCTGTCAGGCAGATCTAACGTGGCTTTTCTGGGCCATTCTTCTCACACAGCCGTGCATTGAACCAACACTGACTTCAGCAAAGACCATGGGTGAACATAGCAGAGATGTGAGCTGGCCCACGGCCCCACATGGGAGTTTGCTCACCCTGATCCCACGTTAATGACGTAAAATAAAAACAGGCAAAAAGTCCCAAAGCCTGGCATTTCCACATGTTGTCACTGATTGGAATGGTTCTGAAGTCAGGTTTTCCTTTCCCAGTGGTTTCTCCAGAAATGTATAAACTCAATCCATTTAGAAACTTAAACCCATGCAGTATTTGTCCATCAGAAATATTTCTGTGAGTATTTGGCTCAAATTTTTTCTAAAAGCTCCTTATTTTTTCTGTTTACATACCAGGCAACCCCAGACAAACTCTTGCAAAGCAATTGAAAGCTGGCTTCATGTTAACTGGCATTACCAAGGGTTTTCAGAAAGTTCTTTTTAAATTAGTTTTAAGAGACAATAAGAAGCCAGCTTGAAGAAAGTTGTCAAAACATATATATGTTAAGGGGACAGTGTCAGCCTGCTACTTCTACGTGACAGTTTGCGAAATGACCCTAGGGAGAATCATCACAGGCCATAAATCTGCATTTTAGTCTTTTAGCCAAAAGCCCTATCTTTCTAGTCAGCTAATGGCATTTTGACAGGGTGTGCAGCAGAATTTCTGTAGAAGTGGAGTCAGGGAGACTGCAGGGAAATTCAGTAGTTTAAAGGCAAAATTTTTCACACCAATGCCTTTGAAATGGGGGCACTGGAGGTGTATGCCTGCTCTCTCAGAATAGTTTTATTGTCAAAATTTATATTAGATATTTTATGAGTGAAGATGAAGATCAAGCAGGGATGTCATTGTTTCAGCCAAAAGCAGACAGGGTATGGACAGAGGCGTTTGCAGTGCCCCCATGCCCTCTCTGTTCTTACTTTAAAATGTAAGCTCTCTTTGAAGTCACAGTGCTGCCCCAGCCCCACTGGGGCTCTCCCACTGCCCTGGGTGTGAGCATCGGAAAGGAGGCGAGAGAAGCCAGGGCTTGCTGCTCCTGGTTCGTGTATCTGCCATGTCCTGCAGGCATGCTTGGAGGAGGCAGAAGGATGGCAGCAATTGCAGCTTCACACTTCTCCATGACGTATTACATCCAGAAGAGAAAAAATTGCCTTGTAGGGAGCATAAATCAGAGGCTGCTTTCAGCTTTTAAAATGATGTAAAGTTTGTATGAATATAATTATAGCCTCTGATGCAAATAAAACAAGATGTGACAGATACAGAAGGCTGCCACTACTAAGCTAAAGTTATAAAACTTCAGTAAGTGACTAGCAGTTGGCAGGCTGTTAAAAGATTTTACTCTCCCTGACATTGATATCATGTCTGAGACATCTCTTTTTAAAGCTTTTTGTTGAATTTTATATGCTTTTTAAAGCAATGATTAGTTAAGATTGTCTTGAGCTGCATCCTTTCAGCCAAATTTATTGATTCCAAAGTACTAAATAATTTTCTTCAGTCATCGAAAACAAAGGTATGCTCTTTGTGGTATTTGTGTCTTGGCAGTGCTGTTGCACTTTCATACAGCAAACATATATTCCATTTTCCAAATTCAAACTAATTGAGGTTATTACCTAGTGTCTCTCTAAAGCCAATCTTACCTTATCTCTCTGAAAGGCTGTATCACTCCACACGTGCCGCAGACTGATGCATGTACACAGACATTCTCTCTGAGCAGTATGATCTTCACCAAGGCATTTGCTGTTCTGAGCATAATAGAATTTTGCAAAATGCCCTATTTTCAACTTCACTGTATGAGACTATCCAGTAACCTAATACTGGCCAGTGCCAAAGAACAGGTAACCTTCAGCACTGCCAGCTCAACATCGCTCCCCATGCCTCAGCACCAACTCTACTCTGAGATGTTATCACAGATCTCCTGAAGGAATTAGAATCAAAGAGTGACAATGGCCACAGATCCTGGCCTTGGACAGAGTAAAACAAGGAGATACAACAGCCACAGCACAACAGCTGGCAGCAATTCGCCCCGTTGATGCTGCCATGGCAGAAGCTCTGGGCCAGTGCTGGGAGGGCTGTGCAGCAGCTGTGGTTCACACTATTCAGTGAACAATTAATACAATCAATTACTTTTCAAGAATGTCTAATGAATCACCGGGCTGTTAACCTGAACAGTCATCATGTATATTCCCAACATCAGTATCGCTTGAATAATCCCCAAGGGAATAGTTAGAAGTGCATCACTTTGAAGAATGCATGGTATGTAATGCATTACTGGATTCTAATAAATGCAATGACTCTTCAGCATACTGTCAGGGATTTAGAAAGAAGTCAGTGGATGTAAGACAAAGAGGTCAAGAGAGAGGTATGATGTGAATACTTTGCTATGAGTTTAGAGAATTTGTGTATCTCTTTTTCGGCATCAAAATTAGAGATGTGAAGTAGAGAAGGAAGGAAGTTACTTAAATTCAATGGTCAGATTGGTCCTTGATACGGGATTTCGTCCTCCCTGTGGCTAACCTACAAGTCTAACTTGCTTCTTCTTTAATGTAGACCCTGGTGTCTGCATAATCCATACTTCAGTTACGATACTTAAGTTCCTTTCTAGTTGCAGTTAATTCCATCCTTGAAGCAACCTAAGCAGAGCTAGCTGAGTAATTCACACAAGGGATACTCCAGGAAGAAATTATGCATGAGAAAAGGCAAATTACTCTGCCTCTGTCCAGGACAGGCACTTAACACTACCTCAAAAGCCTCCAATCCACCTTTGTGCCATGCCACAAGGCACAGAACATTCATCCTCTATGCAGTGTTTTAAAAATCATCTAGCCCCCCCCACCTTTTGCTACTACAGAAATTACAATTAGGTGCTTTGGGAGTACATGGCAGGCAAAGAAAACATGACCAGATTCTGCAGGTAGGGATAGATATGCTCTTTCCCAAAGGATGCTAACTATGGACAACACAGACATGACCTACAGACAGAGCAGAACTGTGTCTTTGTCTGCCTCATTTTCCCACCCTCATAAGCTGCTATTGGTATTAATATTTGTTTAGGTCAATATTAAGACCCAAGCTGAGCACTGCTACAGCCTGTGTCCCTACACAATAAGAGCTGGTAGGCACAGTAGGATAGAGGTATGACCCTAGGAGTCAGTTATTGCAAAATTAAGCTAAGCTGGCTTCTCAAAAAATCCCTTGGGTAGAAAAGCTCCCTTTACACACCTAAGACTATGAGAGGACATAAATAATTCACTGTCCTGTATCCTTCTTACTGCAGAAAAGATTTCAGGTAATACAAGCATAAAAACATAGATATACATCCACCATCCACATTTTTTCCTCATAAGGATGAAGAGTATTAAGTGACCTTCCTCTCCAATAGGATAAGAAATCTAATGCCAGCTTAGGAAACTTGAAGTTATTAGCAGTTACATATTACTGGCAACATATTTTACACCAGACAGCTATGAAAAAGAAGTCATAAAAATGCAATTAAATGTCTGAACTGTTGCTATTTTGGAAATTAAAACAACACACGGTATCCTTGCTGCAGCTTATATTACTTACTTATGACTTCTGCAGTTATTTTCACCAGTTTAACCATGCTTCTTTTCCATAAATGTCTGCTGTAAATAGGTCCTTTGGGAACCCTGAAAATAACAAGATCTGTAATAAAAAAATTAATAACACTGAGAGAAAACTCAAGCTGGAAAGGCGTTTTTAGAGCACATTAAAGGGTCTATTAAAAAAAAAAAAATACTTGCAGAGAAACACCCCAGTGCTCTGTAGCAGGTAGGTCTGAACTGTCACTGCTGAGAAGTAAAAGAAGGGACACCAAGTTTTCAAGAGACTGGACTTTATGGCTGCTGGGAATACTACTAGACTCTCCGAAGCTGCATTAAATAATTTTCTTGTCTTGATAATATCATACAAAATACCGTTGCCAGTGAACACCATCAACAGTCATGTTTACATTATTTCTACATATCAATTCTTCCTATACATGAAAAATTCTAAGGCAGCACTTCCCGATTCAAAAATTTCCAAAATGCTAAGTGGTCATCCTGAGGTTTATTGGGTTTTCTTTTTTTTTTTTTTTTTT
>VZTG01000228.1:148736-173811 GCA_013397845.1 Melanocharis versteri
TTTTTTTTTTTTTTTTTTGGTTGGGGGAGCAGTTTGGGGTTTTTGTTTGCTTGTTTGTTTGGTTTTGGGGTTTTTTGGTTTTTTGGTTCGTTCGTTGTTTGGTTGTTGTTGTGGTGGTTGTTGTTGTTGTTGTTTTGAGGCCAGAAGCCAGAAAGAAACAGAGGAAATATCACATTTATGCTGGGCCCTTTGGCTGCAGTCTGTGGTCAGAGTTTTTAATCCATTTCATATATTTATTAATTTTCAGTCCTAGCCCTTCTTTTTAATACAACATAACTGCTCAAATGATTAAAAATAATTGCAAGAACTGATCACACCCAGAGGAGGTCACCATCTTAGTTTATTCTTATGATATCCAGGCTTTGTAATGTAAAACAATAATAGAAGAGCACTTTTGTAAAAGCACATGTGAACCCCTTGATTTGATGGAAGCAACTCTGAAGACAAGTTGCAAAAGCCCAGATATGTGAGAAATCATACTCTGCAGCCTTTAAACTGCAGACTTTGCTGAGAGATACATTTTAACGACTAAAACATCCTCTGCAAAGATGAACAAAGATTACTGGACTGTGGCATACTACATTGCCATTAGAGTTGCCAGTTTTATTATTTACTATCCTAGCACCCAAAATGTGTCATGCAGCAAACAAATGGGAAAGAAAGTATTAACATACAGGTTACCTGAGGGAGAAGATTTATGATTTGCCCTACAAATCCTGTAACACAAGAAATTTTGTATCATTAGAACTTTATGACAGCAGGCAATCAGAAATCCTTACTAAATACTAACTGTACATGAGGTGGTAAAAATCTCAGTTTTTAGTTTTATAACCAAACACTGCTGGCAGTGTTTATATAGTACTGCAGCAGTGGCATCCAAGACCTATTTCTCTGACAGCTGCTATGGGCTCAGATCAAAACTCTGGCCCCTACATAATTAAAAGATTAAATGATTATGCCTTGTTGAAACTTTCTCCTGCTTGCTCTTTCTCAAGAACACTGTATGTGGCTGAGAGCTGCCTTGCTGCACTGAGAAGCCAAATGGTTAATAGTAAACTGACATCTGGTACTCCAAAAGAGCCAAGAATGTTACTACAGAGGTCACAAGGTGAGTGGCACAGTCCCCAAATAAAATTAACTCAGAGATTTCATGTAGAGTATCACATTTCTGACCATACTCTTGACATCTTGTCATGTACACATCACCACTGTTACAAATGGGACATAATAGCAATTCCCTTTGAATGCAGTGCTTAAACAGCCAATATTATTCCAGCAAATTCCCTGCTTTTGAAGAGAATTGAAAGCTACACATTTTTAAAGCAATATGCTCGATACGAATGAATAACAAGTCCCTGCAAGGTGTAGACAATGACTAACCAATGGAGACAAAGATTTTTACACAATTTCTGCCACCTTTTTATTTAGTTCTTCTATTCATATACACATGTACCTGGCAAGACTGCAGTGAGAGAAGCATTATCTACAGAAACTATTTTCGAAATTATGAGGATGTAAAATGTTCTTTGAGCTTAGTGGTTTAATGTGACAACGTCAGCTGAAACATGTGGCTGGCAGTGGTGGCTGCTACCTGCTCTGCCCCTCCACATGATTCCTGGCTGTCCCAGCCCAGCTAACAGCAGCAGCCATGCTGCCATTGGTACCCAGGTACCGAAGCAAACTAGGCACAAACACAAGGTAAAACATGTTAGTGTTTTCTCATGGGGAAAATGTAAAGCAAACTATTTCGTTTTGCATTTGCAGTGCACTGAGCGCAGAGAGGGAGAGGTGATGGCTCTGCTGATATATAGTAATTACATAAACCGTGATAAAGTGTCTGAGCATTTTGTCTTATTTAATCTGAGTATATAAATACTGGTCTGTTTATAACCTAATTGCTGGAGACAGCCCACAAATACCATCTAATTTCACCTTTCCTTCTGTGCCACACTGCTGTGCAGTCACAGCTGTAATACATGAGGAAACGCCAATGGAAAACCCCTTTCTACCCTGCCAATGAGATGGCTGAAAAAATGTTCATTGGGTGGTAAGAAGGGTAAGAACATACTGCTCTGGATGGAATAGTGGAAGCAAACCCAAGATTTATAGAGTAAGATATATCTTTTATTATATCAGCTAATACAAGAGCATCAGACAAGCTTCTAGGTATACAGGCATTCCTCACGTCTGAAATAGCAGCATATGAGAGAGAACTGAAGGGAGAAATTCAAATTGGAGAGGAGAGGCAGGGTGAGGCTGAATCTTCTGCATAAGATTCTGGCAGTTGGATACTCCACGTATCCAATCTGGCTTCCCTTTGCAGGGCCAGTTTCTTCGCCAACACACAATTAATGCTTGTCTCATCAGAAGCAACAGGTTTTAATCTCTCTAAAGGAGAAAGGAACCATAGATGTTATTTCTTTTGCTGTTTAAAATCTGCTAAGCACCTGCTAGAGCATCCTGTGCATTCCACAGGATGACCAAGTAGAAGAGCCTTCCCCATCCTCAGCTGCATTTGCTCTTACATTATGAGCAAGGATAAACGTGAGAGTGTGATTTTCTGTGGACTTTTTTGATTTCTCATTATTACACTCTCTTTCATCTCTTCTCTCAACAAAACCAAGTTATTGACAGTAAAACTGAACACTTTTTGTTGCCTGCCTATGGACTCACTGATATTTGCATTGTATCATTTTAAGAATGAGAGAAGTGGACAGAGTAGCCCTTAAGCTTGGATCTCAGTAATGTAATTCTAACAGTTTGTAGTAAGTTTGTCCAATTTCTGTGAACTACTTTTCTTCGACTAAAGGCTGCACTTTGTCTGCAGAATTTGCTCTCCAAAACCATCTGTTCTCCTTGCTAGAATATGTTCTCACTCCTCTCTAAGAGGGCACCGAGACATTCTACATCCATGGTGTCTGCACTTCCATAGATTTTACTTTGCACTGACTCCACACGTGAATGCCAGCAGCTCCTGGCAAGCATTCCAAGAGCGCAATCCCAGTCTGAACACCTCTAGCCTTTGCTGTGCTTTTACATCTCTTTCCTTCACTGTAAGCCTTCTGTCACCAGCAACACCAATGCCAAAGGCACCTCATCACCAAAGTTATCTTTTCTCAAAAAGTATGTCAGTAGAGTACTTCAAAGCTACACTTTCTGTAAAATCATACTTGATCCCAGTTATACTTCGAAGCTACAGTTATTTTAAAATTCATACTTGATCCTAGATAATGTCTCTTAGTATATTCATGTGTGTTTGTTCCAAACTGTCTTTTTAGATCAGTTGCTCTTTCATGTTTTCTCTGGCAATCTGACAACATCCAGTGACCAGCAGTGACACAGCAAATCCAAGAAGTCATTAATGGTTTTATGAATGGTTTTATGAATTGTAGCTGAGAACTATCAATTCACCTAAGATGTAAATAGCCTTTACCAGCCTCATAAAATCACCTCTAGCATCTGTTCTGCCCAGTGCAAACAGCTGAGGGAAACAGCACAGTTTCAAGCCACTGTCACAGCACAGGACAGGGGTACCAGCTGGTGACGACTGCAATGTGTCAGATATCATGTACTCTGCTGAATAAATGCTGGAGGACACAACAGGGCCATTTCAGTAGAATGCTAGGGATCAGCTGTAAATGGTAACATGACCACTCTTCAGGCTTATGATAAGGCAGGCTAGCTAGAATTGTATTCTGCTAAACATGCCTTTCTTCCCTGTGACACCAGCAATGAGCCTCCAGAGGTAAACTACACAGGGCAGTCTCCTGCCAGCAGGCAACAGTGACCAGACTCCATGTTCTGTGAGAAAGCAAGAAGAGTTACAGACCCGATTCTTTCATTGCCTCTATCCACCATCCATAACCAAGACTTAACAAAGACACTTTTTTTCGAGCTTACTCGCTGTTTCATTCTTGTAAAAGTATTTCCAATTCAGTAACAGTCTATACAGATAAAAAATCTGCTGTATGGCTAAAACAAGAGCCAGACAGTAAAAGCTATTTTTCTAGCTACAGTGTGGCAGAAGTGGCAGAAGTGGCAGAAGTCCTACTGGTCATCTCTGTAGTTTCACCCCAGGTGAATGACTTGTTAAGGGGGCTACATGACTGCCTTTTCTACCACAGTCCTGTCCGTTGCCTGTGCACTCTGCACTGACATCTGAGGGTACAGGTCCTCGCAGTGCTTTGGGATTGTACTGGGCACTGGTTCTTCATCACCACTTCTTTTTGAATATACCTATTGTCAGTGCTGACAAATGTGTAAGTCTGCCTTCAAACAATAACTGGAAATATTACTGGGATTAGCCTGCATGTCAGTGTCACTATCCAGTCACTTAACAATCACTCAAAGAAATGATATAAAATATCACTTTTTTACATAGATGAATAATAGAGTGTTTGTCAGTCACTTCTAGGCTGACTGAGCCCCTTTGACTTGCTGAAACTAGAGTCCTTTTTTTTTCTAAACCTCACGAGAAAATGTTGACAAAACAGGCAATTTTCTGTAATTTCTCTGCAAGCTTCTGTCAGCACAAGAGGCAGCCAGAGCCTGCTCATTTCAGATAACACCACGGGGTAACCTTTGACATCCACCCCCTTGCTGCCGTTGGAGGCTCCTCTAAGTGCAACAGTTGTGTCTTTCAGGTTGCAGGATGCAGACCCACAATTTGGGCTCTTGTTCGTTGAAGGCAGCCTTTGTTTCCCAGCTGACTAAGAAGCTCTTATAAAAAGGATAAGAAATGTAGTTAATAGCTTGAGAGTGGCCTAATCATCGGCTGCTATTACCCCTCCAATATTAGGGAGGATGACAGACCTATCAATAACAGAGCCCCAGGTGAGGTACAGCAGCTGATAAGGTGAACTTTGGCTTGATCTTTGCTCTGCAGAGCACAGCACTTATTTGAAAGAGAAGCCAGGACCTATTTTTTTTCTTCATATTGTGCCAAAAATCATTCAGCTGAGCAACTTCTGTTGTGTTTTTCTATCTTAAACCACAGTGATTTGACCAATTTCATTTATAAGCAGAGATGAAAACTGAAGAACTCTCCTATCAGATCATAGAAGCTAGAGGTATGCACCTGTGTGATGTGTCCACTCACGTGAAAGTAAAAGGAGGTGAAATGAGAAAGCAGGTCTCCATGTGCTCCTCGTCTTTACATACATGTGATGCAGCCACATGCGTGCACAGATTTGCACACGCATACATCACACACATACCGGTTTCCAAGCAGTTAACTTTTCCTTGAGTAAACAACATGCAAAAGCCAAACATGCAGCAAATGCATCATAACATCATTTTATGGTCACAACAAGTTAAAACACAGGCAGAAACTACAGAGTAGAGCAACTGGATACACACTTGCTTGGAAACAAGACTACTGAGTTTCTTTTAGTACCACAAAATCTCAGAAGTTACCAGCACTTCCCTAAGAGAGGAAGGACTGGGAGCTATGGGAGAAGGGAGATGAAGATCCAGAGTTGATGAGAGGACAAAAGAGAGCAGAGAGTGGACATGATTTTTCACTGACCCCTCTCCTGGTTGCGTTCTCTGCCTCCAGTCTGGAAAGGAAATGAGAACAGGCCCTCATCACCACAGGCCTAGATCCAGCTCTGTGGAAATGGGTGGGAGTCCTTCCACTGGCTGCAGTGTGCTAGGGTCTGGGGCTGTAAGCAACTGGTGCTCAAGCAGCTGGTACTGGGACTAGCTCACCTTCCATCATGACACTGAGCAAGGATGCAAACCACAGCGTCCTCAGCAGGCAGCTGCAGGCTCCCATTATGTTGCACTGAATGGAGTTTAGTATTTAGAAGAGATCACAGCTAAGCAGGTTTTCTTCATTGTCAAACTATGTTTAGTTTGGTTCGGGTTTTTTTTTAATCTGTTTAATCCTTTTCTTTTGAAATAAAGGAACCTTTAATATAGCCAAAGTGGATACTGCTTTTAAACAGATCCAGTTTTTTGAGAATGTTTTTTTTCATCAAGTATTTAACTGGAGTTTTGTTACTAATGCTGGACTTATAGTAGCTAAAGCCAATATAATACTTTCCTGGAGTATTGCTCAGAACTACTTAAGCTAATATTTCCAAAGCCAGAACTCTTTAAAAAGCTATGGGCACAATCTCAAATGGCTCAGAGCCATGTACCTCAGTCTGACACTAAAATATTTTTCATTCTAGGCAAGTTCTTTGTTCTTAAACTATTGTGGCAATTCTTGCATCAACTTCTCTGACAGCAGTCGTCTTCTGAGCATAGTCCTGGCACTCTGAAAAGCATTAGAATTTATAATCCTAACACTGATGAGAGGATGCAGTGAACAGATTGGGTTCTAAACCCAAGGAAACATGAGCCCAGAAGAAATAATCCCTGTGAATTCTAGCAGCATGCAAAGGTGAAAGAACCTCCCTGGCTGTGCTCAGGGGCCCTCCATGATCTCCTGGCTCAGAGGATTAGGCAGCTCCTTGCACAGAGACTGCTTCACCTTGCAAATGCTAACTTGGTCTGGGAGCACAGAGGGGAACAGCTTTGGTCTGGATGTCACTGTGGTTCTGGAGGTTCAGCCTGGTCACAGCCAGGGCCTGGGGCAGACCAGCACAATGTCCACAACAGCTGCAGTCCCCCTTTTGGCAGAGCTGGCTTCCGCCACGGGCCTGCTGAGCAGCACCGCAGCAGAGCCGGGCGCTTGCCACCACTCAGCTCCACCTGGGCTGACACCCCGACACGCCAGACTGGCTCTGTCCCTCTGCCTGCAGCAGCACCCGCCGCACTGCTCAGCCTGGATGTCCTCGTCCCTTGAGAACCTCGGCGGGCTGACAGCCTCGCCGTGGCCATGGGCTGGCAGAACACAAACAAGGCCTGGAGACAGGTGCTGGTTTTTTAGAACAAGCGAGATCCTGGCTGATCTGGCTGTGCTTTTCACGTGCACTTCCACCCGCATGCATCTGGGTAGCTGCCATGTCTTGTCAAGCCCAGGATGTGCACTTGGGACATCTTTCTTTGCCTGCTAAACTCTGTCTGTTCTCTGGAAGTGTGTCAGAGTCGATGTCTCCATTGTGCCGCAGCAATGCCATTAGTTATATTAACCACCCTCCACCCAGAAATGACAATCCAGCACATCTCCAAATTAGCCTTTTTATTGAAATCACTAAAGGAGAGAACACATGGCACTAAACTATTTGGTGGCAGCTTTGTTATAAACTCATTACTGGAAAAACCTTTTAACAGACCTTTAACCACAGCCATTGATTCCATCACAGCAAGGGTGATCTATGGAGTTAATCAGCTGAGTCACTGCAGGCAGCCTTGCCTGTGTGCTGCCGTGCCCGAGACTCAGCCATATGTCAACAAAAGCTCTTCATGTGCAGTAGTTGTAGCTCCACAAAAGCAAGACTGACACCACCACCAATCCCCAAACAGACTGATTTTAAAGGCCATAGCTCACATTCCAGAAAAAATAATAATTTTAAAAATATGCAATTCCAGTGCCAAACTGGCTGGCAACACCCACTTTGGCCTCTGCAATTATTTAGCCTTGGGAGATGACCTGCTTTCCCCAGCAGCAGGTCCAGGGTCGTTGCAGGCGTTGGAGCTGCGCACGCTTTGCTGGGGAGCCTCCTCAGCCCTGCCCATGAGCTCACTCACACAGCCACACAGAGCCAGCCCCGCGCGAGCAGATCCCAGCACGCTCCCAGTCCGAGCAGTGCTCCAAAGATATGCCTTTAGGAATCGAGCAGAACTTTCACAGAGTCAATTTTTGCAAGGCTGACCCTTTCTGACCCTTTTTGACCCTCTACCAGTGACATGCTCAAAGCTGTAGCCTTTCATTTTTGGGTAACTCTCATGACTGTACATCTGAGGAAAGGTTAACATGGCTTTTTTTCCTCAGTAACTACACTTTTAAGCTCCATTTGAGTTCCTTTTTCATTGAGGTTGCTGAAAGAATAGACAGCACCAGTACACACACAGTGCTCTATGTCTCGTTCCTGGCCTTGTGACAGAATTTAGACAGTAAAACACTTAGAATCAGATTGCTTCACAAGAAAGAATGAATTGAATTTTTGCAGGTATCCAATATCTAAGAGCTTTAAAGAGTCAGCATCTGATAACAAAGGATTCCTGCAGGACCCTGGTATCAGTTTATTCCAAAATACGTGTCTACTTGCAGTCATTGGCATGAAGCTGCTTCTTGAAAATACCAGGATACAGTATGTAATGCCAAATAATTTTTTACCTTTCTTTTCATCCATGGTGCTTCCAGAGAAGTATCTCCTCATAAAAGCCTGTGCAGTCAAAAAAAACCCAAGACCAAAAGAAATTCAGATGGAATGCAAACATATTGTGTAAAGAAATGTCTGAGAATAAGTCACTTTTTTTGAGACACATGACACAGGATTTTCTTTTTCCCCCCTCAGAAAACCTCTATAAGAACCACCACAATTTAGAAGTAAATGTTGAAGTGCTTCCAGCCACATGTACACTTTCCATGCAGTGCCTCGAACAGGGTGGGATAGGACAGCCCACCTCCCCCAGCCCCTTAATGTGCCCGTTGGCATCCCACGGGGTCGCTCCTTGGCTGGCTCTGCTGCCAGCCTTAAATGGGCTCCGTCCACCACCAGTGATGGGCAGGGAAACCACGTACTGGCCAAAGCCACCACCTCAACATCAGAGATGCATCCTCCTGCTAGTTGCTGTATTAAAGCTGAGCTAAAATGTTTTTCTGCTTTACAGATTTTTCTTAATGAATGTTCCCATACAGGCACTAACTTCTTTTTACAGAATTTTGTCATGATACTCAAATTCATCCTAAGGAGAGTTTATTCTGTTTACTCAAACAAAGCCCAACTGTTTCCCCTGGGAACTTTCTGTAGGTTTCTCTCTGGGGTGAAATTCACTATTTTCACATGAAAACATAGTTAATTTAAACTTTAATGGCCTTTACAAAAAAAAAAATGGATTAAAATATGAGTAAAGATTCCCAACACTCTAGACAGCAACAAATTTATGACTCACAGGCAGGTCTTATTATGACTGAAGGGCTTTTCAGCTTGTGGTAAAAGAAAATCCTGCTTCCAGGCCATTCCATACTTTATTGTGACTGAGGTGCTGTAGTCTTCTGGTAGCAACAGAAACAGTCTCTTACCCATATGTCCTGTTCTGAGAAGATGATTTTTTTTTCTCAGCCATCTGTGTGCAATACTGCTCCTTCTTAAAATTTTCTCCTTTCATATCCCCTTGCATTCAAAACTTTCAGTAGGATTATTATTTCTTCTTGACTGTCTATCCTGGAATGTTATTAATTTGACAGTTTGATTCTGTACATCTTCAGTTCCCAGTGATCAAAATTTTAAGGACTTAGGTCAAAGCTGCATCAGAACTTTAAACTGTGAAGTGCTCTGGGACCCTCCAGAATAAGAGCAAATGGACCATGCCTGGTAATATCAGCTCCTGCATGTCCTTTCCTCATGTAAAACTACAAAACTTATAATAGAAAAGTACTTTTTCTTCCTACTTTTTCCTTGAACTGTTAAACTGACCTTGTTGCTCAACATCAGTATTTGGCAAATAAGAGGTCAAATAATTTTTCGACAATTTTATTTCACCCCCTAAAGTATGTGACAAACAACTAGGCATATATTGGTCCAGTATTCTCTTGGATACCTGGGAAATTTGGGAAAGATTCAGTGGATCCCAAGGCTGGAAACACAGCCAGCAGAAGCATACTGGGAATCTTGTTGAGAAATTCCTAACCTACACATTTTACTTTAAAATTATATCCCAATTTTCAAGTCCCAGGGGAGTGGCTTCTCTGGAGACAGTCTGGGAATGTCATGCTTTGATCCCTCATTAAGTTCAGGGGAAACGCAATAAAAGGCAAGGAAAGCGTTTTGTTCAATAGACAAGTCCACCTTACTCCCATCGTATTGAAGAGTCCACTCCACTCCATTTCAAAGTGAAAGAAAGGAGATACTGCTGTAAAGTGCACAGACTCAAACCCTGATTTAATACTTGAGCAGACTTATGCACCTATCATGGGAAATATATAAATGCAAAGCTTACAGTAGTGCACACAGTGCACTGTAATGCGGTGTGTGTTCGGATATAAATATAATAGAAATTGTTTTGTAAATACAAATGAGGAGAAACATACAGATACTCAGTATTCCAAAATTCTAAATTTTGGTCATTGCATGTTTTTTTTATGATTGAACCCATATACAGCAAAATTAGATTTAGTGTCCTTGCTTCTTATGAAATTACACAGAGGCTGCTGCTTTATTCCTCTCCAGGACAGTAAAAAGCAATAAAATTCTTGCAGATTTCGACAGCAGGCAATTCAATAAAAGGCTATGTATATTTTATAAGTACAATAAAGACAAGTCTATAGCTGGATCATAAATGGGGGTTTAGTTGGTTGGTTTGTTTTCTGCACGCATCAGTGTTGGAGTCTATTTTCAACACAGGATGGTCTTCTCAACACACAGCCTTCTCTTTTTGGGGAGAAGCAGAATTAAATTTATATTTTTATAGTGTATTATTTAAGCTTTGCTCAAGGGATTTTGCAATGTGTGTCTGTTTAAAATTTAAAGGTGTTGTGGAACTGAACACTTCACTCTTCTTGATGAGTGCTATAAAATTTTACTTTTTTTTGTTACATTGTAAAGTGTATCTGTCTTATCATTGTGGCATTCCCTTTTTTTATGAGCAAACAATAAATATTTGATACATACATAATTATTTCCTAGACTTCCATCAATGTTCACTGGTTTTTTAATTCTTCCATAATATAATGGGGAGATTAATGGATTGCTGTATTTCTGAGCAATAGTGCTACAATGCATTTAGTGGCAGTGTCTGTCTGCCGAAATATAAAATTTTATACAAATGTAAAACCAAAACTGATAACACACAAATGACCCACCCTACATAATTACAGTGGTATCAATTTTTTCTTCTCATTTAGAGAAAGAAATATTAAAAATATGAAGCTGATTAAAGAAAAAATACCCTCCCTGTTTGTCTCTGGGACAAGTCTCCAGCACTAAAAATCAGCAAGAGGTTTATCTGAGCAGAGTCTGTGGCATCGAACCTCAAGTTTTCTGGAGAAGGAAACTTTTCTACGTAACTACACAGAATCCACAAGTACCAGTTTGCCCTTCTAAGTAGTTTGGTAGTTTAAGTCTGACTCAGCAAAGTATAAACCAGTGTCATCTCACTAGATGTACCAAGAATACAAACTTTCAGAATATATGAACACTATGGGACAGACCTAAAGTCATTTTTTTCACCATTGGAGTGAAGCTAAAGCTGCTGTTGTCCTCATGGAATTGTAGAATCTTGTCATGCAAGAATTATAGAGACCTTTTGTTTACCAGCACAAGATGATGCAGACTATCTCCATCTCAATATCCAAACAAGTATGCTTTGGAAAGACACCTATGTCAGCCTATCAAATGTCAAGAAAAAATTCCCTTTCAGCTCACTTATTAGAACATAGTATTTCTTATTACAACAGAAAAGGTATGAAACCCATTGCCTTAAAAATTAACTATTTAAATGAATCACAGCAGGGAGTACAGAGGAGTTAAAAAAACATAGTATAGTTTAAAAAAAGCATTCAAGGGACAAGAATTATGGTCTCTAAGCTTAGATGAATGATCATTCATGAATTTGACCCAAACTTCCACAACCACAGGAAAAAGTAAAACATACAAACATTCGTTAATGCTGTTTCCACTTGCTTCCTTTGTAAAACACGAATTTTGATTTAATAAACTAGCCTTGACCTTGTAGCCCTGCTCCCGCAGTCAGTGTTATCACATGAAGACTGCAGAACTGATCACATGAAGGAAATCCAAAATGTTTTTCAGGCCACACTGATTAATCATAACTGGCACTGTGGCAGATTTTACCTTTAAAAACATGAATTTATTTTCCTGAAGAAAACGCTGGAGCAGGAAAGCAGAAAAAGGTAGCAAAAGTAGCTGTTGACTCCCCAAATCCTGAAAAGTAAATCTTTACAGGAGCTCACAAAACAACAGTTCTGATGCTAATTTGAGAAGTGCTCTCTGTCTCTTAACCATATAGAATGACATTTTTTCTGTATGTCAAATAATTATCATATATGACTCACACTACAATGCTCTTCTCCCACTTATTCCATCCACTAAGTGTGCTGCAGCCAGCTGCCATGTCTTGCATCCCTTTTTCAACAAATATTTGTGCAGGAACATCCTTTATTCATTACTCAGCCCTGTGGGATCCTGACTCTTAACTGAGACTGCCAGTGCTAATTCAGTATAAATGCGGAGCCAATATAATATTCCAAATCTTTCACTAACAGTGTTATGAAAAAGAGCAAGGTTGTATATATTCTGTAAACTTGAAGAAAATTCAAGACTTTATGACTGGCAAAGGATTAGGTGGGACAGAGGACAATGCTTTATTATTAATCCTGTTTAAGATGATGTATCACGTAAATGCAGAAATCCATCTTAGCAAAGAATTTAGTAGCCTCCAAAATTTTGAGAGAAAATGAGGGTTTGGTTTGTAATTCTCCACCATGATCTCAGAATTCTACTCGATAGCTCAGAGCTGTACCCAACGATTCCCATTCCAGTTGGTTTCTATTAGACATGGCAGAGACAGAGACCATTTCAAAGCAAGGAGGGGAGAGGAGTCTGGCAGGTGAAGAATCATCAGCACCATTTTAGCAGAGAAGGTAGCAGGAGCCTTTAAGACTCTCACTGAGATCCCAGTTTGCAGCATGAACTTGACATTAGTTGGGATATCTTCAAAACTGAGATACGCTGTTGTGGGCTTCCTGCTGGAGAACTGTGGTGCTGTCCTAGCCAAAGGACGAAGCTTGTTGAGTCAGGCATCAAATGTGTGTGTGTGTTTTGACTCCTCACAGAAATCTCTCATTTAAAAAGTGGTGTACATGGTTGCTTTCCTATCCAAATCCTTAGGAAAGCTACCTGGCAGACCAAGCAAGGTGCAGAGTTAATAGTATGGTAGTCTAGAGAAAAAGTCCACAATATATCCCTATAAAAGTGGTTTGTGCAATCAGTTGTGGTGGAAGTTAGATGACCCTTGTGAGGCTATACCTGAACAGCTTGCCTACCAGTAGGGAGTACTTGACTCCCTGCACCTGGAGCAACTGAACTCTTACTCCTCTTGTCTCCTGAACGCGCAACAGGGGCTGTCAGGGCAGCCCCCGCTGCTGTTTATGCTACTGGAGGTTGAGCTGAGTTCTCTTCTGTTGTGAGTTGATTTCACATCTACTCTATAAATCATTATTCATGTTTTGCAACACTTTGCACTTCTAACTGTGAGATAACATTGTTCTCCATGCAGGCCAAAACACGTGCTTCGGTTAGCTGCATGCTATTTCATCTCTCAAAACTTCCTTGCCCTACTGCTTATCATTCTTATGTAGCGCTTTATTTGGTCATGCACTCTCATAATGCCTATAAGAGACAACTACGTAATTTTGTTGTGTTAAACACTGTCTTTCTCTTTTCCCATTTTTGTATTGAGGTTTTTATCAGGGTTCCTATTAATGTAGGAAGACTATGTACTTAAGATGTGAATGTACACTACCAGACTTGAAAATACAGGCAATAGACCAAATTCTGTTCAGACATAGTACTTGCTAAAAGGGGGATGGCTTCTGCCTAAGGGAACTCCTTCAGCTCCCGTGGAACAGCTTGCCCTCCGTCCTACCCAAGGGTTTTAGCACGTACCCTTGCTCCAGTTCAGCCACAGAAAACCTCTATGGCTTTCGCTCATCTGAGGTTTTCAGGCGACACGAGCTGAGAGCCAGGACGGCTCTGCCCCCCAGAACCGCGTGCGCCGGTTCAGCGCTTTGCCGCGGCCGCTGCCCGGCGCTGCGCGGGGCCGGCGCACACGGAACCAGCCCGGGCGGCATCGGCGGCTGCCAGCCGCGAGGGCCGCTCCGGCTCAAATCTTTGTGATTAATTTAAAAACTGAGATGTTGTAGTCCTTTTCCTTTGAAAAATGTTAAAGATTAAGCATAATTATCACTAAATTTTTATCAGTTTATTTGTGAAGTTTTCCCGCAGGAAGCGGCGGATTTCGGGTCCGGCCGGCAGAGCGGAGCGGCGCCCCCTGCGGGCCCCAGGGGGCGGGACCGAACCTGAACGGGGCAAAAGTTCCAGCGCGGCTGCGTTGGTTGCGTGCCCATAGAAACGGTTTGGCTGCAGGACAATTCCCGTGCTCCAGCACATCAGGCATCGGTGCGGAACACACGGGCCGAGCCAGCGCTCGGCGAGGACAGCGGGCTTCAGCTGTCCTGTCTGGTGGACCCCTCCCGGCAGTCCCCGCAGCAGCGCTGAGAGTATTGCCCTGGGTAGCAGCTGCGGCGCAAAGGGACGGGAGGGGAGGGGAGAGGACAGGACAGGACAGGACAGGACGGGACAGGACGGGACAGGACGGGACGGGACAGGACGGGACGGGACAGCAGAGCTAGGCCCCAGGATTTTGGAGCGCGGACCGCTCATACTGAGCGCTCCGGTCGAATACATCCGCTCCCACACGGAGCCAGCAGGGGGCGCCGCCGCCGCCCGGGTAAGAGCCTCCCTGCGGGCAGGGCGCGGAAGGGCCGCGCGCTCGTCACGTGACCGGGACGCGGAAGTGCCCGCAGGAAGGGGAGCAGCCGCTTCCGGTGCGGGCCGGGGTGGGCGCGGGCAGGGCCGGGGCCGCACCGACAGCGTCCCGCTATGAGAGAGGCGCCGCGACCCGCAGGTGNGCGGCCCCCGGCCGGGCCCCGCCGGTGCGGCCGCGGCAGCACCGCGGGGGCGTTGGGAGGGTTAGAGAGCAATATCTGCAGGCCTGCGCGTGGAGAGGGGAAGGAATTCCCTGCTAGTACTTGTCAGAAGTAATGGTATTTTAAAGCAACTTAAATGTGCCTTGTATGTTCTACTCAATGCTCCAGCATGCGGATTTTTTTTTTTTTTGTTTTACTAACTGAAGTAGAAAGACTTTGTTCTTTATGAGTTTGGAGTAGAGAAAGTGCAAAACAAAACAGATTGTAGAAGGAGGAAGTGAAACCCCTTTGGAAAACCAGTTTGCATTACTTGTATGGCTTTGCTAATTGGGAATATTTTACTTATATTTTGCCTTCGTGGGAACTTATAATACAAAAAAGTCTGCTATCATCTGGAAGTGTTTTTGTGGTGACATGCTGACTCCCTGCTGAAATATGGCAGTTTAGATTACCAGTAATTGTATGTAAGTTCTACAGGCATCTGTCTTTAAATTTCAGTTGAACATCTCCTGAAGGCTTATTCTTTTTGTAGGCAAGTATTGAAAAATAGAATCTTAAATCGGAGAATATTCTGAAGGGAGGTAAGGAACTGCATCTGTATAAGAAAATATGATTGTTTCAAAAAATAGACATAGTATACACAAGGTATAAGATAACTTGACATACTTAAATAATTATGACAAATTGTTTTAAGCAAAGTGGTAAGAAAAATTAACAATTGAACTGGCAGGTACAGTATTCTGTTGCTCACTGCAGAAGTATTAGTAGCTGATTCTGTTCTGAAGAGGGTTGGTGCTTTGGGGAAAAGAACCTGAGGAGTGCTGAAGACAGTAAATTAAAAGGTGGTCTTCTGCAATTATGTGGGGGGCAACTTCATAGAACTTGACTGAGGAAACCACTTGCTGCTCCATGGCACTTCAGGAATCCCATAGCACTCAATTTACACATTATCAAATATTAAACCATTATTCATATATTAAAAATGCACGAGTTAAACTTACTCAAGCAGTTAATGTTGGTTTTTCATAGTGGCATTTAAATTTTTGTCATTTCTAATTACAATAACGTGCAAATTTATCTCAAGTTCAATTTAAAATTTCAAGTATGCATTTTAAAAAGTTGTATTACTGCTAAAGGGTTGTTAACTTTGTAGTAAGACATCTGGATGATGTGGGAATAGAGATGTGAAAATGTGGGAGCTCTTAGCTGAGGTTCTGGTATGTAATTGTTATGTTGTTACAAATACTCAAGGAACAGGCAGGAAAAGTTCTGTGCAGCAAAGGTATCAATTTCTTGATTGACATTTTAAATTCTGTATGATTTCCCTAAAAGGAATAATAAGTTATAATAATATCTCAATAAGCTCAGAATTAAAAACTGTACAGGCTGTTGCTGTTCCACCTTTCAGTTAATAAAACAATAGGGAAATATGTGAGAAGGGTCATAAGCACCATTCTTAGCGGGGTTCTGCCTGTGCTTCCAGTGTTATCCTGTGAGTTGATACAGTTGCTCTTGAAAACTTGATCTTAAGTGAAATATTTCATGAGTAATATCAGTGTTTGTTGGGGGATCAGTGAGATTATTTTGTTGGCATTTAAAATACAGAATCTTTCATATGCTGGTACAAACTCTGTGACATCCTGGAGTTAGAACTCTACTGGATAATTTCATGAAATAACGGTTTCATTAGCCTAAACTCATGTTTGAAATGCTTAGTCTATCCCAACTGGATAACTTGCTGTTTGTAGCTCCTGCTGTAGTTGATGGGTCCTTTTGGAGAGAAGAAACACAACAAAATATGCTGGAATAACAATTTATGGCCTTAGTACAGCTTTCAGAAGAGAGAAATGAGGTGGCTTGAGAGAAATACAATGGTGGCAAAAGGTTCCAGAAAATATTGTGTTCTATGTGAGTCTGTTAAGAAAAAAGAAAAAGCGTAGAAGGAAATGGAAAGGTCAATACTTGACTAAGCAGGATTTCTAATTTTTTTTTTTTTCTTGCAGCACAACACTAAATTTGTAATGAAATGGAGTCTGGGTCAAGCTCCTTTCGAGTGGAATTTCCAGATTTTTCTAGCACCATTTTGCAGAAGTTAAACCAACAGCGCCAGCAAGGGCAATTATGTGATGTGTCCATTGTGGTTCAGGGCCATCTCTTCAGAGCCCATAAAGCTGTTCTTGCAGCTAGTTCACCTTACTTCTGTGATCAGGTTCTCCTGAAAAACAGCAGGCGAATAGTCCTGCCTGATGTGATGAATCCCAGAGTATTTGAAAACATTCTTCTGTCTACATATACAGGCCGGCTGGTAATGCCTGCACCAGAAATTGTTAGTTATCTGACAGCAGCAAGCTTCCTTCAGATGTGGCATGTAGTGGATAAGTGCACAGAAGTGCTTGAGGGAAACCCAACAGTTCTGTGTCAGAAGATGAATCATGGCAGTGACCATCAGTCACCAAGCAGTAGTAGCTACAATGGCCTTGTTGAAACCTTTGAACTTGGCTCTGGAGGACAGACGGAATTCCACAAAGTGCAGGAACTAAGGGATGGCGAAAATGAAGAAGAGAGCTCTAAAGATGAACTGTCATGTCAGCTGACAGAACACGAGTACCTTCCCAGTAATTCTTCAACGGAACATGATAGACTTAGCACTGGAATGACCAGTCAGGATGGGGAAGAGGGAACTAGTGATAGTGCTGAGTACCAGTATACCAGACCAATGTACAGCAAACCCAGCATCATGTCTCACAAGAGGTGGATCCATGTGAAACCAGAAAGGTTTGAACAAGACTGTGAAGGCGTTGATAACCCTTATGATGAACACCAAGTTTCTGAATCCATGAATGCCATCCAGGCAGATCACTCAATCCAGTCTTCAGGTGTTGAAGATTTTCACATAGGTGACAAAAAGATGGAAGCAGAATTTGATGAACAGGCAGATGAAAGTAATTATGATGAACAAGTTGACTTCTATGGCTCGTCTATGGAAGAATTTTCTGGTGAAAGGGCAGAAGGAAATTTAAGTGCTCACAGACAGGATCTTATGATGGCAGCAGGCTATGGTGAAAGCATTGATATGGCTGCTGGGATTAAAGAAGAAACGTCTCTCACTGGATTCTCCCATGCCGATAAGCTCTATCCTTGTCAGTGTGGAAAAAGCTTTACACACAAAAGTCAGAGAGATCGGCATATGAGTATGCACCTTGGTCTTCGACCTTATGGCTGTGGTGTCTGTGGTAAGAAATTCAAAATGAAACACCATCTTGTAGGCCATATGAAAATTCATACAGGCATAAAACCATATGAGTGTAACATCTGTGGGAAAAGATTTATGTGGCGGGACAGTTTTCATCGGCATGTGACCTCTTGTACCAAGTCGTATCAGGCTTCTAAAGCTGAGCAGGGTACTACTGAGATGAACTAAGACGTTAGTGCTTGCATTTGTTTAGTAGAGTAAGAAAAATAAACTAATTATGCAAATAATGTCTGGTACTTGCTATTGTACGTTCTCAAAAACCAAGTTTCAATGAGTATGCTGGTATAAACAGATCAAACGTATTTTGCTTCCCGCAGTATTACTTCAGGTGTTCAGTGTATGAAGTGCATATGGTTAATCTGAAAGGTGCCTGCAAAATGAGGTCTGACATTTACAGTAATCACAGCAGTATTTGGAAGCCGTCTTGTATTTCTAAGTCATCTAAATTCACAGTAAAACTCAGCTCTAAATTCACAAGATTCCTGAAAATACTTAAATGAACCAGGAGTTCAGGTAGTACTAAATGGAAAAGAAAGCTAAGATGTCCAAACCAGGTTATACAATTCACATTTTAATGAAGAAAAAAAATGAGAATTCCACCTCAAGGTGAAGACTGACAACATACTTAACATGCATCATTAGGTGGTGTGTGTCATTCAGTAGCCTTTGTTGTATTGCTTAATGAAAGGCAGTGGTAAAGGTGGTTTGGCTTTCCTTTATCTGTCTTCTGTTTTTTTTACTTTATTTTCAGTAAAACAAATGTCTAATTTTGTGTTGATTTATATTTAGAGTCTGTAATGCACTTACAGTTTATCACTATATAAACTTCAGTATATATTAAGTATACTTTGTCCTTGTTCTTCTAGGGTCTAACTCTGTATGACTCTCAACTTCATTCGATTTTAATTACTACATTGTGAGAGCTTCTAGAAGTGTGTGTAATAAGTATGTCTTATAAAAAAAAATAAACCAACAAAAAGTAAGATGTAACATTTGGAACTTAGTCAAAATAATCAAATATTTAAACTGTAGATTTCTGTTCAAATTTTTGTGGCTTACTACAGTAGCAAGTACCAAACTCTGGATTCATGAACTGACTTGTTATTGGTACAAAAACTTCTTTGAGATCTAGTTTTAGAAACCTGCTTTAAGAAAATTACGTAGTCATTGATAGGTATTTATACTTTTAATTCTTTACTATTTGAATAGTAAGAACTATAATACAGATTCTTGGTACTGAACTACTGTGACTGGTGATCACAAGCAGCATTGTTTACTTCCTCAAATGAAGTTGCTTGTGGAAAAAAGTAGGAAGCATGCGATTTGGATCTTCTAATGGTACTGCAGAACATGGTACCATGCTTATGTCTGAAGTTGGGATTTTTGCTGGAGAAGTGACACTTGTTCTTTGTTAGGATGAGGATCTATGTGTGGGGCTCTCATTCGTGGGGCTAGATGGAGGAGTGTGTATAGCTCTGAGAGATGCTGTCAGCTCTGCAGATTGAGTAAAGGCATCAGTTCTAAAGGTGACAACAGGATTTTGGGGTTGAAAGCTTAATGCAGTCCAATGCAAAAGCAATTGCTTCTTAGTAAGCAAAAGCAAAAGCTTCTTAGTAGAAAAGGAAAGAGCCTTTAGAACATACATAGAATATAATAGAAAGAGGTGATATCCAAGTACAGTGCTGTTCACATGGGGAAAAAGTTAACCAGCATTAAAGGCCTGAGCCTGTCTGGCCCCATTTTCTGTGTTAGGCCCTGCTGTGTGCAGGATAATGTACTGAAACAGATGACCCTGTATGGTGAAGCAAAACCACAGAAAGATTATTACACTTCATATTCTTTTTTGAACTCCCAGTTACAAATTGTCTTAAGATACAACTGAACTGTATCCTGAAAATGAATGTCTGCTGCAAGCTGAGGGTTTTCTCCTCCGTGAGCAGTAATAACTGTAATTTCTTTACTGGCATTCTAGTTACAAACCTTTTTTTTTTTAAGAGGCTCTTAATTATTAATCTTCTAATGCTTCAAATATTTTTTCATATGTAATTTTGTTAAAACAGATGTTCCCAAGTACAATGAACCCATTGCTGGCAATGGGCATGTATGATCAGCACCACAGAGTTCCTATTCTTAGCACTTAATTGAACTCTACAAATACCATGGTGGCCATATTTAACCTTTGTGATCAAGGTACTGAAACAGGGATTTTGCTCACTAACACTGTAACCTGCTTAATGTATAGAAGCACTTTGTATTTAAACAAAACAAACAAAACAAAAAAAAAACCACAAAACAAAAAACCCAACAAAAACCAAACAAACCATAAAACTTTAAAGTATGTTTTTTAAACTTAGAAATTATATTCCCTCTATGGTTTGTTTACACACTGCTAACACTGTCTTTTTTAATAATAAAAAATACTATAATGCTTGCCTGTTTACATGAGGGTAGAGGAAAGGGTTCTTGCACTCGGTGGCCCTATTTTTCCATTCTCCAAGGCCTTACCACATACATGGTGTCATTTCTGCAAGTACCGTCATCACATTTGAAGGAAGGCATTACAATCACAGAATGGTTTGGGTTGGAAGGAGACATCGAAGGTTATCTACTTTCAACCTCCCTGCTATAGGCATGGACACCTTCAACTAGGCCAGGTTGCTCAGAGCCCCATCCAACCTGGCCTTGAACATGTCCAGGGTGTTTATTCTCATACTCATTTCAAGAATGATCTTGTATATTACATTAGTTCTCAGCCCCTTTCCAATTGTCACTTTAGTTTTGCATAAAAAAGTTAAGGGTGCCTCTTCCCATTTAACCATAAAAAAGGCTGGACAGAAACACCAGTCTGAAAACTGTGGTCAAAAAAAAATATTTTGAACTCAGACCATCCTACAGAGCTGCCAGCAAAACTGTTTCTTTTACCAGCTTGGAATGACTTTTATATGGGATATTTCAAGGTTTAACATTACTTCTATTTGCAGTTAGATTACTTTGAAATAAAGCTTTAAAATCAAATGTACTGCGAGAGACACTTTAAAGGTTTTATAACAGGTTCAGTAGATCATATTATAGAACCATGTCCTTTTTTAATGACTTAGCATGAATAGTAACTTTTTAGTATTTGCCTGTTGCTGTTTTACCCCATATTATGGCATTGTCTTGAAAGTCCAACAAATGTTGCTCCACTGATTTTGTAGCACTTGGCTTTCTGCTGTTAATTTACATGAAACAAATTGATTGCAGGAAAATACTGATCTGATTTTCAGGAGATCAGGTTGAGAGGATTGATGATTTAAGGGCAGCTTGAGATACATGTCTAAAATCCTTACTTTTGCATGTCACAGGCGAAACAGTTGTCTTGTGTTTTACTTGAATTCAGTTTATTGCCCTTTGTCAAACTTCTAATCACCATTTCAGGTATTGGGAGGAAAAGATAAAAAATTACTTAAACCATCTTCCTCAGGCTCAGCTTAAGTCTAACGCCTCTTCTCCCTGCCTTTGTAGTCTCAGTTTCCCTTGCCTTCACCACCAAGAGTTGTATTCAGCTCCTGCCATTTCCTTTAGTAAGGTGACAGGTCACACAGGAGGTTGGGCTCATATGCACACTTGTCTGATGCTCTTCATTTCTTAGTGGGTATCCTCTGGTGCTCTGGGCTGGTCAGTGTCACTATTCATGGTGACACTGGGCCACATCCCTTCAGGGATGTGTCTGTTCCAGCTTGGTTCTTCTGTGGAACTCAGTTTTTTCAGAGATGTACCTGCTCTGGCAGGGCCTAGCTGTAGGCCAGAGTCCTCTTAGAAGTGAATCTCCTCAGGCAGAGAGTGTGTCCTTCTGTGAGTATGTCCATACATGTTCTCAGTGACTTCTTCAGGTGTTTTCCCAAGAGCAGCTCTTCAGTTTCTTCACGTGTACCCAGGAGTATCTTCTCCATGTGTATCCCTGTACGTCTTGCTTGCAGCTGCCACTCTTCCTTAAGTATATGTTTAAGCAGAAGCACTATGTGCACCTCTGGTTGAGATTTTGGCTTGCAGTGGATTGTTCACATCCATTTTTTGGGCAGGCTGAACTTCTTTTGACTAGCACAGGGCAGCTCACAACCTCTAGCCACGCATCACCTCTGCAGTCCCTGCCACTGGTGGCCAGTGCAATTGAACATAGCAAGCCGAGATACACAGACACAGCTTCTGTCAAGCTTCTGATCTTTGCTAATGAAGTGGTCTTGTTCACGGTACGAAAAATTATTTCTTGTTTGTGGGGAGGAGGGTAGCAATCCATATATATATATATGTATATATATAATATGAATGCATATGTATATGATGAATTTCATTAATCTTCCCATATGCTTCATTACCTTTGATGATGTGGCTGTTGGCTGTAGTAAAGTGAGTGTCTTCTGAAAACCAGCAATATTGTACACCCAGGCGGCTTTCAGACTTTCCTGCTGCTTTGAAGCCATTCATTGTCCTAGCAGTAGTAAGAGGACTTAATGATACTACAGCTAAGTTCCTTTTCATTCCATTTTGTAACTATGATATTAATTACCATGGAATCTGTGTAACTGCCATTCTGAAAAATTCAACTGTTAGCAGGGTTAAAATCTGCTTAGGTGTATATTGGACCCTTTTGAGGGAGAAGGTTCCTATTTCACACACCAGTATTGGTTTGTGGGGTGCTTTTTTGTTGTTTCATTTTTTAAACTTTCCTTGTTAGTTTTATGGGTGAGCAGATTGACCCTAGAAGGTATTGTCAGTACAGTTTTTGGTCACAGCTTTTCTCATCTGAGGTGTGTCTGAGATTGAGAAACTGTCCTGTATTGTAAGCAAGGCAGATGATCAAAGGCTGATGTATTGAGCATTCCAGTATTATTGAGCCTGAAAGAATGGAGGCACATGAGAGTTTGTAATCTCAATACTTTTGCCTGGGTGCCAGCAAGGTGACCTGTCTCTGAATTATGAAAGCCTACAGCAGTATATTGAGTGTTTTGCTGTAACAGAATTAGGACCTTTCTCAAAGCAACAAAGGAAAGGGTTTTTTTGTCTTTTAAATGCTTCATTGGATAGCTTGGCTTCTTTAGCTGTTAGCTGTACACTGTCAGTGGCCTAGGGGAAGATGCTGGGAAAGAAAATGGTATATTTTTAATGTGATTAAATCGCAAGTTCTGATTTTTGCTTGAAGCCTGTGTCTGTCGATTGCTGCTCCTTTATTTTTTATTCATGGGATTCCATATTTCTTTCAGAAATGTAACTGTTTATGCAAGTCAAGTGAATCTTCCTTAATGAGCTATAAGTTTCTATTCTAAACAAGTCATTTATAATAGTAAATTTGCATATCTTGATATTTTGTGAGATGTTATGCCTGTATTGCAGAGGTTGGATAGTTTTGTCTATAAATATTGCTGTCCTAATTGTACAGCATGGTTTTAATTTAATGTTACTGTTCAATATTTTCTTCTTATAGAAGAGTCCCATGCCCCCTTTTTTGTATAACATGTTTTAATAAATGTTATCTGTCAACTTTGTAAATGTTTTCTTAAGCTTGAATGAAAGGAATGCATGTCTAGTACTAGTATTTAATATTTCACTTTGCCAAAATAAGTGCTCAAACAAAAGTACAAATCCAAAAGTTGTTGATATATAACTTTATTAAATATATTAAAAAGTGTATCTAGTAATGTGTCTTCTTGAAATAATGGTAACATGCCACCCTAGTCTAAGAAAACACTAAACTAAAACCTTATTTTTATGACGCAGGAAGTTTGATGACTTTGTGGAATTGGACCCATTTCTTTGCTGCTTTAGGTAATTAGCTTCCATGCTAGTTCAGATTTGTCAAACAGGTTTTGTTTTAACTGTTTTTTGCAGAATGGTGATCTCTGAAGTTACAATAGAGAATGTACATGCTGGTAGGAAAATTCCAGAACACTCACTTCATAGTAGCAGCAACCTCATGTCCCAAAGTCCTCTTGATACATTTGAAGTAGGTACAGATAACATAGATTTTTTTTCTTGTCTAAATATGAAAGAAATTTCTTGCTGCGAAAAGTATTAAAAATTAAGTTTCCCTTACCTTCCTGTGAGGATTCCTTTTCTCCCTGACTAAGTTTTGGTACTCATCCTGAACACTTGATTTTGTCCAGCCTCCATCTGCTCAATCCTTGTGGAACTGTCCCAGCTGCTGCTTGCTACCTAAGCAAAAAATGAGCTCACTCATTGAAAGCATGTTCAGTTAATACCTGGAGAAGTCAATATTTGTGTAACACACCCAGTCTTCAGCAAATTCAAATGGAATATGGTACAAGAAAATTAATTTTCTATTTTGGTTACATTTACTGAACATGGAAGAATAAGCCCAAAGTTTTCTGCCTTTTCAGAATTAGTTGAGTTTTTTTTATCTGAGTGAACAAATACAATTTGTCTCTGTGTTCTTTAACTCTGTTATTTGTGCCACGATGATTATCTGATCAGCATTCAATGCCTACTGTATGAAGACTCTGTTCTGTGTCATAAAGGGGGAGAAAGACATACCTCCAGAAGATGGAATGTGGTGTCCAGTTAGACCAGGTGGATATCCCAGGAGGACCTACTGGCACCAATCACTCTGACTGTTACCAAGTAGTACATGAACTGCCTGGTTCATAAACTGAATAATTGCACTACCTGATCTACAAGCATATGCAGGATGACTCAAAAAAAAAGTTAGTGCATGCTTGCTGAAGTGATTTCTGTGAGTTACAAGGCCAGTATAACACAGGGGAACTTTTTAATTCTTTGCTCAATGAAGGTGGCAGTTCACAGCTGGAGTGGGGGATATCTTCCCCCAGAAGCTCCCTCGCTGCATCTGCGACTGCCCAACGGGGTACGGCTCTGAGTGCGCGTTCTCTTCTGGAGCTGCGCACCGTGAGAGTCCTCGGAGGAGCTCTGCCCGCCTACGCACCGGCTTCAGCCGATGCTCAATTCCTTTGCCCTCGTGAGCAGTCGCGCTGCGACGGGGCTCCGCCCTGGCCCGGCGGCGGGGACCGCGGCGGGGAGCGCGGCGG
>VZTG01000228.1:173853-189823 GCA_013397845.1 Melanocharis versteri
GAGCTGTCGCGTAACCCGAGCCCGTGGCTCTGGTGGAACTTTGGCGTGCCGGGAGGGAGGGCGGACGCGCCTGTGTCGGGGTCTGCTGTTAACCCGAGCGAGGCGTAAAATCCTCGGCACGGCGGACTGGGGCGGAACGAACCTGGCCCCATTCGGGGAGATGTTTATTTCTAGGAGTTGAGGGACCTTTCAGCTGCTGCTGTTCCGTCAGAGAAGGTGGAAGTTACAGTGAAACCCCAGTCTCTGAAATGCAAAGGTCTTTCCAAATCCCGGCAGGTGTGCACAGCATGCGGAATTGGATTTGGCTTAGAGTAAATCAGAGTTGAGAGTTAATTTGGAACACGCCAGAACAGTCTCAGAAACATTAATGTGTGTGAGCCTGGTTTTCAAGGGAAAACAAAGTGATATAGGGTTAGCTGCACTGCAGTTGTTACATGTTACAGAATCCACAACATGTGGATCAGGATGTGCCTGTGCTTCATTGCCTGTCCAGGGACAGCTCCAAACAGTTCTGTCTGTCCCAAGTAGTGAGCTGGGAAAATACCATGAAAATGTGCTCTTCGCAGCTGTTGTAAATCTACTGCAAAAAATGTTGCTAATATCTAGAAAACATAGTCACTTCATTGCTTAGAAGAAACATCGGAGCCAAAAAGTCAACGATTTGATAAAGAGTGCCTACTGTTAAAAAAAAAAAGAAACCGGGAAGAAAAGAAAGTGGACAGATTAAAATGCACAATAGTGAAGTATTACCTTGGTAATAAATAATATTGTAATAGCAGAAGGTTCAAGAGCTCTTTTCCCACTTGTGAAAGTTCTGACTATATGTATCTCCTCAGTCTCAAAATACAGGCTTGCGTTTTTTTATAATGATAGTGACACCTCAAAGTTGTCAGGTATTCAGAAACTGTGGCTATTTAGCGTTACATAATGGGGATATTGTGAAATTTGTGCACAAAATAAAAGTATTGTTCATTATTTGTAAGATCTTGCTGGTTTGAAGTGTATGTATCACTAACGTGCTCCTTTCTTTTATTTATCTGGCACAATACTTTTGTTTATCTTGGAATCATAGACACATAGAATAGTTTGATTTGGAAGGCATCTTTTGATCTTGGCTTATCTCCAGTTTGCCTCCTGGTAACATTTTTTTGTGTTCAGAAATAGATACAGTTTTTCTTTGATACAGCTGGTGTTAATTAGTGTGGCTGCTGTAAATCTGAAGACTGATGCAAATGAACTCTGAAAGGAGTAAGAGTGATGAAGATTTTTGCCCAAAAACTTCCATGAAGACAGCTGATAAGGTTACATTCCTAGGTTAAAATTCTCTTGAATGATGATACATATTTGCAATGATGTTGTGAGTTCTCACACAGATGGTGCAGATACTAACTCCTACAAAATGCAAGGGAGGAGTGCACTGATTTATACAAATACCAGTTTATTTTCTTGCCTTTTCTCTGTATTCTGAGCAGTAATGTATGGAGGGAGTATTACAGAATCATTAAAGTTGAAAAGACCTCCAAGATCATCAAGTCCAATCTTGAACTGATCACCACCTTGTCAACCAGACCAGAGCACTGAGTGCCACATCCAGTTGTTTCTTTAACACCTCCTGGGATGGTGACTCCACCACCTCCCTGGGCAGCCTGTTCCAATGCTTAACAACCCTTTCGGTGAAGAAATTCTTCCTGATTTCCAAGCTGAACCTTCCTTGCCGCAGGTTGAGGCCGTTTCCTCTTGTCCTGTCGGTTGTTGCCTGGTAGAGGCATTTTTGGTGTCATGGAGTACTTTGTTTTGTTTTTGTCTTAATTTTCATTGTGACCCTCCTAACTTCTCTGTGTATTTCTGTTCTCAGATGTGCTACAACAGTAATGGCTTGTAATGCGGGTTTTTTCCCCAAGGATTCCTTGTTGCTGAGCTAATTTAAGAAAATGCAAGGGATCTTTTCTCACACCTTAGTGTGAGTTCATATGAGCATAATCTGTGTCATTCACCTGGCTGTGGGAATGGTGAGTCATACTTCAGTGAGTGGAGGAGATTAAACAGGTGCAGACTTAGAAGCAGAAACTAATACTATGTTGGCAGACACACAGCTTCGTGTTATAGTTATATGATGCTTCTCCGCTGCTACTGTATGATGTCAGTAAAATTAAATACCTAACGTGGTTTGTCAACATCTATTCTTGTCTTTTAAATTAAATAAGTGTTTTCATAGAACATAATTTTTAAAGGAAGTTTCTTTTGAAATCTAATAAGAGATGTTAAGTGCCTATCCCTCTGAGGTTTCACAGGCTACTTCAACTAACACTTTTGAAGACATAGGGCAGCGATTCACTACTGCTAAAGCCATTTTGTGGGCTACATTTGCTGTGTAAAACCCTGATGAATAAATATAATGCAGATGCAAAGACAATTTATGTGACTCTTTTGAGTGTGACTGCGTCATCTCCTACAGAAATAGACAGGAGGCTCAACACAGAGCCCTTCTAGGACTTAGTGAACCTGGTGTCCAGTTTTGGCCTGTGCCTTCAGCCAGTTTCTTGGATACATAATAGCTATGAGAACCTTAAACACTTTGATCTGCTTTTGAGGAAAGGTTAAGAGAGGTTCTATTCACAGACAGGTACCCAGATGCAAATTTTACAGGACTTTGCCCTAACTTTACAATAACTCCCAGGCAGGGCTGAAAGCTGAAGCAAGACAAAATGCATTACTTTTTAACAATGAGTGTACCTGACACTGCTGTGAGTTTACAGAGTCACAGAATATTTTAAGTTGGAAGGGACCCAAAAGGATCATTGAGTCCAGCTCAAGTTGTCCTAATTCTCACTACCCCCTAAATGCTTGAGTTTGTATACTGCAATTAAAACTGTCATAATTCTGAGCTATTGTTCTGTATGACTATACTGAGCCTAAGTAACACAGGTTCCCTCTGCATGTGCTGAGACATCGTGGAAGGTACTGAATGGGACTTCTGACTGAGCACGATTTTTTTTTCTTCTTCACCTCTGCTAATTCTGTAAGGAGTTATGTGTGTAAGTTTCATTATGACTGTCTGGTTAACTGCAGAGATAATTTCTTTTCTTCAGAGAATGCAGTTGATGTGTCCAAAGTTAATTTGTGCTTTAAAGTACCTTTTTGCTTCAGTTTAATGCTATATGCCTGACCCCAAAAGAGGAGAGGTTAGGGGGATGTTTCTACTTGAAGGAAGCTGTTAGAAGACTGAGGGGTTCTTACTAGTCTTTTCAAACTGTAGTGATGTTCCAGGACTGTTTCAGAAATGTTTCAGCCATAAATACTATTGTCTTGAAAGGGCTACTGCTCTGCCAGCACTGATGAATAACTGAGTATTGTTATGGTACAGTATCCTGCTGAACATTATTTTGGTTAATGTCACTAGAATTTTATTATGGAGCTGCTAACTTGATCCTATTTACAAATAAAATAAAACCTTGTGTATGGGAATATAATCTATGGATTACTTCTATTTTATAGATAGTGACATTCGGGACTTTTGTGAATAAAAAAGATCATTTTTCTTCTGGCTCTTATTCACCAGTAAAACATGGCGAGTGGTGCCTGCTTCTCCAATGTGTGTAATACCCGGGTTCTCCCCCAGGTCTTGCTTTCCCAAATTGATAAAAGGAAGTTGGGATGCTCTGGTACTAACCAAAATGGCAAAATTACTGCAGCCTCAGTGCTGTTCCTGCTGCAGTCCTGCCTGCTCCTGAATGGGGTGTCCATTGGTAACCTGGTCAGTTCTCCTCTAGCTGGAGATTTAAGGTTGTGGCTGAAAGCAGAAGGATTCCCTTCTGTCCATTGCTGCTGTATTTCAAAATTCTTGTCATTTAACCCTAGCTTTCCACAGATGTTTTCAAGGTCACAGGAAGCATGTGTTTGCGACGGAAGAAACTAAGGTGGAAGAGTAGTCACAAGAGTGTGCTGTAGCTTTTTCCTTTTGTTTTTTAAGAGCAGATGAGTATAGAATCTTGTTGTGCACTGCCTTTTAGGCAGTGTGTACTTGACCTGTTTGCTTGCTTTCAAAGCAACGCTATATGTTCCCTTCATCCCTGTTGCAGGTTTTTACTGCTTTTCTGCTACACTGACAAACAGACTTACAGACCTTTAACTCCGTCATCCTCTCCACTCACTGCCAGGATTGTGCTGTTTACTCCTAGCGTCTTAAGCAAAATAAGCTTCTTTGTTTCCCAAAAGAGAGATTAAACAACTCTGAGAACAAGGATGTAGAGGTACTTACAGATGTGTATATGCATATGGAGATAATGGGATGTTCTAACAGCCATGATGGGCAAGGATCACCGTGGATTCCTATCTCCTTGGTGTCCTTCTGGTTCTCACGCTTTCTCTGGTATGTGTTTACAGTCCATTTACAATATGTGGCCATGTCCCAGGGACTGTGAATTCATGTAGAGATGCCATGATGAAAAGAACATAATTTTTTTTCCCTCCATTGTAAGGCATAAAATGTCCATCTTCTTTCTTCTCAGGTGCCTATCCTTAATTCATTCCTTCTGTCTGGACCAGTGCTAGTGGTGACAATTTATATTTTAATATTTTCTCCAGGAGTAAGTTATTCTCCATTGTGCTGGGTAAGAGCCCTTAGGGAAGTATGGGACAAGGAGGAACGCCACTGTCTATATGTGACAAACTTTCTGTACATCCTAGACTGGAATGCCAGATTATTGCTGCTGGGGACTGGTCTTTTGGTTTGTACACAGTCCCTGACCCAGGTAACTTATCCATTTGTGCCACTTCAAGTCAACAAAAGCTCTCCCTCCATTTAGCAGAGAAACTTAACCAGAAATGGCTGATGTTGCATCTGTGCATAGCTAATAAGCCCCACAAGTTAAAGGTTTCCTGTGTTGGATTTCTAAGAAGCTTGCTGCCCTGTCAGACACAAGTGAAGGTGACAGATTGTGATGGTGCATTCCCCTCCTCCCTGGTGATTCATTAAGCAACCTTAAAATACTTATTTGTAACATGAACGTGCATCCAACTGCTGGAACTCCTGTCTTCCTCATGGGGCTGGGATAGTGGTTCTCTGTACAACAGGCAGGGATGCTCAGAAAAGCAAAGTTAATCTTGCCATGTAACTACCCCACTGCTGGGGTAGGTTGTGTGTTGTGCTGTTTGATTTTTGACTTGTATCACCTCACAGCTCTGAACCGTTTTGTAGCTTTGTTTGCTGAATAAAAGAACTGTCCTGCCAAAGCCATCTCTGAATGGATTCCTGCAGTCGTATCACTTCTGGTAGCCATCTTGCAGTCCTTATTTCCCACCTCAGATATAAGAGCCTGCAAAATGTCTTTTTCCTCGATTTTACATCTTAGCCAAAAAAAACTCAAATGAAGTCCCGTTTACCCGTTTTAATGGATAATGATACCAGTAACTTAGAGAACATGTTTAGCAAGTCTGATGACTTGGTTTGGAATGTTCTGTGACAGTTTTTGCCCAGTTTTCTAAGTCAGACATAATGTCCGGTCAGGAAGCTGACTTTCTTGTGTCTGCTGAAAAGAAGTTCCATTTGTGAAGGTTGCAAATGTTAGTTTTAAGTGAGGGTCAGCTGATGGAGCTCCAGTGCTTCCTTTTAGGCTTTTTATCCTATTTCTACCCGTTGATTTTCTTTTTAGAATACCTGAATTTTCATAATTTGATTTAAATTGTTCATATATCCCATTGCAGCATGTAACATAATAGAAAAAAAATCTACTAGTATATTATGATACATTGGACATGCTTCCTGCATCTGAAGTCAATGGATGATGTTGAGATCTGTTTGTTCAATTGGAAAAGCAGGTATGGTGGCAATATTATGTCTTTAGACTTCTGCATTAATAAGAACAAGAATAGCAATAAAAGTCTGAAGGTTCTTAGGCACTTGATTAGTGCCCGGTCTTGGAAATGTAAGGTAATGCTGCAGATTGACATTCTCAGGCTGATTGTGTGTGTGTGCTTTTTACAGTAGTAATCTGTGAAAAGTGCTTTGCTTTAGCTTTTGTTTGGAACTCTATACATTTCTTCAAGGGCTCTTTGAATGTCCTTTCCTGGTGTTTGAGTACCCATGGCTTTTAAGTTAGGTTAGAATTCAAATGTCAAAATATTCTAGCTAGGAAATCGCTGCTGTGTCAGATGAGCTTCAAAGTTCACATCATAGTTTGTTAAAAAAAAAGAAATAAAATCACGAAAGAAATTTTTTTTAAAAATTTGGAAGTCCATGGGTGGCTCACTTTTCTTTCAAATGCGCGCACATGCACACATGCCTGTGACTTTTCCTTAGGAGATTTTTCAAACTTCACGAAGTACCTTCCATCAATCATTCTTGGGAAATTTAACGATGCAGTTCCCTGCAAGTAGCACTGTAATACCTGGTTTGAATACCTATTCAGAGTTCTGAAGTGTTTACCTTGCCTAATGGCTATAAAATTTATATTCTCTTGGGAGGGTGGATTGTTCTGCACTTCTTGGCGGGGAATGAAATTGCTACGTTTCTTTGAGGACAGACTATCCCAGGGAGACTGTGATATATTCTGAGCAATTGCATTGTGAATGAAAGAGGGATAATACAAATTATAGAAGTGCAAGAAATGTGTAGATTAAGACTCTACTTTTTTATTATATCAAGTATTTATGCTAAATGTTTTGTTGTAATGCACCTTTAACAGATCAATGTGGTGATTTAACTTAAACATTTGCAAGCATTTATTTTTGACATGGAAAACTCCGTATTCATTCTCTGTTGTAAATCTTCTAATTTTTCTTTCAGATTACTCTTTACATCTGTAGAAATGGACAGCAGCAGTTTCATTCAGTTTGATGTGCCCGAGTACAGCAACACTGTTCTGAGCCAGTTAAATGAACTCCGCTTGCAAGGGAAGCTCTGTGACATAATCGTGCACATCCAGGGTCAGCCGTTCCGCGCCCATAAAGCTGTCTTAGCTGCCAGTTCTCCGTATTTCCGTGACCATTCAGCATTAAGCACCATGAGTGGCCTATCTATATCAGTTATTAAAAACCCCAATGTTTTTGAACAGTTGCTTTCTTTTTGTTACACTGGAAGGATGTCCTTGCAGCTGAAGGACGTTGTCAGTTTTCTGACTGCAGCTAGCTTCCTACAGATGCAGTGCGTCATTGACAAGTGCACACAGATACTGGAGAGTATCCATTCAAAGATCAGTGTTGGTGATGTTGATTCTGTCACTGTTGGTGCTGAAGAAAATTCAGAGAATCGCAATGGCGTTAAAGACAGCAGCTACTTTGCCAATCCTATTGAGATATCTCCTCCCTATTGCTCTCAGGTGCGACAGTCAACAGCAGGCAGCGATCTTCGGATGGAAACTACTCCAGGCAAAACTCTTCGTAGTCGTCTGCAAGAAGAAGGGCATTCAGACCGAGGGAGCAGCGGGAGTATCTCTGAATATGAGATTCAGATTGAAGGTGATCATGAGCAAGGAGACCTGATAGTAAGGGAAAGTCAGATTGCAGAGGTGAAAGTTAAAATGGAAAAGTCTGATAGGCCAAGCTGCTCTGATAGCTCTTCCCTTGGTGATGATGGATATCACACTGAAATGGTGGATGGAGAACAGGTGGTGGCAGTAAATGTTGGTTCCTATGGGTCTGTCTTACAACATGTTTATTCATTTAGCCATGCCTCATCACAGGCTACAGGTGTGTCAGAAACCTTTGGAAGCCTGAGCAATACAAGTCCTTCAAGGTCAATGCTGAGCTGTTTCAGAGGGGGTCGTGCACGCCAGAAACGAGTGTCTACAGGTCACTTGCATAGTGATGTCCAGGGCTTGGTGCAAGGGGCTGACAGTGAATCCATGGTGAGTAATCCAGGTTATGAAAATAGTCCACGGGAAAGAAATGCAAGAGGTCACTGGTATCCATACAATGAGAGGCTAATTTGTATTTACTGTGGCAAGTCTTTCAACCAGAAAGGGAGCCTTGATCGACACATGCGATTGCACATGGGTATAACTCCTTTTGTGTGCAAGTTTTGTGGAAAGAAATATACCCGTAAGGACCAACTTGAGTATCATATTCGTGGTCACACAGATGACAAACCCTTTCGCTGTGAGATCTGTGGAAAATGTTTTCCTTTCCAGGGTACACTAAACCAGCACTTGCGAAAAAATCACCCGGGGGTTACAGAAGTGAGAAACAGGGTTGAGTCTCCAGACAGAACAGAATCGTTTGTGGAACAGAAAGTAGATAATGATGCTTCAGCTTCTGAAGCCATGGATTCTAGTATGGAAATTCATGCAATGTCTAATACATCTGATTAAAATATTACATCTAAGTGAAACACAGACAAGCACATTACTAATGTATTTTTTAAGTATTTTATTCTTTTAGTAAACTTCAGTACAAGTGTAACAGCCTTTTAATTTTCCAGACCTTCTGGAAATCAGTTAGAAATGGTTTCTGGAGAAGACTACAGAAGTATTCTTTGTTTTTGAAGGAGGCTGAGTTGTTTGGGGTTTGTTTTTTATATTTGAAGATGTTCAGAATATAAAGACAGTGTACTGGGGAAAGGATAGGAAGAGTCTGCTGAAGTGTCCCTGCTGATTGATCTGGCAAGGCACAAATGCCAGTGGAGAAAAATATTAGAGTAAGATTGGCAGCTCTGCTGAATGCTCAAAGAAGCTGTAATTTCCTTTATTTCTTAAATCCTGTTGCTGGTAATGAGTTACACGGCAGTGGGGAGAGAGAATATTACAGCTTTGATTCCTCTCGTGTCACAATGAAATCTATTCGCTCTTACTAACTGATTTTGGTAGTGGGTCTGTTTATATATATAAATTTGCTTTATATATATAAAATGCTTTCACTTTCCCTGTTCTGGTTGAGGTGAATGTAAAAGTGTGTCAAGGCTAATACCATATGCCACTCTTAGCGACTGTTAGGACTCCTCTTGGCTTAGGGTTTAGAACTTTGGACTTTGGGAGGATGGTTTTGGTTTTAAATGAATGTTGTTTGGTTTTCATTTTATTAAGCTATTACTTTGTGTGCAAAAGTGAGCAAAGTGAATTACCTTGTTTTAACAGCTTTGCTTTATAACATATGTAAACCAAATGCCATAAATCTATTAAACTATGGTTAAATTGTTGAAGGGTTTTGTTAGTTGTCTAGAATGCAAGCTGGACAACCTGTGGTGCTGACCTTTTTATATATATAGAGATAGATATATCTATATATATATAGATATACATATATATATATATATATATTAAAAAAAAAAAAGAAAAAAATATTAGCAAACCTAAAAGTAGCATTGTGGTCTAAAATGTGTTTTTACTGGCCTCAGAATCTACCTTCATTTCGTACTGTAGAACCATACCAGGTAATTAAACTTAACTTCATCACTCTTCATGGTTGGTTAAAACATGAGAGAGATGTAGTTTAAATCACAGTATTTCCAAGCAGTATTTTAGTAGGTCTCTTCACAGAGAGCTGTTTTCAGGTGCACGTTGACTTCCTATTTAAATCTCCGAGTGATATGCCAGCACTTGGAATTTGTACTTTTTTTGTATAGAAAAACAAATACTCTATGGGAATTTTGAGCAATATGTTATTTCATGTGTGAGTATTACAGAGTTGCTATGGCTTCTCTGTTTTTTCAGTGGTTTTTTTCTCCATAAAGGAGCTACTAACAACTTTAAAAATACTCTAAATCTTTTTTGTTTCACCAAATACGTGTTTTTAATATGGTGCTAACTTCATAATTTAGGTCAGTATAATATATAAAATGTGAAACATAATCATAATGGTCAAGAAAAAAATCCCTAACAATAGGCAAACAAAAGCCCCCTCTACACAAGCCAACCCCCCCACCAAAACCCCAGCCAAACAGAAAAACAAACAAACAAACAAAACACCAAAAAAACCCCAGCAAACAAAAAAATCCCCATACCACAAAAAACCAATGGCTTAAGAGACCTCAAAAGCATGGACTGGCAAACACTACTGTTTAACATTCTACCTGAATTCTACCTGATGAACAGAATTAATTATTAAACTAATCACATACTTCTTTACAATACAGGTTTTATATTATTGGATCTTATGTTTGTTTAGCTGATGCTGAAAATACATTTGTGAATGTACTATTTAACTCCCAAAAATTAGAAAATAAAAGCTCATTTCTAAATTGGAAAGAAAAAGGTAGGTTTGCTATTTTGGAAAACTTTTTGGCCCCTGGGAAGCTTGGGCATATTTGTGCAGTAGCTTTATTAAATACACTAGTTCTTAATATTATGACAGTCTGCAATAAGAATTAATCTCTCAAACATGGATTTACAGTATAACTCCCCACTGGAGCAGTTTCAGTTAAATTGAGTACATCATTTGCCTCTTTGTCCTAAAACTGCCTAAATGAAGAGGCAGGGGGTGGGGAGATGTTTCTCTCCTTGAAGCAACAATAGAAATTTTGTTTCCACTAAGGGAAGGGATAGTCTGTGTCTAGGGCAGGTAGTCTGTATGTTTACCCACCTGAAAACATGGTGTTTCTGATACAGTTTTTTCCTTGAGTGTTTGTTTTAAGTAATTAAATGCAAAAAGTGTGTTTTGGTAAATTAAGTTTGAGACATGCAAAATCCAAGAAATGTACAGTTATTCTTAACCCTTTATCTTGAACCTGTGCTGTGGTGCCTTTGGTGTGACTTTTTCCCTGGAAGGATGACTTGAGGATAGCAGGATATGGGTACAAATTTTATATTTCTTGAATTTCTCTGTGTCACAATCTTAGCATTATTTAAATCTAGTTCTTTGTATTTGTAAATGTATTAAAATGGTTTGAGTTTACCAAAGAGTGACTTATCCAAAATTGTCTCGGACAAAAGCAAACAAAAAAACAACATCACGTTGATTGTACAGGTTCAGGTTCAAAACATTGTAACAGACTGTTAAGGGGCAGGAAATGATGCATTTTTCTACAGCCCGTGGTTCAGCAGCGTGCGAGCCCTGCCCGTGCCGGGCGCGCCGTTCCCTCCCCGCGCCGCGCGGGCAGCGTCCCTGGCTCCCAAGCCATAGTCCGGCTCTGCGGGCCCGCAGTGCTCCGGCCGCCCCGGGCTCTGCCGGGCACCGTGTCACCCCTGGCAGCAGCGATTCCACTGTGCCTTGTCACACAGCGGGGTGCCAGGATCGGCACTGCCACAGACACGAGTCTGTGACACCAGCCCACCGAGCAGGAGGCCGTTACTTTAGCCAGTGCTGGAAACACTGTACAGTGTCTCGTGTCTGTGCAGTTCTCAGCACAGAGCTGTTACACATTTCATTTACAATAAATGCAGAAGTCAATAAAATATGTGAAGAAATATTTGACAGCAAAATAAGTCATGAAATTATACAGGCTGGTTCATAATTGAGTCTCTTCTTAACCTACCTTTTTAATTCTAGACAAATGTGAAAATAGTGACAGTGTCCTTTCCTCTAGATGCTTAACCTATTCTGACAAACTGTGAAAATAAAGGATTTCATACCTTTGCTAATGTTTCTTGTTTAAAACTATTATTTTAGTTTTCTTTATCATTTATCTTCCATATTATTTCTTTTAAGCTTGTAAATACGTTTAGAAAATAGCTTTGTAAATACTTACAGTGTGTTAAAAGTTCAGTTTGGTCACTAAGGCCGCAAGATTGGCCCTGCTTTCTGAGTGTGAAATCTTTCTGTAGCATAAAGGATACTGTCAGTTCACTGTCAGCAGGGTAGACTGTAGGCCGAAATTGAGAGTTTTAATGCAGTCTTCCCCAGCATAAATTCATGCTTTATGCTGAAGCCTTTGGTTTACTTTTAGACAAAATGATGAGGCCTCTTAATATGTTTAGGCTGAATTATGGGAGGAACAACAGGAATGAAATCAAGGGCTGGGAAAATATTGAATAAGCTTTACCTTTAAATATATATATATATTATTTGAATTTTTGTATTAGTTTACTGTGATTCTTTTATTGTCATTTTTCTAAACAGGTTTCACATGAAACCATTGAAAGGGACTCAAATATGCAACACCTAATCTATTTTCCAAGGGAATTTTACCCTTGAATGGTGCTTTTTGACTGGTCAGGGTTATTTATTAAATTTTATATTTGAAAGTATTTGGGGAATTATGTAAATTCTTTATATGAATCTCTTTATTTCATGAATTGTAAATTTCATAATACTCAGTGATCAAATTGGAAGTTTAGTAAAGTCATTCAAAATGTTCAAACTTTACAATCTGTATGCATTTTACATATATTTTATCAAGTGCCAGAATACTAGTATTTAATATTGTAGATTTAATACTACTTGCACATCCCTGTGGCAGCATTAACTTAAGTTACGCAAGTTTACATTAAAAAAAAAAAAAAAGCTGAACAAATAAGTAAGCCTGGGACATGTGTTCCTGTATTTCTTCAGGGGATGTGAAGCCACGGATCACTGACAGAGCAGGTTTGCTTCTTGCTCCTGTAGCTCACTCCTGCCACGGCAGATACAGAACTGCTGACTCTCCCATTCCCACAGGCCAGGGATTCAGCCTTTGGACTCAGCCCGAGAGCCTCTGGTTGTAGATCTGGTTAGAGGTAGAGCTCTTGCACGATTTTAACAGTGTTTGTTTCTGACTGAGAACTTGTATTTTTAAATAACTTTTATTTGTATGGTTATTTTTCAAGATGAATAATTGAACAGTTTGAATGACTTGACTTGGTGTCATTATCTTGCAATATAAACCGGGAACCTCACACCTCTGCACTTCATTGCCACATGAAGTAAATGAAGCTAGCTAAGCTGATGCTGTAAGAATAAGTAACTTGCCATTAAGGATTATTTTATAGCATGAACTTTAAAATATTTATTCAAATGATATTTTACTCTTGTATTCACTATGTTTTTAGATTTGTGACATGAATATTTCTGTGCTGCTTTTTTTTTTGTTCTGATGAATTTGTTTCTTGCTTGTAAATTGCTTTTTTTATGGTATAAAGTCCATCGGAATTGCTGTTTGTAAATTAAAATGCTTCTAGAGCAAATCTGTGGTGTCAGTGTCTACATTTAGATACTTAATTACTAAGGGGCTTGTATTTTAGATGCTATTACTGAAGTGTTACAAGAAGCACTTTAGTACTCATCTACCAATTAGAAATCAAAAGTCTTAAGAGACAACTACTCTTGAAGTTTCTCTGTTTTGCCAGCATTAGGTGCTTAGTTCTGAACAGATCATTTGAGTTGTGTGCTCCAAAACCTCATCTAACTTTCAAAGCAAAACAAAAATCCCAGCCATGTGGTGGCAATCCATCCATGCTACTCCAAGGCAGGTCTGCTTCATTCCCACAGCAGCATTTATGTTTTATGTTCTGCCACGTATATCAGTAGGGCTGATGCTGCTCCCAGCAAGTCTAGGTACACTCCTCCTCACCCACAACCTTGAATTTAACAGGAGCAGCCCCAGTGCAGCTGTAAGCCATGGTTATCTTGATGGCAGTGGGATTTGGAGGGACTGGAGTTGAGTGGATTAGTCCCTGGGTCCCTGTTGGGGTCAGAGTGGCTGTTCCGGCAAAACCTCCCTTCAAATCCCCTTCTTATAAGGTCTGAAACTTCAAGTAATGCAGGATTGGGTAAACAAGACCTGACTGTTAGGAGAGAGATAAACACATTGTTGCAGTGTATCCAGGCCACTGAGATGATCAGGTGCCTGGAGCATCTCTGCGATGGAGACAGGCACAGAAAGCTGAGGGCGTTCACCTGGAGAAGAGAAGGCTCCAGGGAGACCTCAGAGCCCCTTCCAGTGCCCAAATGGGCTCCAGGAGAGCTGGAGAGGGACTTGGGACAAGGGCCTGGAGTGACAGGACACAGGGCATGGCTTCCCCCTGCCAGAGGGCAGGGTTAGATGGGATATTTGGAGGGAATTCTTCCTTGTGAGGGTGAGGAGGCCCTGGCACAGGGTGCCCAGAGCAGCTGTGGCTGCCTCTGGATCCCTGGAAGTGTCCAAGGCCAGGTTGGATGGGGCTTGGAGCAACCTGGGACAGTGGAAGGTGTCTGTGCTCATGGCAGGGAGGTGGAATGAGATGAGCTTTTAAGTCCCTTCCAACTCAAATCATTCTGATTCTATGAATGTTCTGAAACACCTGAATTTTTGTCATCCTAGCTGGCACATCTGAATTCAGCATCAAGGGAAAAACAGAGGTTGGATACTTGTTTAAAAAGTGCTATGAAATACCACTTTCAGCAAAGCAGAAAATAGAAGACAAAGATTTCGCGAAGAAGTTTTGTTAAGAAGGCTAAGGGAAAAAATTGGTTTAGGTTAAAAATAATCCGTTCTGATCACCTGATCTTTGTGTACGTGCAGACACAGGCCCCATTGCTTAACTTTTCATAATGCAAACTTCTTGAAAACAGGTTTTGGGGAAGGTAGAATAGCCAATGCAGATGACATACGGAATTTATACTCTTCCAGCAATAATCATGCAGAGAAAATGAAGCCAAATCCCATGGATGCTACATTTCATGAACTATATGAAATAGCATAGTACATTTGTATTGTGCATGGGTTTAGGAAAAATTTAAATTGAATATTAAGTCAAAAGTCAGTTGAATTATAGACAGAAACATTTCATTAAAATTTTGGGAAATTATATGGCTAATGACATTGTCTGAAGTAACATTACTTGTCTATGCATTCTTTTCCACCAGAGGGTGCTGGCTGATTTTTTAAAATATGTTATGTAGGGGTCATTTAAGGTGCTGTCCGTAGTAGAAGCCTAAAAAAGGAACAAAAAAAGAGGTTTCCAGTCCTCATTATGACACCTTCAAGAGGAGCAGGTGCTGGGTGATTCCATTGTTAGCAGAGCAGTGTTTATACCCAGGATTTCCAAGGCTGTCCTGCGGTGCTGCATGAGACCTACTTGGGCAGCGAACAGCACCATTTTACAGTACTTTAAGTATCAGTTCAGTAACTCTGACAGAATCTCATAATCATTCAGATAAGAAGTTAACTAGTTTTCAGATAGTTTTTTTTTTCTGAATTCCTGTAGAAATACCAGTAACTAATGTATCTTTTTCAAAGTCTGTAGCCCTGGACTGCTGTTTTAATGTCCTGACATGGTGATACAGGACAGAGCAGAAAACATTTTGCCAGAGAATTCTGTACTTTTGCTCTAGTGGGAACTGATGCTATAAGTATTAGAGGAAAGTGTGTTGCTTGGCAGTACACCAATAGGATAAACTTAAATAAGAACAGTCTACTAAATTATTGGAGATTCGTATGAAATTTATTTTCTTTAGCCTCTCTGAGGGGGAGGAAAGTGTAGGGAAAATACCTTCCCATATAGTGCCTTTGGCTTTGATATAGTCATTGGTGTTGTGAGTATCACGACTCATAAGCAGATCTCAAATCTATGTTTAAAGTTATTTTTACAGTTTATTCTCAAATTGAATTTTTCTGCTTTGAAAAGCACTCATACACATTTAGTTGGGATGTCTGAAGATGTTTAAACTGCTCTGAGTTTGATAGGCACTGAAAACCTTTAGTAACCAGGAGATTGGAAACACACCTTCTAAATGTATTCTGGGCATCGTGCAGTATCTCAGCTTCCTCTGTATACCCTCACTAGACTTTGTTTTCTAACACGCAAACCTGCAGGCCGGTCTGATCGGCTGGGTGCAATCCTGCATGTAGCTACCAGTCCACAGAGGCAATGTTCTCCTGTAGTGATGCCTGCACACACTGTGCCTGAACGTTGCTTTCAGAGAAGGTGTTAATCGGAGAAAGGTGCACCATCCTTTTGCCTCGTAGCTTCAAGTACCACTGTCAATTACCAGGAAGCCCACAAAGCCTTGGAAGAACACACACGGTCACTGCCCTGCAGCATCATCACCCGGGCCCGGCTCTGGCCACGGTTTGAGTCCGCCGGTTCCGGGCGGGAGCGCGGCGCCCCGCGGGCCGCGCGCACGGAGCCGCGCGCACGGAGCC
>VZTG01000228.1:190293-336656 GCA_013397845.1 Melanocharis versteri
GGCCGGCCTGGTGCGGGGAGGCGGCGCGGGCGCGCGCAGTCGGTGCTGCGCGGTGCGAGTCCCGGCGGGCAGCGGGAGCAGCCTTGGTGCGGATTTGGGGTGTGGGGGGAACAGATGGAAACCACCTAGGGTTGGCCACGTCCTCCTGTGTCTTTAGGAATAAATTTGAAAGCTGTTTATATATCATGTGGATGATACCGTGCGGGTTTTGTTAAGAGCCTTTTCAGATCACTTCAGGTAGTTCTTGGTCTAGCTTCTGCAGGCTGATGCAGCTTTGGCATGTAGTGGATGGAGAAGGAGTGGATGTTGAAATTCTTGGTTATAGAAGTACGTCATGCCTTTTGTCTGTGATTTGTTCTTCTAAACCCAACAAAATGGAGCATATGTACTCTTGTCATACTAATTATTGAAAAAATTGAAATGCGTTGGTGTCTCTGAAATATGGAAGGGTATTCCTTGCCTCAGAAACCTTATCTACAAATGTTGCAATCTGTGCCTTTATGTCCAGCAGATGCTTTGACAGTCAGTTATTTTTTCTCTTGTTGACCATCCATGCCATGCCTAATAGATATTCTTCATGTCTGAGAAGGACAGGAAGATGCTGTAAAGGGCAGAACTACACACACTTGTTTGTACATTTTCTGTATGTTGCCCATCCTGCATGATGTAGTACCAGTTTGGAGAAAAATACTACAAAACACTTTCAAACCAAGTTATTTTATTCGTTTTTCTGTTTATTTGCCTAATTTTAGTGAAGGGAAGAGATCTAGAAGTTGAGGCGTGCAGTAATTACAAGTTTTGCCCTTTACTAAAATGCCATATGATGCAGGGCAAACAACAGGCATCATGTCTGCAATTTGACTGAAATACTTAAGTGGATGCCAACCCGTTTCTAACTTGTCATTTTGACTCTTCTATGAACTAGGATTATTTGCTCATGCAGGGAGTGCCTACTGGATGAGTTTTGGGTGTGTGAAAAGAATACTGCTTTTTCAGCAAAAGATAGCTTGCTTTGATGCCAGTAGGAATTGCATATATTTAAAGTCTAGAAGATAGATTTTTTTTAAGGTGGAGGTTCCGTAATGATAGAAGGAAAATAGAGACCATAGTAGAGGCACAGTTGTAACACCAGTTGATCTGCAGTGATTTTTACCTTTATCGCAGCAACATGGGCTTTAATAGGATTTTTCATGTCAGTCTATATAAAAGAAGCTGTCTTTGAGATTATTTTCTTCTCATTTGATGCATAGTTTTATTAAACATTAGGTTTTATAAAAGTTGGTATAAGGCAAAAGAGGAGAAAAGGGAAGGGCTATGCCTAATATAAATATTACCAAAATGAGTTACCTAAGCAGTATTTTTCTCAGGCTTGTTGCTGATCATGTTTGGTGGAAGAGCTATGGCTTTATTTGCTGATACAGAGATAAAAGAATTACTGTATTTGGGTTTGTGTCCATTTTGCTTTGTTTAGTTAAGCCTTGAAGAAAATGGAGTGAGGATGAGTAGCATTTACGATTCACAAAGCACCTCGAAAGAAGTGAGTGAAACCAATAAACAGCACCTATTGGCTTGGATGGACCTTGTGTTGATTGACAGAGTGTGGGAGAGTTACAAACACATATTTGGGGTGTATTTAGCTATGAAATTTATAATACGTTGCTCTTCCCTCTGTGATATATATGTAGTTCTTTTGAGTTTGGGAATTTGTCACATACTAGTGAAACTAGAATGGAGAACTAACAATGAAAGTTGTGAGGGAGAGGTAAGAATAAAAATATACCAGAGTGCATGTTTCAGGTGAGGAGCGCCCAGTTTGAGAAGAACTGAGTTGTAAAATGTCACTATAATCCTATTTCTTGGTATTTACAGGAATGTTATGCTTTTAAACGAGATATAAAACTGCTGCAAAGCCACAGCAAGACCCAGCAACGGACTAATGGAGGTGTGCAGCAAAATGAGTTGAGTGCACAGCTGCCATATTCCACTGTAAGTATGCAACTGTATTTAAAGTTACAGGTATTTTCATATTTTCATTTACATTTGATAACCAGAGATTACGGAAGTGTCTGTCAGTTCTATTCTGTTTAGAGAACTTGAGCTGTAGTAGTATTTTACTGTAATTTGCAAATATATGTTTCTTTTCCTGTAACTGTTTCATGAAGATTCCCTTAAAGTATAACTTCCCTAAACATATATCTTGGTCTTCTAAGTTATTCAAGTTCATAGACTTGCTTGAAGGGTAATGACTTTTGAAGGAGGACTTCTGCTGGAGAGAGCACTGCAGCTCTGTCTTGATGTGGAACCTTGATATAAAGATTTCCAGACATAGATAAAATTCCATAGTCTATGCAAAGTTCTTCAAATGGTTTCTAGTTATTAGAAACCTGTACTGTATTTCTTGTCTTAGTTTGTTTAGGTAGCCAGATGGAGATCTTACTACTGTCTCTACTTAGTAGAATGTCACTTTATTGTATTTCTTTGGCTTATACAAATAGTTTTGAACGTACTATTACTTTACTGCCTGATGAAGTAAGTAATGGTGGAGATAGAAGAATGGAGAGAAGAAAACACATAAGAGTAAATTTGTAAATATAATAAATGGTCATTAGAGTGAACTCAGTAATCAGTGGGTATAGTAAAGATGTGTGGCCTAATCAGGAGAAGAATAGCATTGGACATTCAAGCCAGCATTGTCAGCTTCCTGCTCTTTCATGGTTTTAGCAACTGAGGATCCTGTGAGATTTGAGATAATTTTTGACAGCCTTTTTGTTATGAAATTTTGCATACAGCTCTTAAACTAGAAAACTGAGGCATTGCATTTGTTATAATTTTGAAAAATATGACAACCTTATTTTTGTTCAACTTGTAGAGTGTTAGCTTACCTTTTTGGTGTAGTGATTGCCACAGATGTCTTCGTATCCAGGTTGCCCTATGACAGTGACTTTGAAAAGCTGGAATTTTAATTGTTGTAGGGCAGCTTAGTGACAACGAAGGGGCCAATGGCAGTCTAGTGTAACATGTGACTAGTCAAGTAAAGCATGTCATAAATGCATGACCTGCACATTAGGTCTTGTTTTTAATGCACTGTTAGATATAATTCAAATCAGTTGTGTATTCATAAAACCCAAGAGTTTAGGTCTTGGATTCAGGAGCTGTTTCTTAAACTCATCACAGCGGCTGCTTCTCTGCTCACAGTCAAACTCATTTGAGTACGTGCACGGGAGGGGTGGAAGGAGGAGAGTTGAGAGAATTTTAGAAAGGGAAATCAACTTTGAATGTGCTTTTTCCTGAATTAGACTTGATCCATTGGCAGCTCTTGGGAGCTGATGCAAGAATCAGGTTTTTTCAGCCTGTTTACTCAGGAACTATGCATGTTATTGTAGAATAGTTATTTACTTGAGTGATTTCAGTTTATGGTCAGCAGAATTAATCCTCAGCCCTATTTTATTTCTGGTACATTTTCATTATTCATCATTAACTATAGTAAGAAGTTTCTCAGAAAAAGATGTGCACAAAACTGCTGAATTGTTCATAGTGTATTTTATCTATAGGTGGTAGTGTTGCCTAAAGCACAGTGAAATATATTAGGGACTTCCTGGTGAAATGGATACTGAAAATACACCAGTGTTTGCTTTGGAAGATCTTTAAAAAGCCACCACATTTCTATGACTAATCTTCTGTAGCCTAATTGCTTTGTTCTTAATAAACTGTTATTAGGCAATTATTATTTAAATCCTGGCTTTCAAATACTCCAGAATTTTTCATGTTGTACAAAATGTGCACCGAGGTCTAATGTTCAATTACTTCAAAAGGACTTTTTGAAATTAAAAGAACTTTTTCGTATAGAGCATTGTGATTATTAACACAGCTCAATTGTCTGGTCTCATGTCTGCATTTGTGCATGAAGTGTATGTCACAAAAGGGCTCAAAGTGGCATACAGATAGTTATTTTCTGAAGGAAGTGGGGTTCATATTGGTAATTTCTACCATTACTCTAGGAGATGGGATCCTTTTCCCCTCCACTTTGCAGGAATCATATGTGAGGGGATGAGAAATGGGGTTTGAGAGGTGATACTTGATGGGGCACAAATGAAGATACATGGTGTTTGTACTTTTAGGAAAGGATGCTGTCAAGAATTGAATGGTCTTGCATCAGTGTCGCTCTGTGCTTTTGAGGTTTGTGCTTCTCTAGGTTAGCAAGTACCCATTTAGTGCTCAGCAGCTGCTGCTTTGAAAGATGTAAAGAGATTTTCCTCTACAAATCCTTCCAGGATGGTTTGCTCTGTCACTGCAATGACAAACAGCTTCTAAATTGTGCAAGCTCAAAAGGATTTTGAAATCCTTTTGAATTTACTTATATTTTTTTTGTTTTAATTAAAGTTATGATACTGACCTAAAAGAAACCTAATGAGAAGGGGAAAAGGTGTGTAAACATCTAGATATGGAGAACAAGCAGTGCATTGTTTTAGATACTGTGATGCTATTTGCCTTTTTGTCTTTATTACCAATAGAACAAAAAGATGGGGCTTCTCCCCAACCCCCACCCTGTCCTTAAGAGGGCTGGAGCTGGACATGATGTAGATGGTGATACAAGTTTCACATCACTGACTAATTGCAAGCACAGGGGCAAAAATATAGCCCTGTTATTGTTTCATTCTGTTTTCATAATAGAACCCTTGTCTTCCAGTAGTTGGCTATGCTAATATACTTTTGTTTGTACTCTATGCCCACAGCATCTGAGTATGACTTTGTTCATGGTTCATCGAGGAAAGAAAGGTTCTAGTGGTGAACATCTGGAAGAATAGTTCAGGGATGAAGAAAAGGAAAACGAACGCAATGATGGAAAACAGTTCAGAACTGAATATGAGCTCTATATGATCCATTGTAAATGTGTCTTTAGGCTGGGTGTTGCCAGTGGAGTGTAGTATTATATTGGTGGTCTTGCTGAAGGTAGAAAACAAGATTTTTTAGGTATTCTTCATTCCTTTGTCTTGATCGATGCCACTTAGCCATTCTGATGTCTGATACCAAATTCTGAAATGCATGTTCTCTGAGGAGCAGCTGAGGGCTTTGTGATTATCTAGTTTGGAGAAAAGGAGGCTGAGCGGCAACCTCGTTGCTCTCTGCAGCTTCCTGAGAGGGGACATGGAGAGGGAGATGGGGCTCTCTTCTGCTTGGAATCCAGGGGCAGGACATATGGGAATGATTCAAAGCTGCACCAGGGGAGGTTCAGACTGAACATCAATAAGCATTTCTTTAGTTGAGAGGGTCATCAAATACTGGAGCAAGCCCCATGCCTGTCACTGTTTAAGAGCCTTTGAACCATGCCCTTAATAACATACTTTCACTTCTGGTCATCCTTGAAGTGGTCAGGCAGTGAGATTAGATGATCATTGTATGCCCCTTCCAACTAGAACTAATCTCTTCTAAATTTATTAAAAATAAAAAACCAAACCCTACGGATTACTTCTGTTGGTTCTAACCAAGTTTATCAGTGCCCAGGTAGGGCCCTAGTGCGCTTTACTTGTTTTCACTGAACCAGTTGTCCAGCTAATTTAAGCTTAAGAAAGAACGGTTATCTTTTGGTACAATACTGAAGTATGTTTTCTTAAAAGCATGTTGCAGCTCTCAGTTCATGATTCAGTGGAATTAGGAAAACCATAATCAACTAATGAAAATAGTAAGTAAATAGTTTTTGAAATCAGCTAAGCCAATTGACTTGGGGAGTCTAGATGCCCAAATTAGGGCTGGTAAGAAGCATTTCTAGCTCAGAATTTTTCCTTCCAATGAAAAAATCGGTAAGAACAACGGTCATCACTGGTTGCTGACATAGTTATTTTTGTATTTGCTGAAAGCAATGCAAACAGCCAGTAACTTCTTCAGATTGCTCTGCTAGCATTCAGAAATTAGAGCACAGGGACTTTGTAGGCCAGAAGTGGTTTTCTGTGCTTGGGAGTCTCAGGGACTTTCTTGTGAGTTGGGTAACTAATACTAAGACTGAACTTACGGGCACTTTAACTGCATGCTGGTAAAATAATGGCTCTGAGGTTTATTTCTGCATTTGGTTTTGATGGTGGTGTTTTTGGGGTTTTTTTCCAGTCGTTTTTGCACTGTCTTCAGTTTTGCTTCTGAGAGCGCTACGTGTCTAAATGGGTTTGTCAAATTGGCAAAGAAGAACAGACAACCTCTGGTGGTATGTATGTTTTCATCCTGATTTATACACTTTGGTTCTGGCAGCCTATGAAGGAGATCTACTGCAGTGTGCCGGTGAACCTTCTGTGCAGACAGATAAGGTGTCTTCTCAGTTTTGATTTTTAGTACTGTTTGTGTAATGCATAATTTTAATGATTAACCTGAGCAAATTGAAAGAAATTGTAAAAATCAAAAGCTGTGAAAAGAAGTTGTGTGTCATTTTAGTGACATTTTACCTTTTATTGCCAACATATTGGACCTTTGATAATTTTTAGAATTTCAAAAATTTCTTTTTAATCTTGTTGGTGTGAAATATTGCAAGTACAGGGGAGTATTATTTTTAATATCTTTCCCTATGTTGTCTGACAGCCTCTTCATACCGTGGGCTTAGTATTAGCTCCTGTGTTACTTTGTGTGCAGAGTGATGCTTTCTGCAGATGAGGAAACACTTCAAATGACCAAGTGGACTTGACTTAAAAGGATAATTGCTCCCTATGACTTTCATGAAGGTAGCAAAACAAGTGGGTGTGTAGAGAAGTATTTTTTCATAGATGTGAATCTTGGAGAAATCTTTGCACATAGGAAGAAGCAGTGCATTTTTAATGCTTGTGTTATATTTGAAACATTTTGGTGGGGGGGGTAAGGGGAGGGGAATCTGTTTTCATCCTATCTAGAATGAAAGTTTCTAGCCTTGCAAGATTTATGTATGTGCTGAATGTTGAAAGGCAGATGTATATTAGTGCTTTTGGATTTAGGTGTTAAAGCACTTTGGTCTCACTTTGACACAATGAACATTAAAACTGAACTTGGGGATGATACAAGTTCGCATATGGGATTTTTCTTTCCCCTTTCACAGCATTATTGATTCCTCATGCCCTGGAGAGACTATTCAGAAAGGCAGGGATGGAGGACACAGGAATATTTTTGTGGCCTTAATGTAAATGCCACATGTTAAAGAAATTACGTCTACAGAATTACTTTCCACTTCAGTATTGTTAGGACTATTAAGAAGAGCAACTCCAGACCTCGAAATACTTAGCAGCCTGTTAGTGCTCAAAATGAGTTAATTTTATCAGGAGAAAACATAAAAGAAATTGAATCTTGCCTTGTTTAGCAGAGAAGATGTTGGCATTATTTGAAGCAAAATTAGTGACTTGTTTCATGTGAGATCCTGGGGAGAATTGTTTGTCTTTGTCGGAATGAGAAGTGAAGACCTCATCTTTCTAAAAAGAGGTTATTTTTATTCTTAGCTGTTTGCTTTTTCAGAGCTTTTCTGTTGGTGTGATCAGTGTTATGGGTGGGAACGCAAGGACGCACGCAGAGGGAGATGTGGCAGTATCCCTTGCTGCACGTGTGAGCAACTCCAGATTTTGCTGAGAGTCCGTGTACAGGAATCAGTGGCAGTGCTTGCCATGAGCTCATTGATATGTGCTGTGGGGAACGATGACATAGCCATGCTGTTTTCTCAGTTAAAGAGAATCAGAACTTGAGCTGACTTGCTAGCTCTGTAAGCAGTTTGTGGTAGCCTGCAGTTTCTGGGACTTTCTCCTGCCTAGGAGGGACTTCATGTAAAACCTAATTCAACATAAATGACAAATAATACACCCTTTTTCCCCTGCATTTCTTGAGTTGAGTGGAAGTAAGGGTAAGGACTTGGCATGGCTTTAGCAGTATTCAATTGTACTCTTTCACAGTTGGTGCCTGGAAAAGAAGAGAGCATCTGTCTCCTAAGATAATCTTGTTTCCTAAGTCCTTTGCTCTGAGAAAGAAAAATGAAGTCTCTTGTATTGCTGGGTTATTTTCAGTGTATGTTTTGGTTTTTTTATAAATTTTATTTATTCTACAAATAATTTGCTTTGCAGGAATTTCTGTTTTCTGTTTTCAACCAGTGCTGGCTGAGCTGAAACTTCCTGCATCTTGTGGAGAGCATGTATAAAAGGAATGACCTCATGGCCAATGTGATGGTCACCTCCGCCACTCCAGAGGTACAGTTCCTTGGGTTTTATTAACTCCTGTATCAAAATGGAAATTTTGGCTTGTTTCAGCTTTCACAGAAGCCCTTTCCACTACTAATCAAATACCACACCATTTGTAAGAAAAAGAGCCAACATGGCAAGAGAGTAATTGTAGAACACTCCATGGTTCTTGGTGTTCACAGCCACATTTTTTTATTGTTGTTGATGATTACTCATTTTGTTTAGTTTTAAATAGCATTTTTGACCTGTTACTCTGTAACTTAGAGCAGCTGTGTATTATTAGTGAGTTCAGGGCAATGTAATATAGCATCAGAATGAAGTCAGTCAGAAATAGAACCCAGAAATATCCAGCTGCATTTTTTCCTTTTTTTTTTTTTAAATTTACTGGTCTGCTAGTGACAAAGTGCACTAAGATTTTGTTCATTTTAATGTTTGTGTGCTTTGGAGACCAGGCAGCTCGTTTGTGCTACTTCCAAAAACTACCTCGTTCCGTGTTGAGCTGCTGTGCACAGCTAGCAGCCTGTTTGTTGCTCCATGGCAGCCTACAGAGCACTGCTTGGGAATTAGCTGCCAGAGTTTTTCTAGTTTTTTCTTTCATCTAATATTATGATGAAATATTAATCAGCTGCAGTAAAGCTTGCCCTGTAAAGCACACATTTTAAATGTGGGATTGGAGAAACTCTTTTTCAGCTTTAAGATGGACGCTAATACTGCATAGGTATTCCAAAGTTGGGTGCACCATGGACTTATAAAGGAGCATATTAATAATCTGTTTCATATTTCCTCCTTTCCTTTTCTAGACTTAATCAAATCTTGTGAAGACCCTTTTCAGTTTTTCATTGCCAGGTTTTATGTTTTGCCACATTAAATAAATAAAATGAAGATCCATAGTTTTCAATAAGTCTACAGGGTTTTCCAGATTGTTGAATATATAATAAAGATCGCTTATCTATACATAATTCTCTTCAGAGTCACATATTTTCAGTGCTTGTAACAACTGCCTTGTAACTAATTATTTATCATTGCAAGGACAGTTTCTGTGCTAGGGCTTAATGTCTCTGGAGTGAGGAACAACATCAAAAATCTTTTGGAAGTCCAACAAGACTGTATTAATCTTGATCCTTTACTCACTATCCTCAGTAGATACTGAGGCAGTGCTTCTCTTTCTGAATGCTGACTTGGCACTTTCCTGATACAACATAACGGTCTGCGTTTCTACTAATTCCCCTTTATTCTCTTCTTGGGTTTGACCAGTACAAATGTCAGGCTTTCCTAATCAGTAGTGTGCAGGGTAAATTTCAGAATGGGTCAATTTTCTCTTTGTTGTAATGTTGTACGTAGAGCAGCTTGATTTGGATCTACACACTCTTTACTTTGCACATTTAATTTTAAAAATCCTATGGAATATGAAACTTCAAAATCTCAACACATTTCCTTTTGTGTGAGAGCTCTTTCATTTAGTCTATGATTTTAAAAATGGCTTGCTAAAGCTGAAAATTTCATAGAGCTAAAGTTTTATGTCACTGTAGTTTTTGCAGAAGGAAGTTGGAAACATTAGTGAACAGTGCAAAACTAAATTTGATAATTTGGTGTCTGAAAGTTTTTGAGGTTCATACATTTTCTTGTCATTACTTAGTATTTTTACACATACTTATTTCCGGAATTTGAGATGAAATCCATCATTCTGCAGATAAGCCTACTGTTTTTTCTTTGTAGGGTAGTAGCAGCTCAGATTCTCTGGAAGGGCGAAGTTCAGATTATGCCAATAAAAGCTACGATGCAGTTGTATTTGATGTGTTGAAAGTAACTCCTGAGGAGTTTGCTGTAAGTAGAAATGTTGTTTTTGCATTAAAGCTTGTATAATATTCAGGGCTTGCAGAGTACTAAAAATACATGAGGTCTTTTTTCTTAAAAAAAAAAAATCTTTTAAATAAACTTCCAGTGTTCTTGAAAACAAATTTCTGATTTTATCAACTTCAATAAAATAAGCCTGTCTTGGGATTTAATCATTTATTACTGACCTGACACAGCATATTTGTTTTACTGTATAAAGTTATTTGCATTTTTTTAAGTCTTTTAGGAGACCCTAGCATAGGTTTAAAGATGTTACGTATAAAATCATAGAATCCTTAAGGTTGAAAGAGACCTTTCATCAAGTCCAACCTTGGCCGCTAAACATGGTCTGATTTTTTTTTTTAACTGACAGCTTTAAATATTATCTTCTCTCCTGCAACAACAGTTTCTTAAAAGCAGAGAAGAAGCTTACAGAGAGGAAGCAATTTCCTTTCTTTAATAACTATTTGTCAGTGTTAAACTGAAAGCAAAATTGCAGTTTTGACGAACATCCAGTGCAATTCTTGTCCTTGCTCCTTGTTTTTAATTTGCATGTTAGCTTGCTGGGGTGCTGGAAAGAGTGAGGATGAAAGCTACTGCACATAGTTGGATGTTTTCGTTAATAATTCTGAGCATCAAAATTATGTTTTATTATTTGCTGTAAGTTTGTTTAATGTCTGTTCACCAAAAAAAAAAATCTTGGAGATAGGCCTACCTTATTCCTTTAAGTTTGTCATTTTGGAACAGGCTTTGAGCCTTTTTTAACACTAATACAGAATACACAGATGAGAGCTGTGTAATGTGATGGTAAAATTGTAAAAATACTTGGATGGCAAATCTGCATCAACTCAGTTAAAAAATCCCAAGGCTTTTGCTCCTAGTTATCCAAGTTCAGATGATCCATGGTCAAGGACTGCATTCAGAAATTAATAGAACCACAATTTAGACAGGACTGTAAAATCATGTGAAAATGGGTATGTCTGATTCCATCAGAATAGAAATTTTAAGTCCAAAGACAGCCCAGAACATAGAGTGTAGTCTACATTTGTGATTATGTTGGAACTGTATTTATAAAATGATGAAGTCAAGATAAAAGTTGCTTGTAAGTTTAAACTCATCAGTTTTCTATTCCTACTGCTTTTGGTTTGAGATGGAAGCATGTTGATTGAGGGTCTTGATTTAGTGCTATGCTTTAAAATCACAGATGTATGCAGCTGTACACTCTTATATCATTGTAACATATTTTTAAACTCAATTCCAAACTTCTGTAAGCTGCTTTTCTCTCTCCAATTCTTTTTGCCACCTGTAGCTATGAGCAAAACAAACAAAAATGCCACCAACCTGCAGAGAAACGAAAAACTGTCTGTGGGATGGAAAATCTGTGTATGACCCTGTTAAAGCATATTCCACTCATAACTAATTAACATTTAATAATTTATCGCCTTTCAACCCAGTGAATGTAAAAGGTACGCTGCTCTCTGTGTGAAAGGCATACAGTTCCTCCTGCCGTTACTGTCTCAGGCATTTATTGCATAACAGGAAGACTCTCAGGCACAGGTATTTCCCCTTAGACTGGTGCAGGTACTGGAAGCCTTCACCTGGGGACAGCCAAGGAATGATGTGGTGTCTGTCACTCAGGATGGGGCACTTCTGCTTGTGGTGTGTCAGCCTGGGCAGGCGGGGCCAAAGTCAGGGCTGGTTAGTTCTGGTCAGTGAGGAATGTGTGTGGTTTGTAGCTACTGAAGGGCAGATGGAAATACGTCATTGTTAGCTCTTCACATTACATGATGTAAAATTCTGTCTTCATTGCAGAGCCAGATAACATTGATGGATATGCCAGTATTTAAAGCTATACAGCCTGAGGTAGGTTTTCTTAAACCATCTGCTTACATCTTTGGAATTTAGTGCCTGAGGAAATGTGATGCTTCAAATAATGCTTTTTTGTTCAAAAATGCTCACCTTCTTGTACTACACTAATATTTTTCTAGGCATATTCCTTGTTAGCACAAGTAAATCTGTAATCCAGCATGAGTTACTTTGGTTTGTCATATGTTGCCAAAGGAGATGACTGCGCTTTTCTGGAAGTCTTGTCTTGCTTTGAGTGGAGTGTTTCTTCAGGATAAGTTTATCAAGCGTAAAAATTCTCTATTCTCCCTGCTGCTGCTGTTTTTCAATTCTTATCTGATTTCAGAGTTTGACTCATGTCTCTGGCCATAATCTGTATTTTAGGCTGCATCAGCTGCTTGATAGGCTTTTTAATTTGTATGATCATTTTTAAGATTCAAAATAATTAATGCTGGAAATAAATCAGGCCAAACCCTTAAAAGTTAATGTATTATTGTCTTTTAAGATTTTAACCTTTTAGGAAAGACGCAGAAGGGAACTTGAGGCCTGTTGAGGAAAAGCAATCAAAGTTAACATAGACATCTGAAAATCAGTAATAAGAACTTGAGAAATTAAGAACAAAAGTAGTTATCAGAATATGACAAATTAGCATAAAAATATGATAAACTTATTTACTGCAAAAGGTAGAAGAATTATGCCACTCCTTCTTCAGGTGTTTTAATATAAGAACATGTACTTATATCCATTATAGCTTGTTGTCTTCTTGTCCTAAGGTTGGAATATCGTGATTATATAAAGGGCAGCCCCTGCTTCCCCATAACGTCAGCAGAACTGAATTTCTGACAACATCGGTGGGGGCAGTCAGGTTTAGAAGGTTTTTAGTGGAAGCTCTATCCACCTAATTTGGTCACTAACAAAACAAGTCATCATTTATTACAATGGTTCAGAGAGATTAGTGGACTTCTGTTTTGAGAAAGACAGATTTTTGTTTTCCTTCCTATGCTATCTTGTCTGTCCTTCCTGTGAGATTTTTTTTTTTTTTACCCCAAGAACACCAAGACAGTTTTATAGCTGAAAACACTTTAATGGTTCTGAAATTACATATGTGCTCCAGGCAGCTGGGGAGACTTTTCTTTCCTGTGGGGAAAAAAATGGCAAATGAGTAATGCAATAAGAAATTAGCAATACCCATAGAAAAATCTGCTAACAAAAAATTATCAGTACGTACAAATTGATAACATAGATGCTTTTTCATGAGGAAGTTTTGTTTAGACAAATATCAGAACAAATTGAAGGAGGTTTTCTATTCTAACCACCTTTGCCAAAAGCAGAGGTAGTGTCATACTCCAAGGAGATGAGTGAACTGAAAAATAAAATACAAAGCTATAGATGTTCATTTTTAAAGCAAATTTTGCATTTTTTTAGTTGCTATGAAACCTGTGCCATAGAATTTTATAGCAAAAAATATCCCGAAACAATTGATTTGCTGTTCTTCTTTTCCTTTGTCATTGCTTCATTTTGCCTTTTGGAAATTAAATTTCCTGAAGTGCTGCTCTGGCAAATAGATGTAACTCAGTGAGGAGTGATCAGAAGGAAAAGTATTGTATTTTCAGCTTCTGCTAGAATACAGGTCTTTGAATATGTAGCAGTTACCATGAACTATTAGTTGTTAATTGTGCTTTCTGATTTTCATTTTATTGAAATCATCAATATAGTTTGCCAAAAATAAACAACTGTTTCTATCCTGAAATTCTGAAAACTATAGGACTAGGTTTTAAAGCAAGAAATAGTCTGTGTATTTGTCATGAACCTGCCCCTTGTTATTAGGTCAGTTATTAGACTAAGAAGGTTAGCATTTTCTGGTTGAAATTTAAGGTTTTAGTCTTTTAACATGACCTTATGCATGGATGGAAATACCTAAGAGTTTAGAGTTTTGATTGCTACGTCTAATCTCAAACACACAAACATCCTTTAAATGTTGTGATTGCTGAGGCTTTTTCCTGCTTTTCAACAGCTATTACTGAAAAAACACACCTGTATTTTACTTTGCAGAGTTTGGAAGGAGGATGACTAGTTAAGAATTCTTTGTTCTCTAGCAGAAATATTTATGCTTACATTCTAGATTTCTATGTAACTTTATTTAGATTTTTTTCCGAGTCCTGAAATTGCAATCTTCACAAATTTCAGGGCTTTGCACACTTGATGGGAAAGTTTCCTGTGACTGTGCGCATTGAGGAAACTGCCAGCATCCTTCCATACAAAAAAAAAAAAGATGAAGTGTAATTCTAGAACACGGTGTATTGTACGAGTATAAAAAAAATCAGCAGCGGCATTTTGAATCACTCACTTTTATGAACCTTCCTATTCTGTCTGAATTTTAGACCTAGTCAAATGATTTTGCCATACACAGAATTTTCCATTGTTACGCACTAGCCCTCTTGCAACCACTTAATATCCTTATGTTACTGACCTTTTCCACTTTTCTGACAAAGGTAAATTTTGCTGTCCCTAGTAGCATGTCTGAGATTTTTTTCCACATAAACATATGATTTCTAGTATGATAAGACCAGACATGGACTGTTCATGTGGAGAGTCTGTGTCCTGACAGATGCAAATTGGCATTTTTATCTGCAGAAGTTTTAAGTGCTGGAGATGGGGGTTCAAAATATGTTTGGAACTGGAAGTGCTTTTCCTGCTGCTCACACAGGCATGTACAGATGTCTAGAGTGTGTTCCATTTATCAGCATTACAAAGTGCTTTTCAGAGGCAGAATTCTCTTTGGCTGACTCTGCCTTTTTGCATGAAGGTGTCTAAAGTTAGTAGAGTACATTTGGAAAGCTGAACAACATTCTGATTGAAACTGAGACTTATGGTTCTAAAAACAGAAGAGTGATTTAGAGCTAGTGTTAAGGAGAACTCATTTCTGTTTCTTAAGGCAATTTTTAAATGTGTTTCCTAGGAGCTAGCCAGCTGTGGATGGAATAAGAAAGAAAAACACACCCTCGCTCCAAATATTGTTGCCTTTACTAGGAGGTTTAACCAGGTAAATAACTTGATTACTGTCATGAACAGGTACTGTTTGACAGTTGTCTTTGAGTATAAAGTTAAATGGAACTATTCATGTGAATTAAAACCTATTTTTCCAAATGAAGATTAAGATTTTTAAATGACAGCCCCTGTTTTCAATTGCTGTGTCCACATTTTCATGTTGTTCCTCTAGACCATTTGTTCCTGATTATTAGTTCCTAATGTGTTTTGCTATGGTGCAACATTAGCAATTTTGCTCCTTTTTTTCTGTGTTTCACTTGCTCATTCAGTTATCTTGGTATTGTCTCACTTCTCTACCTCTTATGGTGGTAATGCTTCAGGGCAGTTGCAGTGATACAGATGAGAATTCATGGGATCAGAACTCTTTTCTTTCCTTACTCTGTTTTCTTCCTTGGACCAATGTGAGAGTTTGCAAAAATTTCATCTAATAGACTAATAAAGTGCATTTTTTGTAATAAATTATAGCTGTGTGTTTACTTTATAGGTCAGTTTTTGGGTTGTACGAGAAATATTAACAGCACAGACCTTAAAAATAAGGGCAGAAATACTGAGCCACTTTGTGAAAATAGCTAAAGTAAGTGCAAATTTCTTTCACTATCTTTCAAAACCTTTATTCCTTCTTGTTTGTTTCTGCACTGCTCTTGTGAGCCATTGTTGGATTGCAGAGGGTAACAATTCTGTTTTAGCACATCTGTTATGTTGTACCACATGAATAAGATAAAGGCATGAGAACTGTTCTTTTCTACTTGGTTAGATGAAGCTACCCAGTTCAGTGTGACTCATCTTGTACCTCCGCCTACCCAGTTTAAAAGTGGTTTGGGTTGTTGGTGGCCAGTTGTGTGTTGACAACACCAAATGTGGTTGTAAATTGTTCTGGTTTTTGTCTCCCACCATTTTCAAACTTAACTTCAATGAAAAGAAATTTCTTGCTCCTAAAATAGCTATTGTGAGACTTGTATTCCTGCTTGCAATATGTAGTTGCTGGTATAAAGCACTGCTGTTAAAGCTCAGTTACTTTAATGAGTTTGAGCACCGTATTTTACTCTTAACTTTAAAACAAACAAAAAAAAAATTTAAAAATATTTATCTCTTTCATGACCTGTGGTCATTCTGTTTTATGTGACCCTGAGTGACACAGCACTTGGATCAAAGTTCCGAGTGCTAATTTTGTATGTGTGAAATTGTGTACGTGTGTAGATAATTAAAATAATGTTTCCTGTGTAGTACAAAACAGTTTTTGTATTGTGCATATTTCCAATCAATTTACTTAGCAGTTTTGTACTTAGAGAAGAAAATTTATCTGGGTAAATTACTGGCACAAAAAAATAGTCCAAGTAATAGGAGAATGTTCGACTTGGAGGTCCTAGGTTGTTCTTAGAAATAAGAGTTGTGGTGTTTGTTTGGGGTTTTTTTAGCCTGCACAAGGGGGAACACTGCCCTCTTTCCTTCTCTTGCTTTCTTTTTCCTGCTTTTCCCTCCATGAAGTCCAGTTCTTCCTTAAATGCTTCTGAGCAGTGAGTAAATGGATCACTCAACGATGAATCCAGCCTCTTTTTAAGCTTTACAAAGAAGCTACATGACAGCAATTCTCATTTCTCTGTTTTACATTTTTATGCTTGTTGTAGCAAGCATTAGCATCTTGACAGCTTTATTCCAAAGTATTGTCGGCCTGTGATCAGTGTGTTTTGAGTAATTGTCAATACACAGAGTAAATTTAAAGTACATTGAAGTGAGGTAAATTTTTCCTATAAAATAGATTTCAAAGGCAAAAGTTGTGTTAATTCCGAGAGGGTTGTCAGCATCTTTGTGTAATGTTTTTGGTTGATTAAATCTTTAATTTCCAAAATTACATGAATTTTCAAGAACAACGCATCAAATACTTTTTTCCTATTTTCTGTTCTTGAAGGAGCAGCATTAGAAAATAACAAATTGAAATCAAGTACTGTTTGTTTTCTCGAAACTGAAATGCCTATTATATTGATGGGTATACTTGTAAAATTGGCAACTTTTAAAGTGGTCTTAAGAATCTTGCGCATGACAGCATTGGATAATATTGTTATCTGCAGTTATAGATGAAAACTATATTAATGAAAAAATTATGGTTTATTAATGCAACTTTGATATTAATTAATCCATCTTCTCTTTTCAATGTGTTATAAACTATTATTCCCTTTTTTCAGAAGCTTCTGGAACTGAATAATCTTCATTCTCTTATGTCTGTGGTGTCAGCACTGCAAAGCGCACCTATCTTCAGGCTGACAAAAACTTGGGCTGTAAGTGTTGCCTTGACCCTTGTCCTTTCTGTCTTGTTTGAATTCTGAGGTTCTTTGGAATTTGTCATATTGTAAACTCTGGAGGAAGATGCTTTTATGTTCTTGTTTTTGTGGTACTGTGGTAGCAGAAGTAGTGGTCTGTTACATGTCTTGTGAAAAGTAGAGTTTTGGCTGCATCTATTTTCCTATAAATTTCCTATTTTCCTGTGTGTTCTAGAAGCCACTGGTTATATGCTCAAGAAAACTTCTGTTGATAAGTAATCTTAGAACACCCTTGTACAGAATGTGTATCAGTGTCCCCTTATCCAAAACAGTGTATCATTTAATACATTACCTAAAAGGAAGGAAAAAGGCATGTTACAAATATACAGGCGTTAATTTTGTGATTGTGTGATGCATTTCAATTTTTATTTATTTTAGAAATTAAAAGCATTGATAATTATATTTTCAGAAACTCTGTCTCTGGAAGGCAGAATGCATTAGCAAAACTTAGATTAAATTTAAATACTTCTTTAAAGAGGAATACACCATTATAGATTATTTCTACTGTATATAGTATTTAACTATACAAAGGATTGGGTAATTCTCATCAATTAAGTATTCCACACACCATGGATCACATTGACTGTTCAGCGCTTATAAATAAAGATGGCTATACTTAAGTCTTAGATAAGATTATCAAGCTTTTAAAATGCTTGCAACTATTTTATAATTTAATTGCTCAGAATAAGGTTATAGTCTAATAAAAAAGTAAGTGCCTGGTGTTTTGAGCAGCTTAATGAAGCTGGAAATAAATAGGGAAAATTGCTTATGTATGAAATGAAGTATGTGACTAATTTGACTTAGACTTAAAGAGGTGCCAGGCTCTTTGTAGGCACAGTAGTTCAAAAATACAATACCTTGCAGTGGCAAAGCGTCAAGCAATTCTCAGTGCTGATTAAAAGAAAACAGTAAAATTATTCTGATATATTAATTTTTATCCTTTTTATGTTATTTTTTTATTAACAGCTAGACTTAAAAGCTAAGTAGTACAAGAACTGGAATTTTCCAGAGGAAAAGGTATATGAAGGAATGTGCTATGGAGCAGCTGTCTGTTGTCAGAAAGGACACATGCAAGAAGCCAGTGTACAGTGCCATAATTCTCCACTCACTCCAACTCAATTGGCTTTTAAAACCATCTTAAAATGTTGCTGGGGTTCCTTAAACCAGCTGAAACAGGGAATGTATTTTTATAGCTACAGTTGTGTATTTTATGTTTACTTTTCAGTCTCCTGTCACTAGGATTTTTGCATTCCTAAATGTTTTTCTAGTTTTCTGCAATAAGTCTAACAAATAGAAAACATGGATTTAATATCACAATGGTTTACTTTTCATATACTTTTTTCTGAAAAGTTTTGTCATACTTTTAATAAGGTACAGTTGAAATGGCACAGTTTGCATTTATTTACAGCGTTTGCCATTGCTGTTTGTACTTTTAAATTCAGAGGATTTTTAGCAACTCTGCTAAGTTATGAGAACGTTGGTGACTATTATTAACATACTTTTTCTCTAAAAATTTCATACTGCTGAGGTTATTCGAAACTGATGTAGTGGTATGAGAATCGTTGACAAATTAGTCAGAAATAATGGTCATATTTTTTCGTGGCTTAAGATTTATACTGGATTGCCTTTCTTTTTGACAGGAAGCATGTTTTCAAACATTGTGCTGCTTTGGGTGATGATGATAAATTTAATCTTAACTAGACGATGCTTTCCTTTACTCTGGGCACATCAACAAGTTATTGATTGTTGGGTTTGTGTGGATTTGTCTTTGAAAATTTTATGATCTCTCTTTTCTCTGTAGCTTTTGAATCGGAAAGACAAGACCACCTTTGAGAAGTTAGACTATTTACTGTCTAAGGAAGATAATTATAAAAGGACGCGAGAGCACATCAGAAGCTTAAAAATGGTTCCTACAATTCCATATTTAGGTGAGTGTGAACAATTATCTTATTTATCTAGCTGATTGATAGACAAGTGCTAATATACCATATTGTGCACCTGAAGAGCACTGTATGTAGAAGATATGGTTCACTCCATTTCATATTTGGAAAAATTAGGTCAGGTTGAGATTTTTAGGCTATACATATGTTTACATACTTTTGGAAGGAGTTTTTCTCTCAGGTGCTGAATAAATATACATGTAATTCAATGTGAAGATGTATTATAAGGGAGACCTACAGTTAAAATGCTGTCCAGTCTTGATATTGTCTCCTTTTCTTTTGTGACATGCACCAAGTAGCCATTTGATGAATTGGTTTTTTGGTCAGCGTTTTACCTGGGAATATTTCTGCACAAAGGTTATTGTTAATGAAAGCAGTCCAGTATAATGAACTATTTTCTGGCTTTATTAGTGATTTAGTAAGATGCTAAACTTCAGCTAAAAAGAATAAATGTTTTTAAATTGCTGACCCTGGATAAAAAGATCTCAAGAATTCTGCTTAGCCTTTGTGGGCCAGAATTGCTGTCTCTATATTAGTAACCCCTAATGCCTCCGTAGATTTATCTTCTGTGAACACTTGCACTCTCGCTTTAAACACATGTAAACTTGCATGCACAGCGCCCAGCTGGCAGGATTTCTTCAACTCTGTCCAGTACCACATTCTTTTGCTTGAATTGAACACGGTATTTTTTACCTTCCCTAGAGAAACCCTACCTTGTTCCTTAATGCAGCTTGAGGCTACTCCTGACATTATGGACTTCAGTCATTATCTGTTGCCTTCACAGTAAATCTTCAGTTACTTCTCTTCCAAAAGGAAGAGTCCTTGGATTACTTGATCATGCCTTGTACAGATGCCACTTGGCATCCTTGACAACTTGCCTGGGCAGTGTTTCAGTCCTGTGTCCTTTTTTTAGGGGAAGAGGGTGCACATGGAGTGCACTGCCTGCAAAATTCAAGACAGAAATGCAGGTTAGATTTTATACAGTTACTTCAGGAAGCTTTTTGTGCTCTACTTAATAATTTCTAACATTCTGTTACCTCAAAGTTTAGTAGCAATTACAGAGTAGCAATCATGAACTGTTTATTGTAATGTTAAGATTATGCCTTTATTGACACTGGTTTGCTCTTTTTGTTTTATATGGGAAGTCAGGCTTCTTTTTTCCCTTGTATGTAACACTGTAGATTTTCATCTTCTGTTTTACTGTTCAAGCAGTTTGTCTCATAAATCCTTCTGTGATTCCTATCAGTCTGCCCTTCTCTTTGCTCCTCTCAATAAGTGACTATCATTAGCAGATTTTTGTTCCACTGTTCATTCCCGTTTTCAGATCACTTATGAATAGGTCAAGCAGCATTAGTCCCAGTACAGCTTGCTGTGGAAAACAATCAGCACTGCTTACCTAAAATATTTATTATTTAATAAATTTAATGGGCATTCCTCATGGCCATACTTTTAAAACTGTGTTGAAAACTTGGTATGAGTTATTGGAACTGCTTTGTAAATAATTTCGGGTTTGAATGAATGTTTAGCTTATCAAAAGAAAATATTCAATTGAGACTTGTTTCAGTGAATAAACGTCGTCTCAAGGAAGACGACATTCCTTAGGGAACAGCTTCTTTATTCTGTTAAAATGAACAAGTAGACCAATAGATGATGTTCGGAGTAACTACTGAATGTAAAACAGCTGTATGAGAGTGACAAGGTGTGAAGATTTGCAGAGTTCGTGGGGATCCTGTTTTGTGCTGTAGAGCCTCTTGTCTCACTGCAAGAAAGTTACGTAGTTGTGAGAGAACGGTTCTTATTTCATCTGTGGAAGCCTGAGATTGTTTGAAATGAGCCCTGAGATTGTTTGAAATGAGCTGGAGAATGTACTGGGAAATTAAAACTGCAGCTTAAGTTTTCCAGGTACCCTGGTTTATAGAATTGGCTCACGGTCTTGTGTAAGAAATGTTTTAATACTATCCAGTTATTACGACATCACTCCAAGCCACTTTTATACAAGATTTAAAATATTTCTGAAATGAACATAAGTGTTACAAGCCTAATAAAAGACTTGGGTAATGAAAGTGAAGGGAAAAAATCTGCATGTTTCCTTCCTAACCCAGCTGAGTTACAGGGTTGAATCTGAAATTCCTGCTGGTCTCTAGCTAGTCTTTTTGAGACTTTGAATCCTCCTGCATATATTGTGTCTTGCGTTTCATGCATGAGAGACCCTCTCCCTGCTGATTGCAAAGATTAGGCAGTGTTGCTGTTCTTGTAAAGTAAGGCTTTCCCTGCATTCTAGGAGGTGCAGTTGGACATTTTGTGTAACTAGATGAATGCAGGAGACAACTACTGGTATGTGTCCAACCTTAGGCTATAATATGAGAGACTAATATATTCCTTAGTATGTTTAAAAGTACCTTTAAAGTATCCAACAGTTGTTTTGTTTTCAGACAGGTCTTTGAATTTTAAAAGGAGAGAGAAAGAAAGAAAAAAACAAATGATGAGATTGGCAAGGCTGTGATGTGGACTGTTGGAAGCATTTAGCCGCAGTGTGATTTAAGAAAAAATAGCAGTCACGTTGTTTTGAAAATTCATGGGTGTAGTTGCTAGCCTACAGCGTTTTCTTGTCTTCACTGCTCGTGATCCTTTAGGTTGTCTGTATGTTACAGAACAAACAAAGATGGGTATGATCTTATAATGTGTAGATTTGTTGCGCTGTTTGCTTTTTTTCTGCTTGGAATATAACAGTGGGGCTAATTCTGAAAACTGACTGATAATAGAACAGTTTCAGGAAAGAATTCTTTGGAAACGTATATACAAAAGAATAACTGTTGCATATAGGTAAAACCTTATAAAAAAGGGCCTTGTTACCCTTGTAAAATCATGGCTCAGGCCTGTTACTTTAGCTAAGCAGAAAAGGACTATGGGAAAGTGACTCAACTGAATTGGAGGTAGAAAAAAAAGTTACAAAACCATCTGTGTTCACATCGTGGTGTATGGTGGGTGGTTGGATTATGTTTGTTACGTTTTAAAACTATGTAACTGATAAAGGCCTGACTGCTTAAAGAGGCCTGGTTTTTGCAATAAAGGGCTCTCCTTTGCACCTGCCTGAGGACTCTGCTTCGTATCGCTCTGCTTCGTGCAAATAACTAGTTGTCTTCTGAGGTAACGTCAATCTTTTGACAGCCTTTTGTCTAAATGCTATAGGTGGAGCCCCACTGTTTCATTCCTGAGACAGAGACAATGTATTTGTTTGTCAGTATTTTCTTTACTCTTCTGAAAAATGTAGAGATATTTCAAAAATTCACAAGAGCAACCTCAGTTTCTAGGAGTTTGCTGTTGCAGGACTATTCCTATGGCACTTGTTGAATGGAGGTCTACAGGAGAATTGAAGTTGTTAGAAATCTCCATAGTGCTGCAATTCTCTGGTATAAACTCACCTAATGTGCTTTTGCTAAGGATAGGAAAGTGTATGGTATGGGATATTTAGACTGCAGTGTTGCCAAAGATGTACATTTGGGGAGCAATGACATAATGTAATTGAAACCTTTGGAAATAATTAGGGAAACAGGAAAAACTGAGGCCTTTCACAGTTTATAGTAATGTCGTCTACTCTAGTAGGTGGAACTAGTGCAAACTGAGTTCTGTTGTGTGAATTTTTTTAAAAAAGAAGCATAGTGAAATTTTGCAAATCTGTGACTCTGCCAGTGTACTTGCCAATAACTTCACAGTATAAGTTCCAAATTCCTAATGTTTAATTGTTTTTGATGTGCCAGGCTCTGTGTTTAAATTTATTTTATGCAAATTTTATGTAAAAAATGAGTAAGTTCTGTTCTTACACGTAGTATCTCCAGGTAATCATGAACAGACTTCTGTGCATTATCTTTTTTAATTACATGGATGAGTATCTAGGTAAAACACTCACCTTTTAGGTAGAAAGTTTAAGAAATACGATTATTTTGACAAAAGGCTGACAGCTTGGACATGAGTTTAAAGCCTATTACGAGTGTATACTATGAAGATGTATCTCCAACTACAGAAGAGCAACTGTAAAGGCTTTTCTAGGGAATGCCTCATTCTTGAGATCTGCACAATGGATACCCGAAGTTCTCTGTGTTCTATCCTCAAGCCAAGCATGAAGTAGCCTTAATGCTACTAATTGTAAGAGCACTGCAGCCAGGCTTTAGGGCCAGTAGGTGCATTTAGTATTTCTAATCTAAAACTTAAATCTTTTCCAGAATTCAGTAGACAAACCCGTGGAAGATAAAGCTTGAATACTGTTTGAAAAATTTGAGCGTTTCCTATAACCTACAAAAAGTTGTTCCTCCTTGGGCTTGTGGAAATTCTGTATTTTTCTCAGCTGAAAATTATTTTGGTTTTTATGTTGCAATATTTAAACACTTCACACATATGAACAGTGGTTGTGTATCAGAGTTTGTTTGAATGAGAGGCGGACTAATGTGAAGTAATCTGAACTACAACAAGATGAAACCTCAACATGTCAAAATAACATTTGTTACTTTATTAAGGGACTACAATATTACAGGGATAATCTAATGTATTAAAAACCTTACTTTCAGTTATATACAACACATGCTACATCACACATCATACTGTGGTAAAGATGTGATGAGGTAATAAGGGAAAAGTATGCAAACACACACAAATGCTCAGTGTCTTACAGGCTGACCAAAAAATATGTTGAACTTCTAGAGGCTTTTACTCTGCCTCTTTTATGCATTCTTTAACTTGTATTTTTGTAGTAGTTGCTGTTCTATAATGGGTGTGTTAACAATCTGTTATAGAAACCTATCTCAGAAGAATATTAGAATTATGCCAGTCTGTATTTCGTGTGACTGACCTCTAAATATTAATGAGTAAATCTATTTAATAATTTGACAATAATGTTATAATTGTGAAATATGTTAAAAATAACTTCTTTTGGCTACTGATAAGTTCTCTTATATAATCTTAACTAAAGGCTTAGGATATTAAATAGCTTATAAATTGGTATCCATCATTTGCCTGCAAAGTTGGATAGACCCTTTAATTTATATCCAGCCATTTCTGATTACAGAGGCTACACAGCAGGTAATCACTGAAGTCAGGGATAAAATACTGTAACAGTTGTGTAGTAGAACACGTTGGCTATAGAGCACATAATACCTGTTATAAATCTGGATTAATTTCCATATGCAAGTTGGTACTTCATTTTGGTAAGAAAAATAATTTGTGTTTTTAATCTAAAATATTTGAATTAATGGTGAATTTTTATAGGAGCAGATTATTTAAATGCTCTTAGTGAAGGGAAAAGGCCAGATTTATCAGGACAGTAACAGTTTGAGTTTCTGCTCTCAAAACAGAATTACATAGTGCTAACTTTATTCATGGTAGTTAACAAAGATTACATAATCATCACACTAATGTACATATACCAGCTACATAGTACAGAGGATATGATTCCTGTGTCAAATGATTGCTCATAATAACAACAATAATAATAATAATAAAACTCTTGCTGTACAGTTTGTAATATTTCCTGTATTTGAGAATATTTATACATAACATACAAAAATACTTAAATGTGGTGGCAATATTTTTATCATCCACACTTAATTTACAGGGAATAAAAACCAGGAAGTTTATCTACAGTTTTCATCTAAACTGCAAGTTCAAATAGTACCAAGAGGTGTTCTGAATGTTACTACAGTTCCTTTTCTTTTCTTCAGCTCTTTTTCCTGGGATGATTCTTGAAAATATAATATACAAGCCCTCATATCTCATCAATAAATGTACAGTATCTTACATTCCTGATTTCTGAAAAGATAATTTCAGGTAATAAAATCATAGCTTTATGTGATTTTTAGAATAACAAAGCAAACCAAGAGAAGAGTTATTTCAGTGAAATGTGTTAGGGTTAGGTCTTATCATCATAACAACTTTCTTCAGTGAATATGATCCTCCCCGGAATTCAGCCCAGTAAACACCATCCTGATATCGACTGCGGTAGTGTCCTCCACGATACCAGACTCCATTGAGATTTGAGTGAGCACATGCATTGTACCACCATCCTCCCTTCTGGTAATGAGCACAGTTACCTGCAAAAGAAGGCTCCAGTTCAGGCTGAGAAGTAAATGAAAAATCTCAAAGCAAGCAAGCTAAGTACAAAACTTTGTTGTTTTGTTGGTTGTTTGTTTGGTTTTTTTTTTAGTAACTGTATGTTTAACATGTAGATACCCTGTGGTACAAGGTGAACTTAGGCTTCTTCAGGAACCAGCTAAGTAGTTAGCTTCTACAGATAGAATCCTTCTTGTTACTCTCTCTTGCCTGAAAATCAGTGTGTGTTACTGTCTTAAATAACCCTTCATAGCATATTTTACAGACCCTTGTCTAGTGTAAATGACTTTTAGTTTTGTTGTTAGTATGTGTAAGAGTTGACACATCAGTTTGTACTTCATAAGGTACTAACTGACAGATCCCTTTGTAAGTACAGTTTCTTTTTTTTGTATGTACGACCATAAGTATTTTTCCTTTTTCAAAAAAAGAGATTAAAAATGGGGGCGGAGGGGAGGGGAGGGTATAAAGGCAAAAATGGCAAGGCAGCTGAGAGGGACCTCCTACCTGTATATACGTCGTGGTCCCGGTCTAGCGTGGTGAACTGTTTGCCATTGTGCCAAGTGAAAGAATCTCCTGCGTTGCCGTTGTAGCGTCCCAGTCTCAGCTTGTAGTACTCGCTCTCAGGCTCCAGTCTGAAGCTGGCATACTCAGCAAATACTTTTCGACCTGACCAGTCTTCCATTGTTATGAGCAGTTTGTAGTTGCCTTGATTTGTTAACCAATAAATGTTTTCTAATCCAAGCCAATATTCTCCATCTATATTACCAAATCCTTGCTGTAAAGGAAGCAAGAAAAGCTTGTTAATATCCTGCATCTGTGTTAGTGGTAAATCCGAGTGTATTCTTAAGTAGAAAACGGCAGTAACTTATTTTATAGAGACTTCCTCATCTGGGAGGGTAAACACACAAGTTCTTTTCTAAGTAGGCTCTTGGCCACACTCTAAAATTACCCTTTAAATTAACTTTACCAGTAAGTTTTAGAGGGTGGAAAACATTAATCGGCTCACTTGTCCTAACCTTGTATGTCTCCCAGTTCCTGAAAAAGTTGACAGAGCCATCCAGCCGTCTCTGAATGACGGTCCAGCCACCGGGGTCATGCCGTTGGTCACACCAGACCTGCATCAGCTGGTTTGTGTTTTCTGGTTTTACAAGATAGATGGAGCTTGTGTCATGGCCGTCTTCTAACGCTTGTAGACAGTCTCTCCAGGGCCCTGTGTCAAAACAGAAGGGCTCTGCATCAAACTGCCGTTGAGCATTTCTTTAATGCAGGGCAGTATTTGAGTTGGTAGCTTTTTATAGTAGATTGGTCTCACTGAATAGCATATTTGTTTTTTCTCTTATTGAAGGACAAGTATCCACCACGTGTTTTCAAACAGATTCATTTATTGTAACTTTATTTCTGGAACATTTCACAATGAATTACTGATAAAGGTAGATTTTTTTAAGGCAGCTGTACTGGTACTTTTACCATCAATTATATCTTCAAAGAAACTAAATACTAATGACTCCATAGATAAGTAAGAATTTCCTTTAGAAAACAAAATAGTAAGGTTGACCTTGATTCTGTCTTTGAGAAATTCAACTTTTTAGATCCCCAAAAATGTCACTGGCACAGACATTAACAGTGGAAGAAGCAACATAAATTCAGACTGTAGGTCTTACTGCTGCCACCTTAATAAATTACAACATAACATAGAAATTAAGATTTTTTTTTAACATGGAGTGCTTGTGAGAGAAACTTCATATAAATGAGAAGACTGTTAAAATACTTTGCATTCACAGAAATTGCAGTTAACAGAGTCTTGTTTTCAGAAGGAGAATGCATTTTTTTCCTTCAGTTCAGTAGAGTCCATAAAGAGCTTACGCTTTTTGAAAGTATCTTATATTCCTGGTTTTTTAAGAAATTTTCTCCAGTGGTAAGACAGATTCTGTTTTAATGAGTCTGAGAAGTTCAGGTATAAATGATTTAGAGTCTGCCTTGATATCTGCAGATAGACTCCCCCAGCTGCTTTGCTTCCTGAGCAGAAGAGTGAAGTCAACAAGAATCCTCAGGATTAGAGATTAGAGACCCTGGATTGATTCTCCCTGCCCACTGAAGGAGTAAAGCTTGTCAGATCTTCTGACTAGGAGCCTTATTGAAGCATATAATGCTATCAAGAGTTATTTCTGTTTTAAATTATTTCAGTCCTATGCTTTTTCATAATTCACTGTCCAACACTAGTAATGGTACTCAGCAAATGAGTTAGAAATAAATTAGTTTTATAGAAATGATCTCAATGTTTTGGAGATTACAGGTTTTTTGGTCTTTTAATCAGCAAGTCAGTGTATGAAGAGGCAATCCAACTCTTTGTTCTGTGGCCAATGCTGTGTTCTTGTTGCCTCAGTCATAATCGGAGACTGTACCTGGAGTTGTGCTTCTAAGCTCCTTCTCCATTTCTTTTGTGGCTAACTGTTTAGATTTCTGGCAGTTAAGATGTAGATGCTGTGCTCTGCCACACAGTTCCGTGGCTCATTATGAGAGATGGGAAAAAAATGTTAATGAGCACTAATAATTTAAATTGCTCTGGTTTATTTTACCACAATGTGTATGTAGTGGCACTTACTAAAAATAAAAAAGAAAGTAATTATTGAAGAAACTCTTAAAATAGTCAAAGAGCTTTGATCTTGTCTTCATAAAAATAAATATGTAGCAGTATGCAATGTAGTATTTATTTACACTGTTCTAATCTTGCAATTTCTTTTATGGCACGTGGCAGCAGTACTCAACTGCATACGATTCTTTTTTCTGCAAGTGATTTAAGATGAACTATTAGAAGTACATCAAAGTAGAATTTGCTACTACTTTTCCATGACAAGTGTTTTTTTGTCAGAGAGTAACTTTTCAAAATTTTGACTAAGGTATTTTCCCTTGAAAAAGCGAGAACACTCTGACTTTAAGGTAGGTAGTTTTGATAAAACCGTCTCTAGGGAGTCATAGAATCACAGAAGGCTTAGGTTGGAAGGGATCTTAAAGCTCATCTCATTCCACCTCCTTTCCACGGGCATGGACATCTTCCACTAGACCAGGTTGCTCCTAGCCACATCCAGCCTGGTCTTGGACACTTCCAGGAATGGGGCACTTACCAGAAAAACCCAACAGAAAAACCACAACCGGAAAACAGTGTGGACAAAGTTAATAGTGAAGCTACTGAGAGTAGTAAGACTGTAGTAAGTCTGTGATAAAGAGAGAATATTGGTCTACTACTTTTTGGGAAAGGAAGGCTGTCAACGGATTAATAGAAGACATTTACTATTTTTCTTGCATTTTGCTTCAGTTTTCATTGCACAGGTTGGCTGTGATCAGATGGTTAGTACAGCCAGGAGCTTTGGCTAAGGTTGAGAACTCAACACATAGTATGGAAAGGACTGGATAAAGTATGGGTGGATTTTTTCCACTGGCACTTCCTCAGGTGAAGATCTGGGTGTTCTACAGGGTTGCAAACAGGTTCGGAATTAGCGTTTTACTTTTCAAAAGCAGGAAAATGTATGAAGATAGATCAACAAAAGTACTGTGCACCTGAAGTAACTTTTCTGTTCTGCTGTTTGATAGTAAATCCTCAGCTCCAGTTTAAGGATTTGAAATCCCAAGGAGGATGTGGACCAATTAACAAGTTTTCAAAGAGTGTAAGGGAATGAAGAGGAAAGGTGTTTCACTTCCAGAAAGATAGGGGAATACTGTTCAAAGTTTGAACCTACTTTGAGATTGAAGTCAAAATGTAATTATTTAAGAGGCCACAGTGTATTGCTCCAAAGGAGTTTTAGTAGATCTGATTTTCTTCTGAGAATTTTTCCTTACACAGTACATCAGAATCATGATATTTCTGGCAGAGGTTCTGCATGCCACAATGCAGGCTTTAGTGCGCTATCTTTGGCAATTCTGTGAAAATACTGCTTTGTAGCAAAATGTTTTAGAGACTTAAAGACTTAAGAGACTCAGTGCTTACTTACTTACTTGCTCGAGTTTCATTCATTGTGAGTATTTCCATGGAGAAACAAGATGGGGGTCGTTTGGTTTGGTTTTTAACATGCGGCAGTTGCATTATTTGATAATCCTAAAAAGTTTGTTGATGTTCTTTGGAATATTTTGCAAATAACCATGAAATATATTGAGTGCAGTTCCCCTGCATTACTGTATTTCAGTTAGCTCTTGAGTTCAGAGATCTGTGACTCCCTGTCTTTTTTCTGAAGAAGGTAGGTGTTGTCCACAAAGTGAAGGGCAGACCTTTCTTGTATGGAACACATACCTGAACTGTTTTGGGTTTGGTTTTTTTTCAAATCTGGGATCATAGGTGAAACTGAATTCTTTACCTGTTATTTTGTTATCACGTAGATCAGTTGATCTCTAATGTGATCTCACATCATCTAATCTTGCTTGTGGCAGAACTCCTAAGACTCTTAATAAGGGGTCTATAATATCCCCTTACTATTCCACCACTTGCTTCCTTTTGCTCCTGTCTGGAGCACAAGCGCCCCGTATAAGGTACAGAGCAGATACTTACGTGTTTTTTAATTACACAAGCACATTATCAGATGCTAGATCAACAGACTTGTAATAGCTTCACAAATGTTTACACAATGTCAAACTCCTTCAGATGTCATGAATTGTAGCAGTTCAGTCTTGAGCAAAGGTAAATAAAATTTAGATTACTTGATTAGTAAGATTTTTCCGAAAGTCCTTTATCTCATACATGTAATATAAATGATGGGTTTGTCTTGGCAAAGTAACATGAGAAAAATCTGTGGGGCTCGTGTGTCTGAATCTTAGACATTCACAGTTAAATTTTTTGCTTTCTTTCTGTGTTTCTACTACAGCATGTATGCAAAATTCCCTAGCTAAATAAATTCTGACTGCATTTTTGATATTATAATTAAAATGTTGCCCACTGCATATTAGCATAAACTAATGTAAATGTATCAATAATACTACTTACCGGATGGTTTATCAGTTGAAGTTGGAATACTAGTAACTGCAGGCATGGTTGGTAAGGTAGGTGGCAGAACCTTTAAGTTCTGATCACTCTGAATCTCGTTAGTAGATATCTGGTTATTAATGCGATTGTAAATAGGGGGCTGGTACACTTTAATTGGTGGTTGTGGAGTTTGTGGCAGTGGCTTTATGGCTGGCATTCTTTGACAGTGTTCTTCCAGCTGGGCAATTATTATTGTCTGATTATTGGCAATGGACATCAAATGCTGATACTTGTGCTCTAAGTCTTTGTATTTGTTTGCAAGCTGCAACATGTCTGCAGTTTGGTTCAAAATCTTGTTTTCAAGTTGAGAAAGTTCTAAGGCGTTGTCACGTTTTCGGATAATTTCATGTAATAGCTGCATGTAGAGTTGTGTGACGCGAGAATTCATATTTCTGCTTTCTTTTCTTAAGAGTTTAACTTCATTAACAATTCCACCATCCACCTCTACCAGTTGCTGGAGAGTTTCTATTTGTCTCTTTTGTTTAAGAAGTTCATTGTTAAGTAACTGCAATTCTTGTTTATTTACCCTGTTTTCAAGCAGAACTTCAGGCTCCTTAGAATTAACACAAATGGCACCTGTCACTCTCTGCTGAGGTACAATAAAGGTGTAAGTGCATTTGTCCTGTGTGTCACTGGAACGCTTATATCTGTTCATATAAATGAATTCTTGATCCTTTTCCTTGTCATTGCCTTCAAATTCCTGTGTTTCACTTGAAGTAACTCCCACAACAGTTACTAGCATTAAACAGATGAATCTTGTTGTCATCATGATCCTCTAGTTCTGGTCAAATATTCTTCTGCAAAGAACTTCCTAAAATCTGTTTTAAAATAAATTTAACAGTAAGTAACAAGTAGGAAATCAGTGTGAATTTACAAACAATCTCTTCTAAAACTTACAAAATAGTACATAGTAACTATGTATACAAATGAGGTATTTTTCTTGTCCAGCATCAGCTTCTGTTGACTGAAGTGGACATCATGGGGAGCAGTTGTATCTTTCTATGGTTAGAACTGTATTTACTAGTTGCTAGTTCATCTAAAGCCTACCAAGAGCCATAAGAAAGTAAGCAATAAATACAGGGATTTGAAGAGTCCTTTTTTCCAGGCAAGTACCATAAAAGTTTCTAAGATTGGCATTTTCACTTAAATATTAATTACACTTTCCATTTCTTACAGTTACAAATACAACTTTAAATGTAAACAGAATGTAAGTTAATATGTGTATTAATGCTGCTAAAAGTTCTAAAAATATCAAACAGTTAATTTTCAGTATTTTATAACTGCATATATATTGCAAGAGATACAGCTTAGGTGACATGTAACAATTTTACTTTATTCAGCAGTATTGAACCTCCATTGCTTAAAAAAAAAATAGAGAAAAACTTATTTTACATTAGTCCTTAATAATTGTAAGTTAAAAACTCTTCTACTCAGATATTATAGGCAGTAAAATCTGTTATTTTTCCAGAGTAGTAGAATTTACAACTGAAACATTTACTGTGACTCTTACTGGAGATATTGTCTCTAAACTCAGCCTAGTCATCTCACTTCAGAGTCCCTTCTTGAAAGGGAAAAAATAGCTGCATATGTGCATGGTGGACTGTGATGATGCGTGGTGATCTGAATCAGCTGGTAGTGTCTACTGGCATACTGCAACAGTTCCCCTTTTTTTTTTTAGTTCTCCATGCAGATTCATATTCAAGGTGGAAAGTTGAGGCCTTCACAATCTCTTAAAAAAAAAGTCAATACCAGAACCTTGTAGGCAACTGTAGGCTTGGAAACATGGGCTTAGCATTGTCACTGCTGCCAGAAATACCCATGTCACAAACCACCGTCTTATCAGCTACTTGAACAGCACTTTGATGTCGTGTATTTCTAAAACCTTTTCGTTGTTGAATTTTAATGCTCATGTGTATATGCAACCTAGTTTTCTTAAATAAAGTGGATGAAAAATGCAGTATGGAGTTTTTTCAGTGTATAAAGACTGACGCTTTTTAACCCAGGTGGTGTTGCCATCGTGTTTTTCTTTGCTTGTAAAACATTTCACATGGAATAACCATTCAGTATTTAAGTATCTGTCACCTTATTGTTTGGTCATCTTTACTACAATAAATTTTTTAAAATTACATGAAATGGTGATAGTAACAGCTGTGAGAAACTGGAGTGAATCCAGCTGAGTACACCCAGCATGGATAGCTGGAGGCTAGCAGACATGACGTATGAAGAGTAGCAGGAAGAGCAAGGTTTGTGTAGCCTCTGAAAGAGAAGGTAAAAAAAGACATCTTCAGCTACTTAATGGGTGTTTGTAAAGAAGATGAATTATTTTTGGAAATGCACAGTGAAAGTATATGGTGGATACAAATTACCTCAGTAAAAAATTGGGTTTTATTTAAGAATTACCTTCACTGTGAGGGTGACTGATTATGAAGCAGTCACCCAAATAGGTGGTAGAATCTCCATTCCTGGAAATACATGAAGTTTTGTTTTAGGTAAGGCTATGAGCAGTCTGATCTAATGTTGAAACTAGACTTGCTCTGTAAGATGAAGATAAGGTCCCATCCAGTCTAAACTGTTTTACGATTCTAGGCAGCTGCTGACTTTTAAGGGGTTTTTTTTTGTTTTAAATTGCAAAGTAATCATGGATATGCATCCTTAATTATTCATACTGAGGAGAGATATAGTTGTCATTCGTACTTTTCTGTTTTCTTGAAATAAACCATAGATGTTTCTGTAAAAGATTCAAACAAAGTGACCAGGACTTGATCCTTCTTAAAATTTTTGGGTATGTACTTTTGCCTCAGTTTCTTATTTGGAATAAACTCATTTTCATTTTGCAAGTAGAAAGGAGTTGTGCTGTACAGAACTTTTCAAAAATCTTGAAAACATGTCAGATGAAAATCTGGAGTTTGACATGGTTTCTGTAAGTAAAGCAATGCTATTTGGAGCCCTAGAAAATAGGCAACATAAATTCACCCCAGACAGCTTTAACTTGCATAATCAGCATTTGCACAGCAGGTCACACTTGGAAAACCTGGCAGTTTTCCAGGCCTCGTGTTCCTGCACAGATGACTGGTTTTGCAAATGTCTCTTGCATATAGGTGTAAAATAGTTTTATTTTGCTGTTGGATTTTTAATATCCTTTCCCCCCCCCTCTAAACCTGTACTTATTGTGACCATTGAAAAGAAACTATTTCTTTCCTCAGAGTTCACTTCTGTCTTTTACAGCATCTCATATCTTTAACTGAGCATGGCTTTGGAGTGCCCATACTTTTCTGAGCTGAAGAAAGAACAACATCCAACAGATTTTTCTCCCAGTTTTTTTAAGAACTGTGTAAGAAAACAATGGGACAGAATTCATCAGCGTCATTATAACATATCATCTTAACAATCATCTAGTCCCACTGCCTGACCATGTGGGTGACCCCTCTCTAGGAAGCCTATTCTAGGGTTTGACCACGGGCTGCAGATGGCAGGCCACCAGTGAATGACATCAGCATGATTAGACTGTGCTGAAATGTTTCTGTCATTATCTTGCCGGCATGTCACCTTTTCTAAGATGTTCTTCTTATAAGAGAAATCAGTGGAAGGAAAATGACGTTGGTTAGAGAATGCCCTAGTACAAACAGAAACAAGAACCATACTGTCATCAGCTGTCCTCCTTCCTGCAGTCTGTATATGATAATTTTGTCAGTCTCTTGTTGTCTGTACTTGTTTGGTTAAAAAAAAAAAGGGTTTAGAATGAGGCCTATTTGTTGCATATTGTGAAGGACTACATGTATAAATGGTATCCCTTCCTTTCTGCAGTTGGATTAAAATGAAGTTCGCAACATGGTCGTTTGAACAACTCCCAGTGATTAATCTTTCAGGGACAAAAAAGCTTGCTGGAATGGAGGAAGTAGGGAGGGAAGCCAGAGAAACAATTTTAAGGAAGGATTTAATGCTTTTTTAATGCCTTCCTCTTTGAGTAGCAGAACATCAGATTCTTAGGACATTAGGATTCCTTCCCAGGTGAGAGGAAGATCGTATCTGATGTCTTGGACATTAGCTTCCAGTTTTCTCCTGTGCCCAGTAATTGCTAATACTCCTTGTACTTGACTGCTACCATTGCTTGCTGATCACTCAGTTCTTCCAGTTTCTCTGGCTCCCTTCCCCTTGCCCTCTGCCAGTAGCTCTTCTGCAGTGGACTGGGAGGAAACTATATTACTAGGGCCATATTTGTTCCCAGTGCAAAATTCCACTTGGGCAGCTGTAGACTTTTCAACCTAAAAGCATGCTTGCAGGTTTGGGGCAAATTTTCTTAATTACTGGAAATACAGCATTGTCTGTCTCTTATCCTCATGCATACTGACAAAACTAACACACAAGCATACTAACAAAAAAAGGTGCATGAAGCACACTTAAAAAGAAATTATTTCACTTAAACAACAAATGGAGCTTCTAATCAGATTGAAATAATTCCATTATTTCAGTTCTAGATTCTGGCTGTTCAAGATGCGTACTCATAAAAGCACTTTTCATGGCAATTGAGTTGGGGCAAACTTGCCCTAGTGCAGAGGCACCAAACCCCAGTTTTGTGTATGTCTGCTCTTCTTGGCAGTATATTTCACCTTTTATTCAGGCAAAATACTTTTTTTCCTGTTTGTCTTTTGCCAGTATAACTGCATTTGTATGAAAATGTATGGCAGCACTGTTGTGTGGCATATAATTGTAGCAGCTTTGTACTCCTAGCCATCACAAGTGCTTTAGGTAAAATTTCGGCTTGTATACCAGATGTTTGCCTGTCTGTGTATGTAATTGGAAGTAGGTAGTTTGCTCATTCATTGTTTACCCAAGTAAGGAGGTTTCCATGATCTGGTGACAAAAGAGGAAATAAACTTTCTGAAAGGGATATGGGATGTTTCAGCATTTGATTGCCTTTTCTGTCCTTTAGAGAGAAAACGTAAGTAAAATCTTACTGTGGCTTTGCTTTGAAACATTTTTCTGTCCTGTATTCTGTCTTGCTTATATGCAGTTTTTCATTAGTCAAAATGTGTTACCTTTTGATTTTTACGAATATCTTGAAATTTATGTACTTCAACAAGACTTTAGTATTTTACAATATGAAATCATACATGTGTTTCACAACCTATTGTTTAATCACTGTCATGATCCTGAAATTATAAAGGTAAAAATATTTCTACATGCAAAAATATTACTGTTTGGCAAATGTTCATTTCTATTTTCAATCAGCTTGCCTTAAGAGGGAGCATTTAAGGTAGCAATGTGAGCACTACGGTCTTTTTGGGTTTCAGCTGCTTACAATATGCATGATATTGGATAATCCAAACTGTATACCTTTTTCATTATTTGTTGGTTTTTATGCCATGCCTCAGAGGATCTCATTTTTACTAAAGAGGCTAGTTAACTGTCTGTTTCAGGTTTTATGAAATATTTTGCCTGTGGGATTCTGTGTACAAGTGAAGGTCTGTCTCCATCAGATGAAACATACGACTTATAATAACTTATCTGAAAATGCTGCCAGTTGCTTTTCAATGCTATGGCTGTTTTTTGTTGAATGAAATTTGTTCATAAAAGAGATGCTTGCCTTATTACTCTGGAAAGAAATGTGTATATGAAAGCCTGAATATATAGTGCCAACACTCTCACATCTAGATCTCAAGTGGTTTTGCAATGTTGAGTCTTTCAACCATTGAGAGATTGGCATTTTGTGTCTAGGAGTTTATACTATGTCCTTTTTATATCTGTGCTTTTCAGCGTCCTGCAAAAAGCATAGCTAAAACAGCAGGAAGACTACTGTACGGTGGCTGAGCACTGAACTTTATTATGTGTTGCTTAACATTACAAGTAAGTTTAAGGAGGAAAGGTTTTGGTACTTAAGACATCACCTGTATTGTAGCATTTTGGAAAAGTACAAAAGCAAAATAATGATCTGTATGAATCTTGTGTGGAAAACCTTTACTAAGACAAATGGGGGAAATAATTGCCTGAATTTCATACCAGAATAGAAGTTTTATATCTTAAATTGCATTATGGGTTTTTTCTACAGATAAAGAATGTAACAGATCCGAGTAGGTAAAAGCAGTAGAATTGCTTCTTGCTGCTGCTCTTGTATTTCTGTGTATAGTAAAGTGCTGCAAAGCCAGAGAAACACAGGTGTGACAGTGTGATGCATTGATCCATGGAAAGGCAGCTTTTGAACACATGATACGTGACACACTCGCTACCCTTGGAGACTCCTTTCCAGAGAAGAAAATTTTCTGTGCTAAAACTCAGATGTTACACAAGAGCCTTTCTGGGGACTTGAGTAGCTATTTGGATTGCAGTATAGTTGAGTTTACTGCAAAGATAAGAAAAAACACTACCAGTCTGGTTTGTGGAACTGATAGTCAGAACCTGGTATATGATGCAGACAGCAGCAAATTTCACTTTAACAAGTTAGAAAAGATTTTTAGTGGCTTGTATGTTGCAGCTGAGGAACTGAGGAGGCATTACTAGTTTACTGGGCTATGATAATTATTGTAAACAAGGTGATGCAGTAGGTTTCCTATGTGCCTTGCACTTAAGCAGGATGCTCAGAAGCTGTCAAAATAAAATAGGATTCTCCATTTAAGTCATTGTATGTTTGGGATAACAACTGTTGTTTTTACAATAGTCTTTGTCACTCAGCCTGCCTAAAAAGGCTCCCGGAGTATTATATACCTTAGAAGTTAATTTCAGGGTTGTGGGGGTTAATTTTTTTAAATATTTCACTCCATTTTCTGTATAGGGTTTTATTTTTGTGGTGTGAGTTGGAGCTTTTTGGGGGTGTTGGGTTTCTTTTGTAATAGGTGACTTCCATTTAATTAAAGAGTGGATTGGCGAGGTCCAACACTCAGCATTTATTTCCATCTCTACAAATTGCTCTGACTCAGGAAGGGCTTACAGTCTAGAGGCTGGATTGTTAAGAGTTTGTCTAGGTCCAGCGTGCCAGAACTGAATGCACTGTAATTACTCTCACATATCAAAGCCTTTTAGAATACCCAGATAGATGAAAAACGCACATATAAAAAGCATAACGCACACACTTTTGCATAACATTCATATTTTCTGAAATGGTTGCTTTGACTATGAAGAAAAAATGAAACCGTACATACAGATGAGCTCATTCAGCTACGCTAAACCACTGTTACAAAATTCAGCTCTCTGGGTTAATCAGCTCTTTTGTGCTGGTCATATTTAATAAAATGAGGCCAGGAGTCCTTTTGATGGGCTGGCTTTTCCTCCATATCTCTGATATGCCATCTTTGTGCAGAGTCCTCAAGCACTGAGGCATATGAAGGAAGGTATGTTCACAAAAGGCATAGTGTTAGCTATGACATCTTTTATCCTGTAAAAGATAACCTGCTCTATTGTATCGTGAATTCATACATAATTTAATAACTGTGCATTCTAAAGAAGAAACATTAACAGCTAGCACCACATCTTCACTGTTTAATATTTCTGTCTTTGATATTAAAAGGTGTTTTTAGATTAGTGCAGTTTTACATTTTTATTGCATTATAAAAGCAAATGAAGCAAGGGTGTTGAAAATGTAAAATCCTGCTATGAAAAGATCAGAGGGCTTGGGTTTGCAATTTTTTTAACAAATCTTAGGTTTTTGCTTCTGCAGAATCCTTTGATAGCCAGTGTTTGTGGACTTACAGTTAGCTGGCATGTTCCAGGCACCAAGCCAGTAATATGATCTGGATTTCACAACACCATTGTGATAAGACAGACAAGCATGAATTTTTTGAATCTGCTTGCTTTCCTACTCCCTGTCCCTCGTCTTAGAGCTCATGCTCTGTTTTTACTCCTTCATACATTTTCTTCCATGGAATTATGTTAATTTATCCTCTCAATTTTTACCTCTCGAAGGTAATCTTCAAACTTAATGTGAAGTTTGCTCTTTTCTAAGGAGAGGGACTTCCACTGCTGCAGCATTTCTTTTAGAATAAACTCACATCTTGACTTTTAGATGGAAAGTATTGCTGTGAAAAACCTAGATACTGATTTTTTTCTTTTGGTTTTGTAAAAGGAAGCAGCAATTCTCAGTGAAAATACAGCACAGTAAATATGTACAGCACATGTATTGAAAAAATTTTAAAGTTGGGCTTGAAGTTTTAAAGTAAATACATAGGAAAGGGCTGACACATAGTAGCATGCAGTTTTAGTTATGAAAACATGATACTAAACTGAATTGAAAAATTTAACTCCAAACTTGTGGAGGGAGTAACTTTTGGGGTTTTGCCCCTAGTTACTTGCTTCCATTGTAAAAAGTGCCACACTGGCATTAACCAATTAATTCCTTTAAGATACTTGTGTTAGAATACATTCTCTTGTCAGATTTTCTGCCCACTTAAAACTGGTGAAATTTTGGTTCAAGCACCAGTTCCGTTTTCTTAAAAGGTAATAGTTTTTCTAATGAAGGGAATGGATGACTAAAGCAACATTTCAGAATGAGAGCGTCTTCATGAGGTCTTGGAGAACTTTTGTTTTGAAATACTATCAGTTGCTGCAAGAAACTGCAGAAGATTGTGTCTTTTGTTGCCATGTAACTTTCTTCAAGTTTTGGCAAAAGCTTCTTTAGTTACAAGAAGTACAAATTTTCTTCTTGATTACCAAGAATTTTAGTTGTGCTGTTTGTGGATTGTTCTTTGTGCTTTTCTAAAGTTCTGTCATAGATGTGGAATGTAATTACTGAAAGAGAGCACTGCTTTTGTTGTTGCTTCCCTTAACAGCGGCCTCACCTTATTTTCACTTAATCCAATCACTACCAGAAAGTGCTCATACTGTGTGTGCTCATATGTGTGCATGCACATTGTCCATAACAGCCTTTAAACAGATTCATATTTTAATAAATGTGACTCGTTTTACCCGTGAAAAATAGCAGTTAGATCGTGTATTAGTTTGATGCCGACATGAATGTACTCATAAATGCTAGTTTCTTTTTTAAATTAAGTTTCTGTGAAATATTTCAAATATTTGCTTTATAGACTGTTGAAGTATCAGAAACTTTTGTATCTCCCTAATCAGACATGAGTGTAAAAAAGACTGAATGGAGGTTTCATAATTTTTAGTACAAACAGTCCTTTAGAAAATAGTATGTCCTAGAAAAATTCTTGGAAGGCAAGTTTAAGGAAGTGTGAAAATCAAAGTTACGTGTAAAAATAAATAAGATTTTTTTAAAAAAACAGATCGTATTCTTGAAAATAATACCAAGGCTTTCACTGCCTGGCACGTAATGTCTCAACTATCTTTACAAGTTTTATTTTAGTATGTGACGGATTTTTTGTTCGGGCTCGGGGGTATTTTTTGGTTTTTTGAAGTCAAGAAACAGGCTTGCTGCTTTATCTGAGGGAGCAGTCCTACTCTGCTAAGCTTACAGTGGCTGGGTGGCTCCGTAGAGCGGGAGCTCCGCGCGGCCGCCGGCGCTGCCCGTCCTTACCGCGAGTCCTCGCGTTCCTCGCTCCGCTCCTCGGCCGCTCCCGTCAGCAGCTGCCGCCGCGGCCCGACCGCGGTGACATCGCCTCGGCGACCGCAGCCCGCGTGTGCCGTGCCGGGACCAGACGGGACGTACTTGGGAGAAGGGCGCAGTTCTTTTCCTCTTCTGCGTTTTTCTCGCTCAGGACTCGCTCAGGACCGTTCTGGGCTCGGCAGCCCGGGCTGCGCCCCGCGCCCGAAGCGGTGCTTTCCAGCGGGGCGCTCGGCGCTCCCGGCCGTCCCTTCAGGCGGTCCGGAGCAGCCTCATTTGAACCCCTGCTCTTTGTGGCAGGCTTATCCTGGCCGGGAAAGGGGGAGAGAAGGCAAAGCAGCGGCCAGCTGCCCGGCGCTGGTTGGACGGGCGGGCTGCCTCCGCCTCCGGGCCGCCGCAGCAGCGGGGCTGCCGGGAGGAGCTTCGTGCCTCGGCCACCCCGGCTGAGCCCTCCCCGCCCAGGGCGCAGGGCCCGGCCTCGAGGGGAGCCGGGTTACAGCCGCCTGACAGTGTCAATGCCGGGGTGAAGGGGAGATTCGGGAGACCGCGGGGAACGCGGGTCCGCTTTGTTAGTTCAAGCGGGAGTGAGGGTGTGGAACTGCACGGGACTCGGCCCCAAAATGTCGGGGGGCGGGGGGGGCACTTCCTGCCTTAGGATCTCGTCACAGCGCGCTCAGGGATGCAGAGATGGATGTTCATCCCCGGCGCTCGGGCGGGCGCGAGCGGAGGCAGCAGACTCTCTCAGTGTAGCGCTGAGGGGCTCCTTTCTTAGTACTTCCTAGGTCATCTCTGTCAGGCAACAGCTCGATACCAGAAATAATGGGAAATAAAATTGTCCAAATTCAAGCAAGCTCTTAAAACATTCTAATGCAGATTGAAAATGCATTATTTGGCTGAACCTCAGTGCATTTTGTAATGATTCTTGCTATTTGTCCTGGTAATCTAAAGCCTGTTTCTCATTGGAATACTGGGAATTCTTGCAATTTTCCTAGAACCTTTCTAAAAATTTGCTATTATGGAACTCTCTGTGTGTAGGATGTTTTTAGTTATTAGCTGTCACCTCCAGGTTTAAAAAAGATTTGTCGAATGAATGAATGTAAAATCTGCCTTTATAACTTGCTGGGAATCCTGCAAAGAAATTAGCAACATTAAAGGTGAAACATTATAAGATAAAAATGTTATTTTTTATTACAGTTCAGGAAACCAAATGGTTGTTTCAGTCACTGTATATCATTGACATAATAAGAAAGCTGTATCATATTGTAATAGTGGGTTTGTTTGCAATTTGTTAGTTTTGGATATCTTTGGGGTTTGTAGAATTGGAGGAAACCAATATCAGAGTGCTTGAATTAATCAAAGGACACACAAAGAGGCTTAAAGATACTGTATTAAAACTAGTTCTGTTCAAGTTAAAACATGAACAAGTAGTTGCTATTATAATGATAAATTATTTCTATCACAAAAGTGATTGTCAGAAAAACCCCCACGTCTAACTATATTACACTGTTGATTCAGTATGCCTTAGGCTTTTTAAGTTTCTTGTAACTTTCCTGTATGGCCTGTGATTCCTTCAAGGAATATTAGTGTTTCTATTTACTTACTGTTGTTACGTTACCATTATTTTCTATTTCAACTCAGAAGCTTATTCCTTTCTATTCTAAAGAGAGAGGACCACTGACTGGAGTGGCCATTTCAGTGCTAGCTGGGAGCATAGCCTGGATGCTTGGGATTAAAGCAGTCCAAAGCTTTTCCATTGTACCAGTTTTATACTGAAAAAGCTGGCTTAATAGAACCAGAAAGTGATAATTCTGTTAATTTTTGACAGATTTAGCAATATTTCCATTAAACTTTCTTTTAACATGCGTATGATTCACACTCCTTCCTTCCCGAGGTGCTTTTTCAGCCTAGGATACACAGAGCTGCTCAAGGGAGGGAAATGGGAGCAGGAAGAGAGAAGGGAGTGGGTTGCCATGAGTGTTTGCCAGGATATTAGAGTGGTTGTTTCCTGTTGTCGTTTCCTGGTCGGTTTCTCCAGTTCCTAGCTACTTGTAGAGCTAGATAGGTGATTCTCTAGCTAGATTACTACTTGGGTGGAGTATTTAGTTTTCATTTTAAAACGAACAGTTTTAGATTCTTTATTTTTGTAGGAAAATACAGGTTTCTAACTTGAAGTTATGCCCTGCAGCACCAAGGTTCTTGAAAAAAAATTATTTCCTGAGGATGAGGTTGTTTATTTGGGCCATATTTATAAAGTATCCACAACCACTTTTAAGCTCTTCAACATATAGTTCAGGTCCATTGGTTTTAGGGCATTTAAATAAGTGCAGTTAAATGCCTAAAATTTTTACTCAGTGAAGGAGCCTAGAGACTTCTCTTGTGGTGTATTTTTTAGTCATGAGCGTTCTCTTACATGTAATTACGTTATAAATAAAAATATTTGAAAAATCAAAAATAGCCAAACTCTGTTTCTTTGATTGTCGTCTTTGCTGGACAAGAAACATGCACAGATCAGGCTTTTGATTGAGTACTGAGGGCTTTTTTATCTCTTAATACCTGCCTAAATAACCTGTTCCTGTAAGCTTTTGTGTGTGGGTCGTTCCAAAGAGCATATGACAACCTTATTTCTTCAACCTGTTGCAGTTTTGTCTCAGGGAAAAAGAAAAGTTGTGCCAACTTGATAGATGATGGGGAGCTTTTATTTGGATATGCCAAGTGTTTGTAGGATATCTGAACTGTTTGGATAACATCCGGTGTTTGTTCTTTGGGAAGGACTGAAGAGAAAAAATGAGATTTGCCTTTGTGTGGGCATTCTGCTTGGACCGAATGGGCATACCTTTTCCTTGGACTTGTAATACTGTGAAGTGCAGTTCATTGATTTTTTTGACAGGCTTTAGGCTGAATGGTGTGATTTGCAAAAGATTTCATAGTTGATTTGTCTTTCGTACTGAGAATCTTGGCGATCAGCTTGCATTAAAGTCTATGATTAGAGAATAAGACATCCTACTAGCAGAAAGGTGCTAACATCCAGTTGTTTCTGGCTGTGAAATCTGACAGTTGTCTTCAGCAGGGTAATGCAGTTGGCAAGGAGTGGTTTAAAAGACTTGGCTTTGAGAATGAGTGAAAATACTGTAAAACATCTGGCCATAGAAATTAATTTTGAGTCAGTGATCAGAAATTCACGGTAAGCTGAAAGAGATAAGAATGTGCCAATCTTAAAAAGGTAAACTTTGAGAAATCAAACAGATTGTTTTTCCAGACAGGGTGCAGTTCAATTGCCGGATTCATTTGCCACAAGATCTTTCAAACCCAAAAATTGAAAAAGGAGAAGTGTTTTTGTAGGAATAGCAGGAAAAAGAAAAAATGGATGGATCCAGAGAAAAAACATTGTAAAGAAAAATTACCACCCAGACTTAAACCCAGAAGTGTTTATGTAAGATCTGTCTCAGGAAGTCCCTAACCACCACTTGCTGCTGACAGGAAGCAACATCTGGAAAACAGCTATTGTACCTTTGCCTTTTTCCTATAGTCTTTTTTGAAGCATTTTCTGCTTTCTGACATTGGATAGCATATGTTTAAAAATGTTAAAATGCATCACTCTTAAAGCATTTAATCTTCTGTAATGTATTTTTCCTGATTCATGGGAAAAGCATTAGGAAATAGGTGGGTTTTGGGGAAAAAAGAAAAAAAAAAAAAAGAAGCAGTATTCTGGAGAAAATCTGATTTGTTTAGGGGTAAAGCTTTGGTAGAAAGCTCCAGACAGCTTCAGAATTTTTGAGTCTGTTTCAGTAGATAACAAAATGATTTGCACCAGTCAGAGATGATTTGGGGTACAACTTCTTGAATGTAATTCCGGTTGAGTTCTTGGTAACATTATCTTTCACAAACTGGTATGTTAGTTTGAAAGTTGCTTGGGTTTTGCTGCACTTACTGATCTGTTTTTCTGTATTAGGCTTTATTGCTGCAGTGACAAATGTGGGATGATTAATTCCAGTGGTTCAGTAGGGTGAGGTTATTCAGAAAAGACCATAGGATCAACATCAGATTTTAGTTTTGTTAGTTGATGTTGCTGAGGCTGATTGAGCCAAAATCAGGTGCCCTCTCTAACTCTGCATTTTTATAAGGTAAATTTGGCTTATATCTCATGATAAAAGAGATTGCTTGGAGTACTTGCTTTATTCACAGTTAAAATCAGGGTCCATTGTCTGCTCGTACATACAGAGCCTTCATGCTGCAGCAAATTAGTCCATATAACTGCTGTACTCCAAACTCCCCTTCAGTAATAGATATGCAGGTATAGGCTAGCACATTTATCAAACTTGTCATAGAACAATAGAGTTGTGGCTTGAAGAGACCCCTGGAGGTCATCTGGGCCACCTTCTGGGGAAAGCAGGGCCATAAATTAGGTTATCCAGTGCCCAGTCAAGCCACATCTTGAATATTTCCAGCAAGGGAAATTGCCGTCCTCCTCTGGGAAACCTTTTTCAATATTTAAGTGTATTTGCAGAGTAGAAATTTGCTTATATGCAGATAGAATGTCCCCCATCACTTCTTGACCTGTTGCTACCACTCTGGAGAGAGTATTTCCATCTTCCTGTGGCTGCTTTGTAGGTACTGGAAGAGCAGTTAGGTTCCCTTCCTGCCCCTTCACTTCTCCAAGCTGAACAAACCCAATTTCTTTAGCCTTTTTTCCTATGACAAGCTTTCGAATCCTGTAGTCACCTTGACGGCCGTCCATGGGACCATGTCGTAATTGTGTAAAGTCTCTCTTAAGACATTTTATAATGAATACATTTCTGTATGTTACAAATCACATAGTGTTGCCTTAGCAAAGGTTTGTCTTCAGTTTTTTTCTAGAGTATTACGAATCCTACCAAGGTTAACCAGTATATACATTTGGTTTTGTAGAAAATTTTTCCAGCCCTTAATCCATGGAAAATATCCAGTCTTCTTGAAACCAGCGATACCGCAAAACAGTTGGCTTTTTTGCCTATGAGCTAATCTTCTGACAATGGTGTCTTTGGTTTTACAAACTGCTGACTGTAGTAATTTGGACTTTCTACCACGTAGTTAATTGATAAGTTACTGTCCCTCTGTCCTGTGCTTTGTTTAGTGTGATACAACCACACTACTGTATGTAGGAAAATGCTTTCATAAATATGGTTGACTACAAATTGGAAACATATCCTTGTCTCTTCTGGCTCTCCTATCAAACCAGTGTCATTATTCAATTTGTGAGGAGCAAAAATGGAAAATAATTACTTTCCATAGGTTCTCTTCCGTTATGTGTGCCAGTTACTGCATGTCTTGCAGAACCTGCTTTTTGTACTGAAGGAATGCTCTGTGCGCAGGCATCGGTGTTGCACAGCAGCATACGTGCATTCAGGGACTGTGAATATCTTTAGAAGTGTACATGATTGTAAGTAGGGAACTAAATTGTTCATTAAAACATTTACATTTTTTTACATCATTTTACATCTTATGTTTGTGGTTTTCACAGTAACAGTAAAATTTACCAAATAAATGTGATAGTTTATAGTAGTACTTGATCAAAATGTTACCTAAGAATAATAAATTGAAGTCCCCAGGCTAGTGTGAAGTATTTCTCCATCAGCTAGTTATTTTTTGTTGCAAAGTAGTGAATGTGTGACTGGCAAAAATATCATACAGCAGCTGTTTCCTAGCTTACTTGCATTTGCAGAATTGCACAGACCCTTAACAGAGCAGTATGCATGAAAGTATATATCAAGTATGCAGCAGTGGTGTGGTTTAACCACCTAATTTTTGGTTTGTCAGCCCTACTATTTTACAGTATAGTTTTATATTCATTAAAAAAAAAAGTTTAAAAAAAGAAAGTAAAAAAGACACAGTTGATAATGATGCAAGTTTTCAGTCTTTATCTGCACAGATTTTTTTATGATCAGTTTTGCAACAGTGTATATTTGTGAAACAGTTTTAGGTACTGTAAGTTTTGGATTACACCTTGTGCCTGCAAATTGTCATAAACCCCCAAAGAGATTTGAAATTCTGAATTGTTAAGAATAAATGGTGCTGCTCAGGTCAAAGAAATCTGTGACAGAACAGAAAACTTGAACCCAGGCTTTCTAACTTGCAGGCAAATGCCTTAAAAAACAGATTTCTCTTAGTTTCTGTTACTGCTATTTAAAGTAATATCTGCCCAGCTTTTCTCATTATTACAACTTCGTACATGTGATTTACTGAACTGAAAGTGTTTCATCTTTCATAGCATGTTATGTCAGTCTTTCTTAACAAGGGACAAATTACACACCATAGTTGTTTGTGAACATTTTAAAGATTACATGCTCCAGCTCAGGTTCTTCAGAACTGGGTGAAGCTGAATAACCCCTGATTTTCGAAGGCTTGGGAGTATTTTTCTTAAGACCTCTTTGTTAGTACCCATCAACTCTAAAGTATGCTTATTTATTATCTGCCTCAGTGCTGCTTTCTCAGAAGCCTTGAGTACTGAATAAAGAAAATAATAGGAGAAGCTTAACTGTAAATCAAGACAGAAGTATACAGACTTAGGTTTGCATCCTGCTGAACACTGCAGTTCTCCATAAATATTTTTTTCAGTAAAGTTTAGTCTTGGAAATTGTTGTCTGGTGGATTGAGCACTCAAAATGTACTATCCAGGTGGCATTGACTGCTACATTTGAAGTTCACTTTTTTGTTGTACTAATGTTTTCCTGTCTTTAAACTGTTACTAATATTACTGCTTTGTTTCATCTCTCCAGTAGGAGTTTAAAAGCTTGGTGTTACAGGTTTGGTTTTCTTTTACCAACTTAAAAATAATTGGTCCCCTTTAGAGAGAGTGATTTTCATTAATAAATTTAGTCCTGGGTTATTTGGCTGTGCTTTTCCTTAGCATGTGTTGTTACTTCGATGAGACCATAAACTAATGAACACTGTTGTCTGCATACAATATCCAGCTGCAAAATTAGTTCTGGTGACAATGGAGAAAAGTGAGTATCGCTGGAAAATGATACTTGCCTGTGGAAGAAGCTGCCCATGAGCTCACCCTCTGGAAAATATCCCGATGGCTTCACATCCTAGCTTTTTTCAGTGCACAGTAGCACAAATGTGAGCCAAACTTTGAAAAGCTAGTGCTGTGTGTTTGCTTTGGCATGGGGCAGCCCTGAGGCTTTCCTTTGAGAAACGGGTCTTGAAGTCTTTTGCTGGAGGGAATAATTTTGTCATTACTCTGTGCAAAATAAACTGATTCTTATCTATACCTACTATCACATCATATTTATAGAGTAGTTTAAAATATCAGTGCCCGGACTTAAAAAAAAAAATCATAAAAACCTAATTATCCTTCTTGCTTTAAAGGAAGGGAGAGAGAGGAACGATACGGGAAAGGTGTAGCTTGGCATGTAATTACAAAGAATGTGTTCTTTTATTCTAGCATATTACATTCAGTTTCATATTTTTGGCATCTATCAGTTTGGGTTTTTTCTTCCTGCACCCCGCTACCTACCAAAAGCCCATTTCCTTATACTTTTATTTGGAATTTACAGGGCCTAGGCTAACACCTTTATATCCTTTTTGATGCCTGTATGTCTTGTTGGTTTACATCCGTATGTTGTCCTGGAAAATAGATTTTTTTTTTCCTGAAAAAGTGCTTACAACCACTGCTACAGAGTGGAAGTGTGTCTATACCTTTGATATCAATGAGAATAGCTGCAGACTTGCTCAAAATAGCTGGGAAGTGGCCTTGACCCAGGCTGCCATAAGGCATGTTGCAGTGTAGAGGCTATGAGTAAATGGAGTTTTTACAGCCTTAACTCTAGCTACATTTTGATGTGCCGCTTGTCAAGCAGACAGTGAAGGGCTGCTGTATGGAACCTCAGTCTACATAGGATCTCTAGGCCATTGCAAAATCTTGGGTGCTCAGGATTTGCTTAACACTAAACTGCTACGAAGCTGCTCTAATTCTAGGGAAATTGGAGTTCTTCCCTCATTCTGAGGTGTAAGATGCCTGGTCCGTGCTGGCCGTGTGTAGGTGTTAGGATCTCTCGAGTGAATGGGATGATGGCTGAAGCAGTTCCCAGTGTGGTTGAACCCCTTGAAATGGAAAAGTTCAGAAAAGCTGAAGATAATAATTGGGGTTGTTTTTTCTCTAAAATCTGAGATGTGGAAACAAAGCAGGACAGAAGTGCTGTTTATGTTTCTCTAGTATGATATGTGAAATTTAGTATGAGATGTAATAAACTGGTATGATTTATATCTTAACTTCACAAAAATGAAAAAGGACAAAGAAAGAGCAGGTATTGCTGCCCTTGACAAACTTGTAGAAAATCGTCTTCTAATCACATAAAGTCATACTTTCTTTTCTTTTTACCTCTCTGCTTTTGTATATATTTTGATAATCTAGGAAAGCGAACCCTGATTACTCCCTCTTCCTTTAAACTCACTCATCCTTTGGCTTGGGTAATTACTATAGCCGAGAGAAGTAGAAGCACATCGGCATACTTAATCAGTAGGTCCAGAACTGCAAACTACTAATATAAATTACAAAAACAGAGGGTTTTTTGTTTTGTTTTGTTTTAAGAAAATAGAGCAAATAAAACAACCACTGAAAGCATTCATAACTTTTGATGATACATCATTCTGTCTTTCTAGAGATAGAAGTGTGTAGAGAGAGAAATGAAGATAAGTTGAGAATGGTTTTTAGAAGGTACTTTTTGGAAGGATAAGTTGAGAATGGTTTTTAGAAGGTACTTTTTGGGAGAAAGCAGTAAATACCCCAGGTTACTCTTAAGATAAAACTGTTAAGGTAGTCTGAGTCATATGAACCTCTGCTTTATAAACTGTACTCACATTTATGAGATATATTATTTCTTCAAGAGAGGATTTTTAATATGGGAAGAAAACTTTTGAAGGACTGATCTGTGTCATTGCAGGAAGTTAAACTGGACTGTAAAACTTGATTTGATTTCTAAGCATCTTTTTCTTTGTTTTAACTCCAGCATGACTGGAAACTCCTATTGGTTTGTATGTTGTTCAGTTGTTAATCCAGCTCTATTCCACTCATTTACAAGGTCTAAATGTCCCTTTTGGTTTTGGTGGAATTATTAAAGTACCTTTGGTCACTGGAGCGCTCTCCTATTTATCATGTCAGTGGGTCTAATGGGCATATGGTTCTTTCATAGTCCAAATTCACAGATTGCTGGGGACTTGAGAGACAATTTAGTTATGGCCTTATGGTTTCCAAGCAAAGCATTTAACAGTTCGTAACAAACTGAGTTTGTTCTGGCTTGTTGCTGCCTCTTTGTCTGTTTCTTCAGTTTCAATGACAGGTCATATGATTTCTTCATTCATTCCTCTCTAAGCAGTGTAAGGCTTTTCCAGAATGCATGAATGAATAATCTAAAAACCTAAAGAAATTAGGTATTGCAGCCTGGCTGATGCTGCAATGTAACATAACACAGTGTGATCCAGTGAGCAACATACTGGTCAAGGTGGCAGAGATATGTAGAAACAGGTGAGTGGCAAGCTCAGCTTGAGGGAGGAAAAATCTTGCAAGGGATTTCCGTAAAGTATTCCTAAGTCTCAGGGCAGAAAAGTTAATGGAGATCTTCCAGACTGGTGGCAGACAAAGGGAGCATTGCAGTGGGCTCTGGTCGTGGGGGCCAGCAGCATTGTGTTCCCCCACTGTCAGCTCCACTGGCTGGGACAGCTCTCACCCTTTTTTTAATGTCCTTGTTATGGTCCTGCAAATTGCTTGTAGAAGGCAGTAGCCTAAGTGCAAAAAAGTTTTTCTGTCTTTTTAAGAGGTGTCACAGAACTCAAGCGGTAATTGTGGAATTTTTCAAAATGCAAATCCCAAGCTCTCCTTTGTTTAATGGGCCCAGACCACAGTGGGGGTAAACAGCTTCTGGCTGCTATATACATTAAAAATTATGCAACTGTTTGAAACACTAGGTCAATTGGTTGATTGATTTTTTTGTTTCAGGAATTTATCTCTTGGATTTAATCTACATTGATTCTGCATATCCTGCTTCAGACAGCATAATGGAGAATGAACAAAGATCCAATCAAATGAACAATATTCTCCGAATAATAGCTGATCTGCAAGTATCCTGCAACTATGGTTAGTAAATTTTGTTATGCTTATCAAGCCTTAACTAAAATTTCTTTAGTGCGAAATTGTGGAAGCAGGTTTTGGCCCTGAGGGAACACAAGAGGCTAACATTGGTAGAGTTGAACACTAGTAAGTGATGTAGCATCCACTTCTGTGTAGCTTCAGTATTACCAGTAAATTGGGCAGATAAGCACGTATTCTAAATTGTAAGAGCTATAACAGAGGTTGTGTAGAGTTTACTGCTACATGTGGGCTACAAATGACGTATTTTCAAGTGCAGCTATTGCATTTGGTTTATATTCTGTTTCCACCGGTGGCAATCAGAGAGAATTATCTTAATATCTTCCCTTTACTTTGCAGTAGATACAATGTCTAGAGTGTGGAATGTGTTCGTTTGGTTATCATTTTGTTGTTAGCATCCTGGTGATATATTTACAAAATGAAATAAATACTTTAGTCTGTACAGCAGTTGTTCAACTGGGTTAAGCGTTTCCATGTGTGTTGCTCCTGGATGGAGTCAGAAAAATGGGGGTTGTTGCTTTTTGTTAACGGGATTTTACTCTAAAAATAATTTCTGCAGTTCTGGCCTGCTAGTGAAGCTGTATGTCAGGAAATGTGCTGGTTTAGGTGTCTTAAGGAATAGTCAGTGTACTCTTGGTGACTTAGCATGACTTTTCATTGCTTAAACATGTAACAAGCTGAAAAGCCTTGAGTGCAGCTAAACAATCAAATAAATTCAGAAAATTTAAAAGCTGCAGTTTTGGAGAGCTTAAAAAAAAGAAAGGATTGTTAGATTGTGCAAAAACAAGGTGAGATGTTTACTGTGTATGCTTAAGCATCCAGCCCTTGCCCTTTTTTGTCAACTTTGGTATTTCAAAGTATTTAAAGGTAGGAACTAGGCATAATAACATATGATTTTGAATAGCTAGATTATCCAGGTGTCATTTTCTTATTGTGAGTTTCATTTTGTCTCTGAATACTTTGGATGATGAAGAAACCTCATTATTTCATTGACCCTTTCCTTTTTACAGTTTTGGTAGCTTCCTGCAGTGCATTAATTTTGAGTGTTTTTGTTAAAATCAGGATGAAAATTAAAATATGGCCTTGAAACAATATTCTGGGATAACAGGTGCCTTTAAAACAGTTACCTTTGCAAGAGCACGAAAGTTAAGTTAGGTACTACAAGGCATGTTCCTGTCCATGCATCATGTGTCAAGAGGTTTTTTCTGTCATTCTGAACTTAGTGTCTTTCGTTCTTGGTATTCGGCATTGTAATTATTAATTAGTTATTTAATAACTTCTAAGTCTTCTCAGTTCTTGGACATATGAGAACCATTAATAGCTATGGCTGTAGGCATTGATTTTCCCCAGAACAATGAACACAAAATTCAAGCAGGTTTTGCAGCAGATAATTTTTTTCCACCAGTGAGATAGCGTCTAATAAAATCCACCAGCTTTCATGATGATGAAATGCATCTGTATTTTCTTTAACAACTGAGAGCATCACTTTTGGTCAATCAAGTCTTCAACACTGTTTTAGAGTCAAAGTAGTATTTCTGCCCAATTTATTCTTTAAAGAGGTTCAAATTCTGTTTCCATGAAGGTATTGTAAGAACCAGAAAAAAAACCTGAAAAAATAATAATTTTGGAAGACATAAATGTTAATGGTTTTTGTTTGTTTGTTCGAACACTCCACAGATCATCTCACAACACTTCCCCATGTGCAAAAGTATTTGAAGTCTGTTCGTTACATTGAAGAACTTCAGAAATTTGTAGAAGATGACAATTACAAGTAAGTACTGCTCTTTTCTTCAGGCATTGGGAAATTTAACAGAAAGATTACTTAGTCATTAGTTTTATTAAAAGCTGAACAAAAAGCCTTTGACTGAAGATGTTTTAGGGTGTTTCTGCTAAGTAAAATCCGGAATTATAGTCTTTCTTTATGACTATAAGCAGATTTACAAAGTGAAATATACCAGTGAAAAGTAACAGTTAACAGTTCAGAGTAGATGAAAATCTAGTCTTCATTCTTCTACATGATGATTGTGTTCTGGGAATTTTGTTCAATAACCCTAAAGTCATCTCCAAGATGTCCAGCACTGACTCTATGGTATTATAAATAATACATTAAGAACATCTACCAAAGAACATATGCCAATTTAAAGTTATTGTTTTTAATAAGTTAGTACTTATTATTATTATGATTTGGGGGTTTAAGTTTTGAGGGTTTAAACATGTTAAAGCAATGTTTAAAAAAGACCTGGAGAAGAGTTAACCCACACAGAGGTTTGAAGCAGACACCAGAGAGCACATTGGTCAATATGTGAATATGCTCCAGTTAAAGGAAGTGATAATCCCTCTCCAGTAATTCTGAAAGAACTAGCAAATTAAGTCGTGGGCTAAGGAGCCAAGGTTTTAAATAGCTCAACCAAGGTAGATGCAATGTTACACAATTAGCTGTTGACAAATAGAGTAACTATTTAGGTGAGCAGAATTTGAAGTATTCAAGGCAAACATATGTTCAGTAATACGATGCTAGTATAAAATATTTTAGCGTATGTTTTAGAGAGCAAGGTTGGTAATGAACTTCCTTAAAACCACTCTTGTTACCAGTTCTGTCAAATACTTCAGTTAACGACTTTGTCTCAAAATTTATGTGTACTTAGGCCGTATGTTAATAAAACAGTGATGGAAGGGTCCATTGAAATAGAATGTGATTTGGATATCACAAAGGAAGAATCTGATAACCTGATGACTAAAATGATAGTGACACAAACCCCAAAATGTTATATAATTATTCTAACATTAGTTTATGGTGTTGATCAGTAGGTAGCTGTCACAAGTGAGGTACAGCCATGAAAGGACTAATTCATCCCTACTGCTTCTGAAATATAGTGTTTCTATGAAAAAATCGAGTTGTTTATACTGCTTCAGAAGGAGCTAGTGAGAGCTTGCATGGAGCATTGTATGTAATTCTGGCCATCCATGCTTGCATGCTTGAAGGTTTAAATAAATGCTGGTGCAATCAGATGAATAAAATCTATCTTGTAACACCAGATGTAAAGAACTAGGTTGGGCCTTAGCCTAGGAAGGGAGAAGTTTAGGTAAGAGAATCACTATGTATAAACACAGCTGGAAGAAAATGGGGGAGGTAAAAAGCAATTTAAATGAAATTGTAATGGTAGCACAAGGATAAAATGCATAGAAAATTTTAGAAGCTAAATGTTGAAATATGGTTTGTAGCTATCAGAGTAATGGAATTCTGGAACCTCTTCTTATTTGGAGTAGTGAAATAAATAATTAAATAATTTTAAGTTGAAGCCTGATCAGTTAGTGAAGTGAAGGCTGCCAGTTAGTGTTTGTGAAAAGAAAAGAGCATGTTCAATAATCAGAAAACTGTGCATTACCAACCAGTGTGGGGTCATGTACACATGCGTATGAAGAGTGACCTGCACCAACTGTTTACATTTTGCTGCAATTAGTGCTGACACTGCTGGCATACAGATGCAACCTCCTGCTGAGATGGAAAAAAAAAGGTGTCATCGTAACAGAGACAAAACAACCCATGTTTTAGCATAACATGAGTCAGACAATTTGTCTTTTCGATTTTGAACATAGCTGCAGTTGGTGGTAACTCCAGCTGTTCCTCTGGGCTCTGGCTCCAGCTGCGGGGCATGCAGGACTCTGCCTTGACCAGATCTGTTGATAGGAATTCTTGTGATGAATTCGTCTGGAGCTTTGCTTTCCCTGAGGGAATAGTTCTAAAAGTAAAAGCATTCAGATGAGGTGTTCTTTTGGAACTTGTCAAAGTATTATCAGGGCATACTTCAAATAGAGATAAAATGTCTAAAATTTGTCCCCTTGCTTAGGGTAAACTTCTGCAAAAGAAGCTGAAAGAGCGCTGGGTCATTCACTGCAAAAGCTCGTGCTTGGTGATGATTTGAGATGTTTGTGCTTCTGTGTCTGGTAGATCACAGATACTAAGAATAGTGATGTTTCTGTAGGAAAATCATTTGGGAAAAAAAAGTGTTCATAGCAAAGTTTTCGTAGGAAAATTTATCTGCTCCATGGAATTAGAATTCCTGCCAGAGTAAGAAAATATATGTAAACATATTTTATATGTACATGTAAATTCTTGCTTTACTCAGTCTCATGACATTGTATATGTTTCACACACAGACACATGGTACAAGAGATGCACATTGACCATGATCAGTGCACGCAGCCTTTGAAAAGGTCAAGCAGTCCAAGACTTTTGTTAAGGGTAGTCTGAGGTTTAAACCTCAGTGTTAAAATTTAACAAATGGTCATTATTTACTAATTTCCCACGTGTTTCTGTGCTTCATTAAAGTTGTGAAGAACGAGAAAAATTAAACTGTGTAGTCATTGGTAAAGGTGAAGAACTGTAGGTAGTAGAGGCTTTACAACCCCTGGATTGGATTAAAGAAACTGCTCATATTGTTCAATTTGATTTTTAGATGGAGTTTCCTGATGATGCAACAGTATTAACATCATGTGTACGGCAGCTTTCATGAGCTGTACTATTTCAGAAAAAATCAATTAAACAAGTGTTTTCCATAAGCATATGATACCATAACATAGTATTTGTAAAAACTGGAGTAAATGGAAGTAATTCCATTTTAAATTTGAATATTAATGTTTAGTATTAAGTATTAGCAGCAATCTTTCTGATAATGCTTGAAGGTATTTGATAAATCTTAAAGATAATTTAATACTTTTTCTTTGGATTTAGTTATTTGTGAGATTAATTCAGTCAAGTTTAGTGGTTTTCTTTCCAGGCTTCGCTGTGGCAAGGAAAAACTGGACTAAAGTCCTAAAAGGCATTAAAAAGAGGGAAAGATTTGAATCTTACCACAGGAAAATTGCTACAGCTTATACGCATTGGAGAACTTTGATCTTTTTCTACCATGTTTGTTTCATCAGAATAAAACTTTTAATTTTTTTAAAAATTAATTAATTCAAATTCATCAAAACTCATCACATCTACCCTTAAAGAAAACGTCCTTCTTCCATTTTTGCACTTGGTAAAACGATTTTGGATTTTGTTTTGAATATTTGATTTCACACTTTCCTCTCAGTTTCCCTTAATGGATCTTTAGTTTCGTAGCATTTTCTGGTCCCATGCCAGAAGAAACTGTAAGCCTTAAAAATGTGGAGAGTACTAAGTTTTTAGAGTGGGTAAGAGTCTCTTCCATCTTTTTCTTTGCAGTGACTGCTCTTTTTGAGCCAGGGACAGCATTAGTGCTCTTTGCAGAGAGGTATGTGTGACCTTTGGCATGAAGAACAGAACTATCTCAGTACCAGGCTGTCAGGGAAAGGCACTTAGATAGTTTGTCCTAAAACATATTGGCAGAATCCCGACACACGTTTTGCCAAATGAGAACCTCAATTACACTGGAAAGGAAAATATGGCAGCCACTTTATATAAACAAAGCTTTTCTCTACAATTTTTTGTGCCAGTCCGATTGCTTCCTTTAGGTTTGTGCTCGTCAGCAAGTAGGAATGCTCCAGAAAACCCCTGACAATGATGTCATATCCTAAAAATAACAGATCTTTCTTGCTCAGCCCACATGCTGTTTTCTGCAGAAGCTGCTCAGTTTTAGCAGTATATAACATTGTGGCGCAATGCCACATCCTCTCCTAACCAGACATACCTTGCAGCCATTCCTATAAATTTTTTTGCTGACCTTTTGGCATCGCTAGGTCAGGCCTTGTAATCTCACAGCTGTTTTTTGAGTGAAACCAGTTTGAAGACTGTTTTTTGTATTACAATATTATCTGTCTGGACAGAACAGGGCAGAACAATCAGGCTGCTATCTATGCCTATAATTTGTTTTTTCAGAGCATATTAAGCAATATAGTAATAAGATGACTTCCAGAAAAGTTAGTTCAAATTTAGGTTCAGATAGGCAAGGTGCTATGGGAAAACATTCAAGAGAAATTAATAGGCAATTAAAAGGTTATACTGACTCCTAGCAGTGCTGGTGCTATAGAAGTGCTGGCTGTACCATGTTAGTTCCAGTCCTGTGGGAACAGGAATTAAATGGCAAGTGTTTAGTACTTATATTAAGTATTAGTACTTACATTAGTACTTGTAACAGTGAACTGTGGTTGCAGTTCATCTTCAATAAGCCTCCCAGGCAGCTATGTTCCCTGGACCTTTTCCACCAAGAATTGTGGTGAAAGACAGGGCAGAAGAAAACCTTCACTATTAGTCTGAGATTCATAGTGATCCAGTGGCCGTATGGTTCGGTAGCTGTAATTGTGGCTTGACTGCCTCTTCCACAGGACACCAAATAGAATCATAGAAGCATGGAATCACTGCGGTTGGAAAAGACCTCAGAGATTAAGTTCAGCCTTTGACTGATCACCACCTTGTCATCTAGACTAGGTAAACTGAGTGCCACATCCAGTTGTTTCTTGAGCACTTCCAAGGATGATGATTTCACTAACTCCCTGATCAGCCCTTCCCAATGCCTGACAACACCTTCTGTGGAGAAATTGTTCCTGGTGTCCAACCTGAACCTCCCCTGGCACAGTTTGAGGCCATTCTCTCTTGGCCTGTAGCTGGTTGCCTAAGAGAAGAGGCCAACCCCCCAGCTGGCTGTACCCTCCAGTCAGGGAGTTGTAGAGAAGGTCCCACCTGTGCCTCCTTTTCTCCAGGCTAAGCCCCACCAGCTCCCTCAGCTGGTCCTCATATGACTTATCCTTTAGGTCCTTTCCCAGCTTTGTTGCCCTTCTCTGGACACGCTCCAGTGCCTCAATGTCTTTCTTGCAGTGAGGTTCCCAGAACTGAATGCAGAATTCAAGTTTTGGCCTCACCAGTTCAGAGGAGCAATCACTTCCCTAGTCCTGCTGGCCACAGTATTTTTGTTACAGGCCAGGATGCCATTGGCCTTCTTGCCCACCTGGGCATACGCCAGCTTATGGTCAGCTGCTGTCGGCCAGCACCCCTAACTCCCTTTCTCCTGGACCACTCTCCAGCCAGTCTTCCCCATCCTGTAGCAATGCATGGGGTTGTTTTAACTGAATTGCAGGAACCAGCACTTCGCCTTGTTGAACCTCACATTGTTGATCTCAGCGCATCGATTCAGCCTGTCCAGATCCGTCTGCAGAGCATTCCTACCCTCCAGCAGATCAACATTCCCACCCAACGTAGTGTCATCCATGAACTTACCGAGAGTGCACGCGATCTTCTTGTCCAGATCATCAACAGTGATACTAAATAGGACTGAGCCTAATACTGAGCCATGGGGAACTCCACTAGGGACTGGCCCCGACTGGATGTGGCACCATTCCCCACCACTCTCGGGGCCCAGCCATCCAACCAGGTGTTTCCCAGTGAAGAGTGCACCTGTCCAAGCCATGGGCTGCAGCCTCTCCAGGAGAATATTGGGGGATACTTGGGGACAGTGAAGCTTCCAGCAACCTACTGTTGCTTGACCTACTGTCATAGGACCTACTGTTTAAATGCTAGACAGGCGGCCCAGAATGTTCCAGATATGCCAGACTCATCTTGTTTGGTACGCGAATAATGGTCAGAAATGCCCTGAGGGACAGCTTTGAGGACTACACTGCTTTGTTGCAGCTAACATCATCCTTGTTTCAGCAAAGATGAGTAAGTTTTGTTCAGCCTCCTCATGGAGCAGCTAAACATCTGTGTAAGACTACTCTTTGTCTTCATTCACTTGCTATATGTAAGAAAAATTGAGTAACAGTGGCTGTACTGTCCTAGCAGTAATTCTGTCCTGAACTGGAGAGCATACTTCCATGAGAGAGAACTATGTTCAAGACTGACTCTCTATTTTATTTTCTGCATTATGTTAGGTTCCTCTTTTCCTGCTTACCAGGAAGGTTACTCTAAAATGAGCTGTATGGCCCAGTAACAGAGTGTTATTTAAAACTAGGTTGAAATAGAGGTCCGTCCATCTTACTTCCCAGAGCATACCAGTCCTAACATGTTCCAGAAAATATTCTGAGTGTCAGGCTTAAAAAACCAGAAATTGTTCAGTCATCTTTCTACTATCCAAGAACAAAGCCTTCAAATACTCTTCTTGTGCCTGTTCTGTAGAAGCTTTGTCTTAATTCCCAGTGGTAGATTTGTGTTTGTTAATTCAGTGAATCTCTATGCTGATTGTTTTCCTAGAGATTTTATTTTTAATTTTTGTTTCACCTTAGATTGTTAATACTAACTCCTCAGTTTTGAAATTTCAGTTTCTTGTGGGCAGTTTCAGAGGCTGATATCTAGGATTTTTCCTGACATGTCTCTTAGCAAAACTCTTGCAGTATAATTTTGGAATGTTGAAATTTCATATGTCAGCATTTAGACCATGCACTAAAACTAGGCTTCCTTACCATGGTAAACCAAAGATTTGTCTTTTAAAGAGAATTCCTGAAACAAAAAAGAAATCCTAACAGTACTGTGATATTGGATGAATATAATGACTTCCAAGATGAATTTCTGATGATACACAGGGGCAAACACAAAAAAGAGTGTCTTTATGAGTTATGAGTGGTTTTTTATTTAAAGTAATGCTAGTGAATGACATTGGACAGTCCGCAAGAATAATTTTAGGTGTGTGAGGATATGGATGGTGCATGTTGGTGGTAAGCACATCAGGTCTCAAAGTTTGCACTGATCTATTGAAAGTGTGCTATGTCACACTAAGCCTCTCAGGGGCCACAGATTCTGGCTCCAGGAGTCCTGTCTGGGAGACACTGAGCATGTGTGTGCATGCGTGGAACTTGTACTGCTCCGTGGAAAATGGAGTGTCAGAGGAATTGCAAAATTGAATTTGGGTGGTGACAAACAAGCCAGGACTGGTTGAAACTGTACTGACTGTCAGTATCTCTTCTGTGAAATAAAGAATGGTTTTGATTGTTTCCAGCCTTCTGGACGAGAGGGGGAATAGAAGAGAAGGTGGCTCAGGAATGACATCTCGTCAGAATATATTCCCTTTTCTCAACAGTTTATTTTAAATATAAACATGTCAGCATGAGTATTTTATATTTACCAAAATATATTTAGGCTTGCATTTATTTGTTCTTCTTTTAATACATCCTGTATTTTCCTAGGTTGAAAATAGATAAATTGCATTCTAGTTTTTCTGGAAATATTGCAGAATTCTGGCATCATGGAAGTCAGTGTCCAAACTGTCAGAGACTTCGAAAGGGCTAAGATTCGCAGTGCAGTTTAACATAGCCAAACAGATAACCAGCATTATCTAACTTCACATATTCTAGGAGATGACCAGTGGAGAGTGATGTACACTGAAGACTCATTTGTTGCTCTGTTTGTGAATTTCTAAGTGCAGCATATAACACACGTGCTTTCTAGATGGTATAATCATAGCATGCCTCTTCCTAAAACCTTGTTAAAAGCATAAAGGTGTTAGGTCTTTCTTCCTGCTGTTATGTTCCTCTTTTCTTCTTTACAAGAGTAATTTTAGACAGAAAGAGAGAAATAGTATAGTGCAAGTAGTTGCATGGAAGTTGATCTCACTTTTGTCACTAAAGAAGGTGTAAGAATGCCCTTGCCTTAAATGTTAGCAGGTCATAGCACTTCCCCTGATATACATATTCATAGGCAGTATTTCACCTGTGCTGTTTTTCAAACATGTAAGAGTTTTGCTGGGTCCAGGAGCTTAATACACAGTAAGCTGATGAAGTTGGTAAAATTTGTGACGTTAGACAAGTGATTTCTGGCCTTATCAGGTATGTGAAGTAGTCCTGCCATTCTTGCTATGAAAAATACGTGATTCTGGAAATAGTTATCTGAAATTATAGACTGGACCTGCTTAATGAGCACAATTCAGTTCAGCATGCTTAGGAAAAAGTACAGTGTCTAATCTTTACATGCAGATTTAAATTCATTTTATTCCAACCAAGCAAAATATTTTCAGGAGGAATGCATTACAAATCACATCACTGTAAAAGGAAGAAGCTATTTACTTGTGTGGACTGAACTGCAATCATATCTTTTAGCAGTGGGCTTATTAGGTGTTTCCACGGTGACCAAATAAAGTGTGGCTATTGCCACAGAGGACTAATAAAACTGAGTAACTTCTTTGATACAGGGTAAGGAAAGAGCTTTAGAGATGAGTTTCTCAAAGCTGGCAGAAACTAAGAATGCCATTTTCACATGTGGGAAAGGACCAGTAACATCTCCCTTGTACAGACAGACACAGAAGAAATTAGCAATTGTGTAACAGGTTATCAGAAGGAGGGTTGTCTGCTTCCATTTGGAGAAAAACTGTGAAACAATTTGAAATGCCTGCTTTGCCTGAGGGCTTTGGTTTGTCAAATATGAGCTAACCCCGTAAAATGAGCTTAATACCCAAATTTCTGAATAGCATCTGTGGCACAGTTTCTGCAGAAGATTATTAAAACAAAAAATAAAACTAAAAAGCTTTCTTTGCAAAAATCAAGCTCACAGCACGGGAACAATAAAGTTTGGATATAGTGAGGAACGGATCGGCCTTAAAAGTGAATGCAAGAATAACTACTGTGCAAGGGATGCAACTGGAACATTTTTACAGACATGGAAGATAAATTCACACAATAGGGCCTTATTTACAGGGAAGGGCTTCATTAAGTTCTTTTGCCTTTTTTCCATACTGAAATTCCCATGTGATCAACATTTGAATCGGGCATTGACTTGTATTATTGTAACTCTCTAGGAGAGTTATGTTACTGCTTCCTGGTCACAGAAATCAAGTTGACAGAAAGAAAAGTAGCCTGGAAAGGAATGATTCATTACCTACTTGAAATACATTACTTTGGGTAGTTAAAAGAATCTACTGTCCGAAGAATAGAAATTCAAAAACATGAAATGGACCGTAGCTTTGTTAACTGATTTCACACTAAAATATAGTTGCCAATGCTGGAATATTGTAGAGAAGGAACTGAAAGGTATTCCCAATAAAGAGTAATAAGGAAAGTGATGGCTGAGCCATATGCGATATTTTGAAATGCTGTCATAGGTTTCTCCCTCCACCCCTTTCCATGTTTTTATCTGAAGTCAGAAAGGCTTTCCTTGGGGTGCACAGCAGGGTGCTGCAGCTTGAAACCTTGCAGCTTTTGTGTGTGTTCACTGCTGTGCAATGACAGCAGTTATTTCCTTTGGATTTATGCCTATTCTGTTAAGATTTACTTGACATTGTAGTCCTTCATACCTTTTTGTCAGACTGGTACAGAGCAAAGGACCCATGAATGTCAAGTTAAAACTGCCTAAACTTGAGAAATGGCAGAAGTGATATGCATTGGGAGATTGAGATTTATTGGAGTGCTAAGAACACAAGAGTGAGTACATAATAAAACACATGGAGTGAGGCAGCGTGGCATATAATACTTCCTTCTAATTACCTTCTTTTACCATTAAGTGTTGGTCACTTTACCCTATTAAGCTTCTTTTCTGTAAGTCACAGTAACTAAATAGCTATTTCTGTGGGCACATTTCGACATGGTAACAGTGAATTCACTTTCTTGTTTAGAGGGAATAAAATGTTAGGTTTGTATCTAAATTACTAACTTTTTTAGTTTTTTTTCCCAAGGCAAAAGACTATATGAACTTATGTTTTTAAACTGAGAGGTAGGATTAAATAATGATTTCTCTTACTGCTTTCACAGACTTTCCTCACAGTTTCTTTCTTGGTTCTGACAGGTAGTGATTTGCTTCAAAACAATTATTGTTTTGTTACATCACAGAATAAATAACTACACTTCCAAGAAAGTAAAATTCCTAGTTAGCACTGGAAAAATAATTACTTCTTCAATTTCTTTCAACTTTTATTGAGAATTTTTTTTTTGTTAATTTCTCTAAAAACTTGTTTTTCCAGATTATCTTTAAGAATTGAGCCAGGTAACAGCTCTCCTCGACTGGTTTCCTCCAAAGAAGATCTTGCAGGTATAAAACATCATTTGAAAATTTGAGTAAGGAAATAATTTTAATTACAGAAATCCTCCACTGAAGTATATGGGAAAACCCAGAGGTACATCAGTAGCATGAGTCAACAGGAAAGATTGCTGAGTTGTGTAAAAACAGTTCCAGCTCCAGGGATGTCACAGGGTGTTTGCTAGCTTTGGAACATGTCAGATTGTGGGATTTTTTAACAAATGCTTGCTTTTTCGTCATTATTTAATAAGTGAGGAAAAAAGAGCCCTCTTTCAGTACAAAAAAACCAATGCAGTGAATAACAACACTTGAAATTCTCCTTTCAGGTTTCTGTGTGATCACATAATTTGAGACAATTTCATTGTGGAAAGCAGGAGGACAAAAGATTCAGAGCAACAATAGCTTCTAGCAACATCTGAAACACTAGCGTACCATCCATAAGTTGACAAAAACTAATCTGGTGTTTATTGCTATGACCAGACTAAACAAACATCAGGCCATGTGAAATGTAATTCCTGCCATAGAAGCCATTATCTCAAAAGCTGTTCTATTTTAATCTCTTGAACCTGAATGGCCAATTTTCTGTCTCAATATGTAAAACCATGTGTGAATGTAAAAACCCCAAGGAGTCCAGACCCCATCTGACATGCAGTTTCAATTGGCATTAAAAATGTCTTTTTTTCTCACCAATGAAAGGCAAAGTCAATGAGAGAAGGAAAAAGGAAGGTGCTAAGTATAAAACGAAGAAAAATTCCATGTGTTTTTCCGCCGCCTCCCAGCTCTTCATGTTGGCAGCTGTCAAATGACCAGTCATTTATAGGGAACCTCTTGTTTGTCCTAGTATTGTGATTACCATAACCAGAGTCAGATAAACATTTGACCTGGTCTTCAATTTCTTTAGGAAGGTGCTTTCCCTTTCCCTGCTTGATGCTCAGTATTATTAATTGCTGTGTAAAATATAAAGAAATAGTTAACAAGGTATTTTTTTTAATTACATGAGTTTGAAAGTAGTTCTTAATGAACCCTTTCTTTATATAGAAATGCATTTGAAAGTTAACTTCTCCACAGGAGCCATCACAGTGTTGTACTCTGTATCTCTGTCTGAAAAGGTGTTGATAAGGTACCAGGCTTCTGCTAAGCAGTGCCCACTGCATCAAGGCTAACTCTCCAGACCCAACCCCCTGCCAAAAAGGCCAGTAGGCTGGGGATGGGCAAGAGGTTGGGAGGATACATAGCCAGGACAGCTGATTTAAGCTGTCCAAAGAGTAATTCCATACCATATGACATGCTCATCAATAAAAGCTAAGAGAAAGAGGGGAGCAAGGCATTTATTATTAAGGTGTTTGTCTTTCTAAGCATGCGCTGCAATGCTTGGGTTAGGCCATGGCTGCTCATTGTCCACTGATGGGAAGTAGAGGATAAATTTTTCTTTCGATTTCTTTTGCTTCTGCACACAGTCATTGCTTTTTAAAATGAAATTGCCTTTATCTCAACCCACAAAGTGTTTGTATCTTCTTTTCTTCACCCTGTCCTGTGAAGGATGGGGAGTATAGAGCAGCTCAGTGAGCACCTGACAGCCCATGAAGGTCAACCCACCACATCATGTCACATTTTCTTTTGCTTTTGTGAGGATTTGCTTTTTCATACTTGAGACTTGAAACTAAGTCGTTGCCTCTCATATGATTACATCTTTCTTAAATATGTGAAGCAGACATACAAGTAAGCTTTTTTATTTTCTGGCTTTTGCTTTGTATTGCTCACGTCTACGTGCTCAGCTCTTGGGCTTTGATGTTTACACTTCATTTGTATGATTATGGAATACAACTTCAGTCATAGCAGCATGGTATGTGATCATCACTAGTAGTCTCTAAGTCTTAATCAAGGACTGAGACCTTATTAGAACTCTAATGGAAGGCAATTAAAAATACAGTTCCAAAGCTGTAAACGAGTATTTTGAACTTGCCTGATCTGAGCAAGTAATACAGCATGGTACTGCAGTGAGCTCAGCTGGAGTCCACAAAAAATGATTGGGACAATTTTCGGTAGTACCTACCTCATTGAATATGTGATCCTATAGTATCTGGCAGTATTAGGAGAGGGTGAATTTTCCCTTCTGAATCTACAGTGCCCTTAAGGGCTCTGTAAGCTTGCTTTACTCAGAGTGAGAATTAATGTGATGACTAGAAACCAAATGCTGAGTCATTCCTAATGCTCAATTCTTCTGTTAGTATTTCCTTCGAAAGCTTGACCCATTTGTGGACTGCTGTATTGCTTGCTTAGCTAGAGAGTTCTCACTTATTGCCAGTTAGACAATGAATGCCATCAGCATTTTGTAATACCCACAGGAATTTTTCAGTGAGCTGCACCTGTGTGGCTGCAAAAATGCTACTAAATGGAATCCAGTACATTTTACTGAAAACTTTATTCCTGGAGAAAGTTTATTAAGTAAGTTAGCATGAATTCATATTGAAATTTAACTAAGCATGAAGGCAATAATCTATTGTTTATTTCACAACTTTAATAAATAGGAGTATAACCATATGTTAGTCTTGAATAATTCTGAACTAAATACCCAAATATCAGTAATGAGATATTTGAACATGGAGAATTAAAAATAGCACATTTGCAGGTATTGGTGTCAATTTTATTTGGATTCAAATTATACCTTGAGATTAATTCCACTTCGGACATTATGTGCCAGAAGTAAGTCCTTTTCAGTCAGTAAGCTACAATGATAATAGATGATCTAAAAATACTTTGGGCAATAGTTTAATGTTCCAGACAACAGTTTAAGGCATGGGAGTCTGATAATAGTGATTTAAAGTTAAAATAAAGGTTCTTAGCCCATAAGGTCAGTCATCAGTTCAGTTGTCTCGATAGTCCAAAAGTTAACACATTACTAATAGCAGTAAGTCTAGTTGAGTTCTGCCTGTGACATGCTGCCTCCTTAGAGATCAGCGTGTGCTTCCAGAGACAGAAAAAACCTCAATGTCCTTGGTAATAATTCCAAAGTCTATAATGGGATTAAGTGCAGGGAATAGTGTCATCTTTGTGTTCTAAAATATAATTGCATGTGTTGATGATGGAAATGGATTTTATTTGCCAGCACTGTGAATTTATCTTCTACCCAGTTTTCTCTCTTTCAAAAGAATATTAACAGTTTACTCTAGCCAGAGACATTGTAGGTTTCTTTTTTCCCCCTTGAAATATCTTTATGAGCGTGAGGCTCAATAAAAACAGCTAAATCCTACAGCATTTCTATTCGCAAAGTGCTGGGGAAAACCATGTGTCCATTTTCCACTTCTTTTGCCAACTAGTTTTCCAGTAAATTCGAACAGGAGGCAGGCATCTGATTTAAGTGACTGTCTCACAACAAGCTATGTTTTGTATATTAGTGGCTAAGAGGGTCTCATTTAATTACCAAATGCATATATAATTGTGAATAGTGCTTTCACCGGCAGATTTCATATCTTCCGTAACACTGCTGAGATTCTTGTCTCTCGCAAGTAGCATTTAAGAAGGAGCTTTAAGCAGTTTAGTTGAATGCTTTCAGGAACTGTGTGATTCACACAACTTCCTTGGCAGCAACTTAAGTCTGTTCATTCTGCCTTGCTGTGGTTTGAGAGAGAGAGAGAATGTAGCTGGAGAGCTTATAGTATGCTAACTGTTCACAGTTTCCAGTTGAATTAGCTGTAAAAGACATCTGTGTTCCTGCAGTGTTGGCTGAAAGGTGCTTGTCATTTATGGTATGGCTGTTAGGTTGTTTTGGAAGGTATAACTCAATACATTTTCCCAGAACAAAGGAAAAGATTTAATGCAATATGTGGTAAATGCAAGCCTTCTAAGCAACTGAAGTTCCTCAGAATTTGCACACCAAGTGTAGCTCAGTAGAAAAATGTTCTGTTATCCATACTCTTTCTCATCACGTTATTTGGAAAAGTTCAGGGCTCAGTGCTAATCAGAACATACAAAGTGGTTACTCCTTCTCTGAAATATAGCATATTTATTCTGTCTTGAAAAACAATATAGAAAGTTAAAATAATGGTAAAATAATTACCATATCCAGAAAATTGTATCTAATACTAAGTGACTCAAAGACTGGTCTTAAAAATTCTGTGATTTTTAATGAACCCCTTCATTAAAGTTAACATCTAGCATTAAATTTTAGCAACAGCCAGGCCTCTGCTGTGGGTAGCCCTTATTCTAGGGGGTTTGTTGTGCAGTAGTCAGGGATGGACCCTCACCCCCTCCTTTTTTTTTTCCTTCTTTTTTTTCCCCCCAAGTAGGTCTTGGTGTAGTTCTTGAGAGGAGAATAATTAGACCAGAGGTTTTTATGTTACCATCATACCAGGAATGTGGAGTAATAATCTGAAACAGGTATATTCTCTTCTTTGTTATTGGGGTAAAATTCAGCCCATAGTGCCAAGTCCATTCAGCTTTGAGAGCTAGCTCATAAAGAACTTAGAATTAATTTTAATTAATTAGACGAAGTAAATTATTGTGTGTAGAGTATGTGGTATACAGGAGCTGAAAATGTAGAAACAGAAGGAAGAAAGACTGGGAATGTTTGCACATTTGTAACCCTCTGAAGTAGCTATACTACATTAGTGATATCTCTTCAGCAGTTCCAGCATTTTAGAATAAAAAAAACCCACACCATCATTTTCCATGTAAACACTGAGTTTGACATTTAGTTTTGCCATTTGTTTTACTGGTTGCTTTGGCAACTAATAAATAGTTTGTGCTAAGTGCTTTAGCAGCCAGTCATTCTGTGGAAATGAGGATTGTCTAATCCTTGTGCAAGTTCTTGGTCATTGCTTCATGTGCACCATGTCTGCTTTTCTTACACAGGACTTAAGGTAGAAATGAAAGAACTACGTTTTCTTCACATAAATTTACAGGTTGTCCAGAAAACTTTACTCTTTAGTTTCCATTCTCTTCCTCTGTGATACTTTCCTGAGAAACTTTTACAACTCACTGGAATATTTTTGAAACAAATCAATACCAGACAAATCTGTGTATTCACATGTTATCAGCCACTAAATCCAGCTGGAATTAGTGTACTGTGCGTTGTTCTTAACATACCAAAGCTTCACAAAAATTGTAGAAGAATATTCTATCAAAGCAAATACAAAGTTTCCAGGGAGAGAATGATTGTGCTCAGTTTTTAACTTCATCGCTTTTTGTTACTTTCTGTGACTTCCTTACCAAACAAGTCTAATATCCTAGTTCATTGATGCTTATTTTAACTACCAAGCTATTATCCTGCGGAACGTTACAAATATAAACCAGCCAGAGGACAAAGGGCTGTTCTGCCATGGTTTTTTTGAGGTTTAGTTGGTTTTGGTTTTTTGGTTTTGACTCTTTTTTTCATAGCAGTCACCTGAAATAGTTTCTGTAAAAAATTGGGGGGTTTTTTGCTGGATTGGTTAATGTATTTGGTTGAACCCAAACTACAGTTTCCCTGCAGCTATACTCTCACAATGGATATGTCTTCATTACCAATCTTGATGTCACCCAAGCCCATATACTGCCTTGCAGATCCAACTGCAGGAACTTCAGTGTTTTTGCTGAAGTGTAAATCTGGGTTTTGCACGTTCCACTGGTGCAGAATAAGTAACACAAATGCTGACAATTAGTGATTCCATAAAAGTGACACTTGAAATTGAAGATATCACTTCTATCCAGGAAGCATTTGAAGGAAATACAGTCAGGTGTAATTCCTGTGCAGTCAGAAGTACGTGCGTGTGTGTGTGTGTGCGTGCATGTGTGTGTGTGAGTGCCAGCTTTTGGGGAGCTTAGACGAGCATGGGGAGGTGCAGTCAAGGACTCAAATTCTTGTTTTTAGTTTGCTCTTGTCTGAGATACAGCCATAACATACGTGTCTCTTACATGTTGTATGCATTAGTAGCCTTTTGTTGAATTGTAAAACAATACTCTGAAAATTAAAACTGTTCTTCTACAACAGCCATCGTTCTAGATTTAATTTTTTTGTGTCATTCTTAATTCTGTGCACAAAATTAGTCTAAAGTTATTTATTGTGTGTTTTGTAGGTAGGTCTTTCTCTTTGAAAATTTTAATTATCACACACCAGTAACAATGGAAATAGAGTAGTAAAAATTTACAGTGAAGATTTAACTAGAGAGTCTGTGGCTTGAAATGTCTTTATTAAGTTTTAGAAACAGAGCTGGTAAGTATCAGTTTTACTTCTTAACTGCTCACCAAAAAATAGTGAATAGTTGAGACTGTTCTACCTTCCTGAAAAATCATTCAGTTCTTCATCATATAATATGCAACTCATTTTCAGTCTTTAGTTTGCATATCTAGTACTGGTTTATTGATAGCTTTTTAGTGGAGAAAAATTGTGAACTGTAACTCCCTCACCCTGTTGCTTTTTTTAAAAGCTCTGGAGACTGTAAATGTTCACATGTTTTACTGAAGGATTGCAAAAGTAACATTCATTTATAACATTTGAAGGATTATTCATGGAAAAATTATGCAAAGGAAAAAACAGTGAGATCCTTTGGGATATGTGTAAACTTTTCCAAATGTTCTTGCCATAGATCTCTGAACAGCACTCGGCTTGCTCTGATGAAGTTGTCTCACGTTCCCTAACGCAAACAAATTTTTAATAACATTTTAATATTTTTATACATCATTCCTGTGCATGTCAGCATAATCTTGAAAATGATGCTGAGAAATAATGAAAACCAAACTAACCCTTGTTCATGCCAGCTGACTGGAAAATCCTGCTAAGAGCGCTTTGTCTCCATGAAAGGCAAAATAACAGAATAGCAATCATGGTAACAGTATGCACTAGGAGTGGAGCCAGAAGAGTAAAGACAAGAGTTAGCAGTAGCAGATGATTTCACTTATTGGAAAAAAAGGGGCAAAATAACTGAATCCCAGATGAATTTAAATATTGGAATTTTGTTATCAGCAGTATCAGGCATAACTTCCCCAGCTAATTGCTCAGCAGTCTGGTATGTCCATAAACATCCCTCGGTCTGTGCAGTTTTCATTAGTATCTCACTGCTTACCCTCTTTGGCATCCTTCTTGGTGTGGGCTCTCTTTGTCTCTTACTCCTTTACAGAAATGAGGTCATCTGCCCTCTGCCCCATAACTCATGCTGACACTCACTGCACCCCAGATTTCTTGCTGAACTGAGTGTAGCCAGCTGAGGAGAACTCTATAGTTCACCATTCTTCTTCATAGACATTTGGCAGCAGAGCAGATGCAAAGACTTTGTAAAGGTGTTTAAGTTCAGATTCTTTTTACCTTAGCACAGGGCTAACAGAGCTAAACTGTATAGATTTCCTTCTCTTCCCTTGGAGGTGAGGAAGATGCAGAACTACATTGAAAATGGTCACTCCAGGCATAATAATACCAGCACAGATGATATTTCTGTTTTCATCTGATCCCACAAAGCATTCTGTTTTCTGCCATCTTCACTGAAGACACCTAACTAGGTATTAGAATAAGTCACAGAATCACAGCATGGTTGGAAGAGACCACAGTGGGTCATCTAGTCCAAGGTCCCTGCTCAGGTACGGTCATCCGACAGCACATGGCACAGGACTGTGTCCAGATGGCTCTGGAATACATCCAGTGGAGGAAACTCCACAAGCTCTCTAGGCAGCCTGTTCCAATGGTCTGTCAACCCAGGTCCATTTCCTTCTTTCACAGGACTGATGCAAGCAATTGTGATTGCCATATATAATAGCAAGGAAGCCAAGCTGGACTGTTGTCTTAAGTTGTAAGACTCTTACACCTATTTCCACAAATTCTGTCACCCTTGACACATCACACCTTAAGCCTGGCAATATTTTTATGTGAACTGAAATTTTACTCTCTAATATTATTTTCATATTATTCATAGTAGTCCCTAATATTATATTATAATCTGAGATGTGGAGTCCTTTTAGACATGCTACGTCATTTGTTTCAGGGGGAGGGAGGCGGTTTAACAAACTTTTTCTGTTCTGAAGCTGTCCAGGTAATAAAAGCTTTTGCTTAAATCAAGCAATTATCATCTTTATAATGATCAGTCTTTAAATAGTTTTGTGTTGCAATCATATTAATGTAAATTTCAGTCTGTGCTCCCTAAAGGGAGGGAGAAAAAAAGGGGAGTGTAGAGTGAAAAGTCTCAAACTGTTTTTTCTTGCTCGATAATATCTCTTACTCTTTGTAGGTTTTGATAGTAACATTTGAACCTACCTGGAGTCAAATCCAGCCAACTTTGATTTTATAATGGCTTGATTGTGTCAGCACTGGACTTGTTATTTTGCTGTTCTTTCTGATAAAGTAATTTTGATGCAGTCTCATGCATTTGTTTTGTTGCATATCAGTGTTTTGGAATGAAATTAATTGAACTGCTTTCAGGTCTCTGATTCTCCACAGTGATAAACCTTTAAACTATTATGTGCTACAAAATTTAACAGTTATTTTTACATGTGGTGCAATGTCTTTGTGAAAAAGCACTGCACTCTACTGATAACCCTCTAGGGCTGTGCCTTAAGATTGCTAGTCTTTCATAGGCTGTGGTTTCAGTAGCTTGTTAAAAGTAATACTTAAGTAGCACTCAGTGAACTTAAAAGAACTTAATGTCATCCACTTGAAAAAAACTTAATGTAAATCAGGATTGAGAACTGGCACTAGAAACACCTGAATGACACAGCAGGAAGCAGTATAAAAATGAACAAATCCTGCAGCCAAATTAAGGGACAAGCCTCAGAGTGGGCACATTAACACTGAAGTTTATGCTGAGTTTCAGATTAAACTCTTGCTGATAAATGCTTGTAATTTTCAGGGAAATTCTCTTTTAGCTGCCATTGTCTTTATCCTGGGTTTCAGTTCCAATATATTTTAGGCTTCTTAGCAGGTAATAAACACCTCAATAGTCCTAAGTATTTCCTGTTCACAAGTTGAAAAGTATCTGATGGAAAGACACTACAAGCAAAGCATGTAGAGCAAACTCCTTTTTTGGGAACCTCGTCCATCAGAAGAACTGGAGGTTTTCAAACTAAAGAACTTGTAATCATTTCTGAAACTTCTGAAGGCATTTGTTTTGTCTCCACATAAATTTTAATTTGTAATGAAAACCCATGGTAAAATACTTCAGTGAAATGTATTTCTTGCTACTAATGCAGCAGATAAGACTTTTTAGACCTAGTGGTCAAATATGTATCCATACGGTTTTTACATTAAATTAGACAACACATAATTGTGCTCATAGTCATACTTTTTCTGTCCTAATTTGTGGATTGCTTTTGAGGTTTTTTTCTGTTTCAGTTTATTACTTATTTGATGCCAGACACTTTTGTAAAGATTCTGATGACATTTGTACATGGCTTTTCACATCACAGAGTTTTTTCTCGTGTCAACCTCTTAACGGATGGGTTTTGGTTAGAGTCCAGAAGCTGACTGAGCTGAGGTTGCTGGAGCCTCCAAGAAGTGATTTTTGTCATGTAGAGGGAAGTCTGTTCTGCTACTACCTGAACTGTCCTGAAGAGAAAGATATGGGGCAGATGGAGACTTTTATGACCACTGTTCCTACTTTCGTCACAATCACCAATGCCACAACTAAATGTTTAAAAGTGAAATCTCAGCTGTTTGCTGTGAAGCCAAGAATAGCCTGGCATTTACTGAGGATGATGATAGGTCATGTTTCCCACTGTATTGCAAAGTTCACTGCCTGCCTTTTGCGAACAGCATCAAGGAGCTGGGACAAAACCAGTTTGTCAATGTTTTCTGTGAGGCCTCATAAAATCTGTAAATTGAGAGGAGGAATGATTGCAGTGAAACATCTCTAGAGCTCATAGATGTTTGAGAAGTAATGCATCTGTCTGGCCATTAGGTATATGAAAAGCCCCTGCTTTCTCTTATGTGCTCAAGCTGTGAGTCAGTATGAACAGATTGTTTACAATTTATTCACATCATGAAGTTGTGAACAAAATTCAAAACATGTGCGAACGTTCCTGTTCACACCTGAAGTACAAACTGACTTTATGGCTCTGCGTATTACACTTTGGCACATCCAGCTGTTGTAAGGATGCCAAGAGTTTTTGTAGTTCATTGTTAAAAGTATGAGCAAAACAATTTTAAGAACTACTTCCAGGGAGTTCAAGATTATGGAGATGAATTTATAACAAAAATGGACAGTGTAACCCTAATGTGCAAGAAACAGTGCTTCAGAAATGGTGCCTTTTGGTTATCTGTAAAAATTTGTTTTAATCGGTTCCTAAAGACACCCGCCAGTGAAATTTCTGGGATTTGCATCAGTTCAGTGTTAAATAATCTCTGTCCCTTAGGTCCATCTGACATGTCAGCAATTATGAAATTCAGCCGGAGACCCACATGTCCTGATGCCTCAGTAGCAGCAAGTCTACCTACACCTCCTGTACCAAGGCACAGGAAGAGTCACAGCCTGGGAAACAAGTGCGTAATCCCAGCTGTCTCATGCTCATGCAGTTACATGTGTCATAAAAATTTAAGATAGTAGCAGAACATGATAGTGTTTGTCCTCTCCATTTCTTGTACTGCAAGAGTGTTTCAGGCTTTACTATGTATTCTCTAGGCTTTCTCTTGACACTTTTGTTATTTTTGCTGACTCTGTTCTCTGCTAGTGCCAGGCACTGGCAGTACTTGAAAGCTGCTTATCCACTTTGGTCTGTGGATTGCTGGTGTGTCTGCTTTTTCTGGGTTTCTGCTTTTGCTGCCACCGAGGATGCTCAGGTTTTGTATGGAGAGGAGTCAAAACATTTACAACTTTTCAGATGCAGAAATGTAGTAATTGTTACCAACAAAGAGAAGTAAAACCTGAAACTCGTTTTGGTAGTAAAGGAGCATGTGTACAGTAAGTGGTAGCGTATAATTGCCTACTCCTTAATAACCTGCTGATGAGGCAGAGGCTGAGTGGAAATAATGTGAGCCAAGGGTTGCTGTTAGATGACATAAGAGGGGTTTCATGTTTTTCTCTTCTTCCATGTTCCAGTATGATGTGTCAGTTGAGCGTCGTGGAGAGCAAAAGCGCCACCTTCCCGACGGAGCGGCCGCGGCACCTGCTGGACGACAGCGTCCTGGAGTGCCAGAGCCCCGCGCGCGGCCACGCGCCCGGCACGCGCCTCGCCAACGGCCTCTCCATAGGTATCGCCTGGCGGGGAGTGACGCCCCTGCTCCTGTCCCAGGCCGCTGCAGACTCGCAGATATCTGAACATAGGGAATTAGGAAGATCATTAGTTCCCGTGCAAAGACTGATTGTTTTCATGGAAGAAAGTAGATCAGAACTGCTACTTGGTCAACATTGCCTCAGCTTTCCACAATTATCCACTGATGCTTTTGGTAAAAGTGGCATGAAGGAAGATTGGTTTTGTAGATGCTCAGTGTGTGACACAAAGTGTTTGTTAGCTTTTACCAGGGGAAAAGTGGATATATATTTTAAAAGCTACCTTTACACAAAGAAAGCTTTACTTTTAACTATATGTTTTAGAAGATGGGAGAATTGTTTGACTGTACTCTCTGAGACTTAAAAAGAAATGTAAAATGAACACATTATGGTATTATAATTAATAAAACAATAATTATAATATCAAAAAAGTGATCAAGAATCTGTGTTCTAAGCAAGAGAAAGCCACCTTTTAAGAGACTCAGGCTATTTCTAGAATAGGAAATTGACTGTGAAAGATAGCACATTACTTGACTGAGGATTAGACACTGAGATGATCTTTGCACTTCTGAAAATACAGGCACGGCTTACGGTGTTAAAACTGAGCATTAGAAGATCAGTCCTGGGCAAATTAAAACTGTGAGCTAAATAGTTGTGCCAGAAAAGGGGGGACAAATTGGTGATGGGCTTGAAGGAGAAATAGGAACTTTAGTTATGAATACCATCATATATATTTTTAAGAAGTCCTAGCAGCAGCATACAGCTGACATATCCTCTGTTAGAGGTGTGTTTGCTTCTTGAAAATCAACCATGATACCATATCTAGTAACTTCAGTCGACTTACGGATATTGTGGTAGAAATATTGTCTTACAAAGGAGCTGGATTTTATGTTCCTGAAGTTCTCAGCTTCTGAAGTAAAAGTATGATGAAAATTAAAGTAATGGTGTTAAAACACAGCAGTAACATGAATTAAGAGTAAGATACTATAAATGGAGAGGCTTATGTAAGCCTCTTCCAACTAAAGATTTTACCATGAACTCTAGACACTTCTACTTCAAAACACGATTTGAATAAGCAGTGTCCACGGTACTATATAAAGAGTATTCTGGTGATCCACATACATTGGCTTTGTATTTTCCCGTGGGTGGTTTTCTTACTCCTTCTCTGTACTACTCTCTTTCTAGATAGCAGTGAAAGCTCAGAATTTAGTGAGGAGCTGCCGTCAGGGCTTGAAAGGTGAGTTAGTCTTCATGTACACTCACTGAGCACTCTACAGACTTAGCTAAGAAATTCACAAATGATCTCTAACATAGGTAAGCCCTAAATCAATAGTTATTTTTATCAAATTATTGATTAGTTAGGAAAAAAATGGCAAACATTTTGAAATAAAGCACTGTAAAGGTATTGGACCTGAAAAGATTGGGAACTATCTCTGTCATGTTTACCAAACCCTAGCTGTTGAAGTCTCAAAGTAGAATTTCCCTCAATAGATATTTGCATTCACAAACAGGGGTCGTTTATATGCCACGCTGGGGCCCAACTGGAGGGTACCGATCCGGAATTCTCCTCGGAGTCGAAGCTGTGTCTACAGGTACAGTTCAGGGTCTACCTCTTTCATTGTATGGTGCTAAACTTCAATTTGGGTCATTACGCTTTCCTAGTGTACTGTATTTTGTGTCCAAATATCCTTGTATGACCATAACAACTTACGAAGTCTCCCCCTCCTGCTTGTAAAAACTCCTGTTAATGCTAAAGCAGGGTTATGGCCCATTCAGATGAAATTCAGTTTAACTATTGATTTAACTAATCATGTTTGGCTTCCGTTTTGCAGAAAACTAGGCTTTACTTAGGGTTTTATGAAACCTTTACAGGAGCAGGTTTGTTATGAAGGCCCATCTTTGACTCCTGTAACAAGTAATGATGTTAGAAGGATACCTTCTTGGCCCTTTCCCACAGTCTGTTTCCTGATTTGCTGGACAGCTACCCATAACATCTGTTTGTGTCAGAGAGCTATAGTATGGTGTGTTGATCTTGTTCAGTAAAAGGGTATTACCTTGGACCTCAAGTAAGAGAGGGAACATCTGCAAGCCATATGTAGCAGGCCCTCACAATGTTGCTAGTCCCTAAGACATGGACTTTCCAGAAGCTGGTAATCCATTTACAGACCTAAGAGAGGTGACACAGAAAATTTTATATAGTTTGAGGGATAAAAATCATTCCTTGCATGTATACCTGACCTGAAGTTGATAAATTCTGTGATGCTGGCAAATGAAGATGTGTGTTCGAACAGTTAAGAAAATAGAGCCCTAAATCGTTCTGCAAATACTGTGATTTAGTTGCAGTTTAAATCCAGTCAGATTTTATTTTGTTTAAATTAGTTTGCTTCAGCCGTTGTTGAAGTATTGATATAATGTATAAATTACAGCTGCTTTACCTGTGATAGTAACATCTGATAGCAGTACAAGTTAGAGGTTAGACAGGAATAAAAATGCATACTTTATAAATTCATAAAGGAATACACTTTGGAATTTCAGCTATTGCACCTGCTCCTGGAAAATACTTTCTTAACATGACCATGGTAGAGCAGTTTCAAAATCATACACAAGCTAGAAATATAAAATATGAGAAGATAAAAATGTGAAAAGCCTATTAAATCCACAGAGAAGAATTACTCCCTAAAATACATTTCTTATCTTTATCCACTGTCAAGTAATTCTAATGCTTGTGGTCATTCTTCCTTTTCTGAAACCTTCTACTGCCTCTGTCAAATATAGAATTGGCAAGAATGCACATTAGCAGAGACCAGGCAGGTGCATGCAATGGAAGAAGACACACCTGCCAGTTGGAAGGGCTGTTCTTCTCTAGATGTGCTTGTGCATGTCACTTGGCACCAGCATGAATTCAGACTCGTTTGTAGACAGAATAGTGTTCCTTTCACAGCTGCAAGGTAGATCATACAAGTCCTTTTCCTTGTATTCATTATTAGACATGATTTAGTTGGCGCTGGTAAACCTTATTGGTCCATATAAGAACATCAGGGTAGTGATCACATGGCAATGAAGAGAAGTTAGCAGCAGATAACCTACCAATCAATATTTGCTTGAGACGTTACTAATGGTTGTTTGCATTTCTAACTTTGCTTGCACTTGGGCTCTGTCAGTTATATCTCTTTCTCACTATTGTATGTGGGAAGTTTTATGTTCATTCTGGAAAAGGAAAAACTATTGTAATCTTTGTACAATAAATTATTTAACTTATTTTTAATAATTGTTAATAATTATTTAATTTATTTTTATATAGTTTTCCCAACTCTTTTCCAATTAGGCAAGGTATTTTCATTTAATTTAAAATAACATTTGCGGGAGCTCTTATTGCCAAAATTGTAAGCCGTAAATTTCCAGAAATTCAGGTAATTTCTGTAATTTACCAGAATAAAAAAGAAAATTGCTGGTTTTCACTTTGACTTTGGGTTTCAGTATTTATTTTGTTTTATTTTTTCACATCTAAGCCCCCAGAATAGAACCTTTTTGAAAGATCCCGGTTCCTGTTTGATAGCTAGGTTAGGAAAATACATATTCTAGAGTCATGTTTCAGATGATACAATATACGTAAAGCAGTGCAGGATAGATATATTTAGAGCTAAATTATATTGCTTACTTCTTGTCCTTATTTGTCTGCTCAAATACTCAGAGGCATGCTTTGTCTCCCCAGCCCAACGGGCGCATGCAGCTGCACAGCGGGTGGTTCCACAGGAGTCATTACCATGGAAGGGCCTTTAAGAAGAAAAACACTGCTCAAAGAAGGCAAGAAACCTACTGTAAGTGATTCTAATTAGAATTATTCCTATGATCCTAATTCATTAGTGGCTGTTTTAATTTTCAGGATTAGATTAAACCTGCAGCTTGATACCACACAAAACAACGGTGTTATTGATTGTAATCTTCTGATCAAAGTTATAACCAGGTTATAACAAGGTTGTAACGTTTGTGTGTCATTTGATCTACAGCAGTTTTGCTTTTCCCTGCATTTGCAAATCATGTTTCTAGCTGTAACAGCAGAGCAGGAGTGAAGCAATTGTGTAACCAGCAAGCAATCTTGTGAGGGCAGAAATAAAACTTTTGGCGCTGCCTGATGACTCAGAGTATCCTGATACTTTCCAGCTAAGTAACCCTGACAAAGGTAGATGTTGCAGGATGGATAATGTCTGCATTACATTTCTGTGACAGGACCTAGATTAATAACTTTTAACAAGTTTGTGGATTACAGAACTTGCAGTGGCACTCATAAAAGACTGAAGAGGGAGATCTCCAATACGGAATTTTCAAAGGACGGTACAGATTCAATTGAACATATTTCTACAATATATTTTGGTGCTTTTGTGGTATCGCATTAAAATGGAAAGGCTGCAGGGCAGCCACCCATAGCACCAAAGCCATGGCAATTCATAGGTAACCTGAATTCATGGGTTTCACATGGTTCTAGTCCTATGCATTGGATAATTTATTTGTTTTCTGTAGAGTTGATTCATGTATTTCACATGCAGCCCAGTTTAGTTCAGAGCTAAAAGATTTGAAGAATTGCAGAGTTGTCAACTCAATTTTTTTTTTTTAATCAAAAGTCTAAGATCTGTCCAGCAGAAGGCAGCACACTGTTCTGCTCCGAAACGATCAGTACTGACACTTTTATGAGATACTCAACTAGGAAGGATTGTGTTCACAGCCAGCCATCAAGATTTAGGTAGCTGGGCTGATTTACACCAGGAGACACTCTTTATCTCCATTCCTTGCTTCTGAAATTAACTTTGGTGGCGCTTGGACTTGCCTGTGAATAGACTTTTGAAATGTCAGCGATATGCAGTGTTTTTCCTAACTTTTTTTCGGTTTTCATTCAGCTCTCCTCGTGGACTAGATACTGGGTCATGCTTTCAGGATCAACTCTTCTATACTTTGGAGCAAAAGCTTTAAGAGGCACTGAAAGAAAACATGTAAGCTTTAAATTTATTCTAAAAACAAAAATTGAATACTCATAAGTAGATCTGGAAGGGCATCCAAAGTGTACTTTCTGTTCCAGGCTAAGCCATATTTCTGCACAACTTCTACAGTCAAAAGTTAATCTCTGCTACAGTCTCAGCTATGACTGACTTGTCTGTCTTTTCCAGTATAAATCTACACCTGGGAAAAAAGTCTCCATTGTGGGCTGGATGGTAGCACTGCCTGATGACCCAGAGCATCCTGATATTTTCCAGCTAAATAACCCTGACAAAGGTAGATATTGCAAAATGGACAATGTCTGCATTACATTTCTGTGACAGGAGGTGAATTAATATCTATTAATGAGCTTGTAGATTACAGAACTTGCAGTGGCACTCATAAAAGACTGAAGAGGGAGATCTTCAATATGGAATTTTCGAGGGAAGGTACAAATTAAATTGAATGTATTTCTGCAATATGCTGTGATGCTTCTGTGGTGCCTACAGAGAGATTCCTTTCTTTTGACAGTTACTGTAAGTTTTGCAGAAATTCCTCAGCCAGTATGAGATTGCAGCATGTCCATGTGTCTCCATACACTGATCTCCAAGTCTCTGAATAGCTTCCTTAAAATCAGTCAGTATCAAATCTTGACTTACACTGAGGCCAGTTAAAATATCAAGCCATTTACCAAAACAAGTTGGCTAAGTAATTATTACTTTTTAATAATTAATTTTGCAGTGCCATAACTCTTTTCCCTTGAATAAACTTCAAAAACTTCAAAAGATAAGAAAACTCATGGAGTTATTTTGCACTTTGGGTGGTTGTTTACAGATTCTTGAGGCTTTCTTCACTTTCCATGTTTTCAGCTTTGATGCTGGATATGGAGTCCCATCTACTGTGTGAAGTGCATCTTCTGGGTGTTAACTAAAATGCACAAAATATTTGATTGCAGGAAACAATTTGCAGTAGGACATTGAAGAAAACTAAGTTTACAAATATGAAAAACTTTATCAGAAGCCTTGATGAGAAGAAAGCCAGGATTAAATTAGATCTGACCTGCGGCGTATGAATGATGCACAGTCCCGTCGTGGTATAACCAGAAACTTTTATTAAAAGCGTATATAGCTTTTATAATATTTTCACTATCAGGTTAGAATATCACGCGCCTGGATAGCCAATAGTGTAACCGTTCATGCGTCTGCTAACCAATAATATAAGTGATCACATTCCTAATGTTCTTATCAGCCTTTTTCCTTTAAATCAAGTGCTTGTGTAACAATTTTTTCTGCGAACATCTGTGGTTCTGCTACCTGTTACATTTTAGAAACTTTGTTACATCTCTCCTGCCTTGACTGAATAACCAAGCGGTCTTCGTTCTCTTATTACTAAGCGTTCTTTGTTTTCTTGCCGCACACCAACCTGCGTGGTCTTTCCTGTGGCTGTAATTTGGCCTTTCTGCCTATGAGGCCACATATGTTTTTATACGTGCTTCACCCAAGGACTGCTGGGTAACACGCCTCACATGGGCTCTGTTACATTAGCAGCATCATGTTTGAGCATTTGAGGTACAAATTAATTTGAGAGTTTACTTCAGGACTTTGGCTTCTGCACAGAAATCAGAGTCCTTTGAAACTACATGTCTGTCTGCAAATTCAGAGTCTTTCATTTTCTTATTTTTGTAGGCAATGTTTACAAGTTTCAGACTGGTTCAAGGTTTCATGCAATATTGTGGCATAAACATTTGGATGACGCATGCAAAAGCAACAAGCCTCAGGTAAGGTTGTGAAAAATATTTCTACCCACTTTTTCCTATTTTCCAGAAAATTCTTACTAGAAAAGGTACCTCTTTTAATCTGTGTGCACACACATTCCTGTGGGGACAAACATAATTCCTCATTCTGTACGTAGATCCGTTTCTTCAATAGGAGAAAGAAAAATTATTAAAAATTAGAGAATTCCCATCAAATCAGGTTTTGTGCAGGTCTAGCTATTGGTTTGGTTACCTTGAGAGCATATAACCTCTACTCTCAGTTGCCTCAAGCAAGATAACCTCATCTCTTCTTCAGAAGGGACCATCTCATGGAAAATGAAAGCAACTATACTAGGATGGACTCGATGATCTTAGAGATCTTTCCCAAATGTAATAATTCTATGAGTAATTTACAATCTCTTCCAGGTACCTGCTAATCTAATGTCATTCGAATAATTTCCTCTCCTACCTGGTGTGACTTCAAGTGCCAAACTGAAGAAACAGGTTATTGTTCTCTAAGGAGGAAGAGGAGAATGGTTTTCTTGACATGAGCCAGCCACAGATATTTCAGCACTTTCCTATGTAACTTAAAAGTGATTCTGACACAGCTTTTAAAAGCAGAAAGTGAATGTTGTCCCTAGGACCAGATAAAGTCTCATGCACTGAGTGAAAACAGACAAGTTAGATGGACAGAAGATTAATCCTGACTCCTGCAGGATTCTAGAGCCCTCAACTATTTGTGGTCAGAGACTGCATGAACTGATATTTGACCACAAACTGAGCATCATATCTTCTGCCTATTCTTTTTTAAATGGTTCTTTTTATTGTTAAGCTGCTTTGTGTGACTGAAGAATATTTGGCCCATGTTGGGTTTCAGTTCTTTCTAATGCACAGAATGATTGACAGTGTTAACTTGCTCCAAAGTGTCAATTAGAATAGAAAATTGTGGAACAACATTTTTATAATGTAAGTGCACTGAGTTGCTTGGCAATATGGCTGCCTCGAATTTTCTGTCAAATCTCTGGACAGTTCTGCTGTTCATATTTGAGCTATTTGGGAAAAATGTATTTTGGCATAGGACAGTTGGTTTTCTTTTTCCTTCAGTTATTTTACTCAGGAACACCCTGGTAATGGATTTAAGGCTGTTTAAATTTACATTGTGCTGAAGTTTGTCTTTCATTCTTTTACCAGTGGCATAGTTGCTTATAAATTTGGTGTTTTGGTTCAGTCTGAATGTTGTTCATTTCAAATCCCTTAGTACAGGGAAGCAGGTAATAATGGGTTTTTGTGATTAGTCATCAACGAGATTAAACATCTTTTCAGTATAGCACAATTGTGAAATTGCTGCACAGTATTGAGAAATTCGGATTGATGGCAGTGAAAGAATACTAGTAAAACATCTTAAACCAATTTTAAATTAGTCTTTAAGTATTAAACAGTTTGTAGCTGCTGATTAGAGGTGTTATGATGGCATTTGGTACCATTTGCTATTATCTGGTACTTCTACGGTTAATTGAAAGCTGCTGTTGAAATACAATATATTGCCTATCACTACTGATTATTACAGCATTTTCACAAAAAAATATCACCAACCATACAAGCTTTCCTCCATCAAAGAGAACAACTGCAATAGTTATGTAAAAGTAAACATTATGTCATAATTACTATTTTCAGAATTGTGAAGATATAAAAGCTGTAGGTAATATTATTAGTTTCTTAAATGTGCAATATTGATGTAATTCAGTGCCAAAATGCATGTTTTTCCAAATAGCACTAAAATGAGGCAAAGAACGAGTTTTCAAATTGAGACTGACTTGTCACATTATAATATTAATCAATTTCAACATTTTGGTTTGTTTTGTGTGGAAACTGTTGCACTATTTTTGGCTGTATTTTCCAGCAGTCCACTGCATGCCATTTGTGTAAAGGATTCTTTCTATAATTCTTGTGAACTGTCTCACCTGTAAGAACTCTGGCATTGGAATCTAGGTTTTTGGCAAGTATTTTGTTACCTCAGTCTTGTATCAAGTTGCTGCATTTTTCAGTTTGTTACATTGATAATAATGATTGTTTTGCTAATTAAATACTTTAATGTAAAGAAAAGTTTGTTTACTACAACAGTACAGTAATAGCATTTGGTTGTAAGTTTAAAAATGTGCAGGGTATGTATGCTGTTGACAATAAAATATTCTGAAAAAGAATAGTAGAGGTACAGAAGGAATGTTTTAGCTCAAAGGCAGCATGCATGTTTTCTTTGTGAATGAATGGTAATATAATTGAACAGACTTTATACAGCACAGCATCTGGCCATTTAGTAGTATAAATACAACAGAATCAACATTTCTAGGATAAAATTGAAAAAGCCTCAAAATTTGCAGCTTTTTCAAGTGAGATTTGGAAACTCCAAAGAAATAGAGACAAACTTAAATTTCTTTGCACTTAAAATGTAACTCAGCAGGTTTGCAGATGACACCAAGCAGAGTGGTGCAGTTGCCACACCTGAAGACTGGGGCCATCCAGGGGGGCCTGGACAAGCTCGATGAGTGGCTGGGGCTGACATATTTCTAATGAACAGACCAAGAGCAACTCTGCTGAGAAGGACTTGGGGGTGCTGGAGGATGAGAGACTGGACATGTCCTGTGCGCTGGCAGCTCAGAAGCCAGCCATGTCTTGGGCTGCATCAAAAGCAGTGTGGGCAGCTGGTGACAGAGGTGATTCTGCCCCTCCACTCAGCTCTTGTGAGACCTCATGTGGAGTGCTTCATCCAGCTCTCGAGTCCTCGGTATAGGAAAGACGTGAACCTCTTGCAGTGGGTCCAGAGAAGGGCCACAAAAATAATCAAAGAGCTGGAGCACCTCAGCTACGAGGAAAGGCTGAGACAGATGGATTTGTTTAGCCTGGAGAAGAAAATGTGCCAAGGAGACGTTATTGCCACCTTTCAGTACTTACACGGGACTTAAAAGAAAGAGAGGGACAGATTTTTTAGTAGGGCCTGTAGTGATAGGAGAAGGGATAATAGTTTAAAACTGAAAGAAAGTTGATTCAGACTAGATATATGGAAGAAATTTTTTTTTCAATTAGGGTAATGAAACACTGGGTTGGCCAGAGAGGTGGTAGATGCCCCATCCCTGGGAGTGTTCAAGGTCAGGTAGGACGGGGCTCTGAGCAACCTGGTTGAAGATGTCCCTGCTTATTGCAGGGGAGTTGGACTATGTGATCCAACTAAAACCATTCTATGATTTTATTTCTTATGCAAGGTAAATAAGCTCCAGATTATGACTGACAATGAAGGTACTTTAATTTCTGCAGAAACATAATTTCATGAGCAGTTGTCTGAGAGAAAAATTACATGTGAAAATGAGAATTGTCTGAGAGAGAGAAAAATTAATGTGAAGATGAGAGCAAAACAAGCTAATGTAAAAAACGTTACTTCTACAGCTGAACAAGAAAGCATATATCCTTTTCCTGAAGTGGACTCCTTTTCCTGTTATCCCCAAGAAACAGGAAGAGTGTTTAAAGACTTTTTTATTACTTGGTAGTCTTGGAAATAAGTTGTATCTATACAATTTTCCCTCAAGGTTTATGTCCAGTGTTTCATTGTAAATATTTTATGAAGGAAGCATCTGTAAGTGTCTCTCATATCTATCAAATGGTTCTTTTCACTAATAGCATCAGTTAAAATGGGAAAATTGACTGGAATTCTTCTCCTTCCCATAGGTAACAAGATAGAAAATAAACAAAGTGAGCATGTTAGGAAGGAAAACCAACAATCACAATATCCCAGGTTGACACTGTTATGGAATCAAATTGCAGGGGGGAGAGAGGACTACCTTCTGCATTGGTGTATTTCACTATAAGGTAACGTGCTTTTGTCATACAACACCCAAAGATAAGTACTGAAGAGCTCATTAAATGCTCAATATGTCCAAGCATCTTGTCTTGTAACCTGGGAGAGAAAATACAAAATTAAATATTAGATAACTTTGTTCCTACTCTGGATGTAAGGCTGTGCTAGGTGTGCAAGGGAAGGCAGTAGCACACTGCATTAGTTTTTCTTCGGAAATCATTAATGGTTGATTGTGGTATTTCCACAGCTGTGATCCATTATTCTGGAGATTTGTCTGTCAAATTCGAAAAACACACCATATCTTGGAGAGTGTTTACAAAAAAAACAGTCAACGTGTACAGGTCTCAGTAGACCCCAGATGTAAGAGCATCTCAGCTGATTATATTAGGAAGGATGGAAACACCCATCTTGCGTCAACTGAAACACAGTGGTCCATAAGAAAGTGCACATAGTAATGAACTGGGGGAAGTATCCTTTGTATTTCTGCACTTTGTAGCCATGTTCTTTCTGCCAGAAATCAGCTTCAAAGAAGAACAGACTCTGGTGGGAGAAATGTTGCAAATGATTACTTGCTTCAGATGATCCATGTTTTGGGTATGCAAGCATGATGTAACTGAATATAAAGCAAACAAGCAAGGTTAGAAAACTGATTTGTTCTAGCATAGATATAGAGAAAAGTCCGTCAAATTCTGCGGAATAAAAATAGCAAACAACCAGCTAGATAAATGATTTTACATACAATTTGTTAATGATACCACTGTCTTAATAAAATACAAGATAGAATTTGTGAATGCAAAGGAACACCCTGGAACACTTGGAAACACTGGAAGATAGTTGTAGTAAATGGTTATCATTTCTTGTAATAATACAAAACTATAAAATTGAACCAGACATGAACACAATGAATATATGTCGTGTCTTGTTGAAGGCAGTGTCATACTCTCTCATGGGGCAAACGGACAAAAAAAGCGAGAGAAGGGGCAACTAGCTGGTGCAGAAAGTGAAGGTTTCAAAAAAAATCCACCAAGCAACAGTTCCTTTTAGATTACAAGATATTCTTTGCTGCATTCAAGTACTGCATACGTGGAAGTCCAACTAGTCCTGTCTGCATTGTGTAGCAGTGCAATTGTTTTAATTCTTTCAACAACTGAGGATGGGGGAGGGAATAGTTTTTATTTCACCTACCAGCCTCCAGGAGTGTACATTTGTAACTGCTGAGGAGACTTGATCTTCAAATCCTGCTGTGCTTTTACTGGCTTTCTCCACCCCCCTGCCCCCTGTAAATACTTATGGAAAGGAGAGGTGATGGGGGGCACACATAGACAGTGAACACAGTTCACTCCTGGGCTTACACTGAACTGCCAACCTTGGCATGCACCATGAGGGGTGTAGGGGACCGAGATCACCAAGTGATGATTGTGTCTGAATTTAAAACTTTTCTAAATTTGCTGACTTTTTGGACTGAGAAAAGGGGGAACCAGAGAAGAAAGGGCCTTAAGGTGGTGGTGTGGGTGGGTGTTGTTGATACTTTTATTTTTCCTTGCCTATGCATTAAGGTGAATGTGCCAAGTGATTCTTCTGTGTCTTTAAGTGAACCCTTTAGTCTCCCTTCTTACCTGTCTTTGAACTTCATTGTTTCTTTTCCTATTTACTAGACAGAATAAACAGAAAGTGAACAAACAGTAAACTCTCTGTTTCCATAGAAACACTGGAAACTTGTCAGTGTACTTCAAGATGTTTTTTAATGTGGCCAAAAATTCCCCTCACTCTAGTTAATTAACTATTAAATGTAGCCACTAAGGAAAGCTGTGCCAGGAAAGGGGAACAACATCCAATTGACAAGGACATAGGTGCTTCTGCCAGTTATTTACACTGAGTCACAGTTAGACTTAGAGGCACACCTCCTTCTGACTCCCGCTCTTCAGCTTAGTAATCTTCTGACATCACGACAGGGGCTAGGAGAAGAAACCACTTGGAATGGAGATTTCAGTGGAGAAACTGGAAATCAAAGGTGAGTATAGGAGTTTGGAATCACGTCCATCTATGAGGTGACACAGTTACATTAGAAAAGGAGAAGAGGACTCCAGGCATGAGCACAAGCCCTCTGGAAAATCCACAGTCCCCAGGGCAAATTGATGCAGCTCTGGCATTGTGGGACAGGTTTATGAAAGAAAATGTGAAGTCTTAAAGTGAAAGACTTTTTCTAATAATTTTTTGGTTTGTCGTGGGGTTGGTGTGGTTTTGGTGGTTTGTTTTTAAGTAACTGGCCTGTAAGCATGTATGTTAAGTTCTTGTACCTTCCACACAAATTTATATTTGGCAGAAATTTAGGACAGCAGCCCTTTTACATACTGCACAAGAGTAAATGAGCAAATGCATTTGATTTGTGAACCAGATCAATGTATCTAGGAAAGAGACTTTGAAATTGGAAAAAATTATTTGGTCCAGATAGGGTGGTTGAAGCCTCAGTCCACTATTTTCTACATGTATTTGCACATGGTTGGGTAGCACCTAGTAACACCGTTTAAATGTCTTTGCAGGAAATTGGTGTGACATACCTCTTATCAAGGATACATCCCTTTGGAGATTCACAGCTTTGGCTCTGAAAGAGAACTGTGTTGGGTATGCTACAATTTGAAATGTAATAATGAAATTTAAAGCATTTCATTGTAATAAGCATTTTAATCCTGCGTTCTCAGCAGTAAAGACACTTTAGGTCTGAGATCTCTATAACTGGAACAAAGGTCTGTAACTTTTGGCCTTTGACAGTAGAAAAGAAAATCCCACCACAGAACTCCTATGAATACCAACCTTGTATTTTATTGTAGAAATTATTCAGCTGTCATGTCTATCTCTTGAAATAAACAGGGCTCCAGTAAACTACTGGATTTTTATCATTGTGTAATTATCAATTTCCATGTACTTTTTTTAAAATTGACTTGCATTTTGAAAATATAATGGCTAGCTTGTCTTTCTCCATTTTACACGAGTTAATTTGACAAGCTAAGCGTCGGGGTCGAATCCGGAGACCTCCTCGAGAACACTGCTGAGGTCCTTCTTCTGCACTTGTGCTGATACGCAGAAAGACTCCACAGCTCGTAAGTTGCGAAGTAGGCATGTTTATTTCAGCGCTGAGGCGTACGGCAGACAGCTCCTCCAAAGGCATACGCGCCTTCAGCAACACCTGTCTTTGCATTTATCCTCTAAAATGTTACATATGCATTAGGTTTCACAATACGGCTATACATATTCATAACCTATCCCCGCTTCGTATTATAATGAGCTCAAAAGTAATTTCCATATGGTTGTGCCTGCGCAATTTCCATATGGTTGTGCCTCCTGGTGGTCGCGGGCAGGGGTCTCATGATGAAGTAAACGAGTCTTCCTCAGGGTTGAACTTTTCACCTTGCCTCCTTGCGCATGCTCCCTGATCCCTTGGTCTTAGTCCAAGCCCCAAGGCCTGTTTCAGCCGGTTTAGAGGTTCAGAGAGCTGAATCTAAGTTACGGTTACTTCCTTTTANCGGGAAGCCGGGCTCGCTGCCCGCTGCGTGTAAGCGAGGTAAACCTGCCGGGGGCACAGTGGAGCTCAGGCAGCGGCACCTGCTTGGGGTCCTGCAACTGGCAGCGGTCGCAGGAGAGGCGCGACAGGTTTGGGATTTTATTTCCACTCAAGAAATAGGAGGATGATGATCAGCTGTAGCATTATTTATCGGTACTGGGGTTAACAGCTTAACGGTAAGTTAAGACCAGGTTTCCTGAATCTCTGTCTGAATAGGTACTAAGGGTGGAGTTTAGCTTCAGATTTGAAGAGTGCGAAACTCCTCCAAAGCATAGTTCCAGTGTGTGTTGTAGGTTAATCCTGGCAGGCAGCTCAGCCCTCACTCTTCCTCTTGCAGTGAGATGGAGATATAATCGGAAGGGCAACCGTGGGAAATCTTATGGGTTTTCCCTGAGATAAAGACAGTTTAAAAGGTAAAGCAAAGCTGCATGCGAAACAAAATGTTTAGTCTATTCATTATGTCCCCTTAGCAGGCACGTTTCTAGCCACTTCCAGGAAAGTAGGACTTCATCAGGTTTAGCAGTGACTTGGGAAGCCATGTGCTGTCATGTCGCATGTTTCCCCCTTTCTCCTTCTTCCCCCAGCTTTGATGGTTCAGCGTGGCATTGTATGGTGTGGAATAGGCCTTTGGTTGGTTTGGTTCAGCAGTCCCAGCTGTGTTCTGTGCAAACTTCTTGCGCCACCCAATTCCTGGGACAGGAGCCACAGGAGAAACAGAGACAGCCTTAACTTTGTGTAAGTACTGTTCAGTGATAGCTGAACCTCGGTGTGTTTGAAGCACTTGCTTTGGTCACAAAACACAACACCCTGCTAGCTACTAGGAAGAAAATTAACTCAGTCTCAGCTAAAAAAGNCAAGCAATACACATTGTTTAGCAGGCGGCTTTTAGTAAATCATTAATTAGCCTTTAACCCCCTTGCATCAGTGCTGTCTGTGCCCCTCATTTCCACGGTGTGGTGTGTGGGAGCGTTCCCCTCGGGGCACAGCACGTGGACCTGGGTAAGCAGCACTCCGGAGCCGCTGGCGTGCGGCTCTGCGGCGGGGTGAGCAGGCGCTGCTCCCCAGAATGCGCCGCCAGCGCGGACGGCCGGTCCCGGGCCCCGGGCCGCGCTGCGGGCGCCGCTCTCGGGGCCGCTGCGGGAGCAGGCACGGGGCGCGGGCGCTCCNAGCAAAGCTGCATGCGAAACAAAATGTTTAGTCTATTCATTATGTCCCCTTAGCAGGCACGTTTCTAGCCACTTCCAGGAAAGTAGGACTTCATCAGGTTTAGCAGTGACTTGGGAAGCCATGTGCTGTCATGTCGCATGTTTCCCCCTTTCTCCTTCTTCCCCCAGCTTTGATGGTTCAGCGTGGCATTGTATGGTGTGGAATAGGCCTTTGGTTGGTTTGGTTCAGCAGTCCCAGCTGTGTTCTGTGCAAACTTCTTGCGCCACCCAATTCCTGGGACAGGAGCCACAGGAGAAACAGAGACAGCCTTAACTTTGTGTAAGTACTGTTCAGTGATAGCTGAACCTCGGTGTGTTTGAAGCACTTGCTTTGGTCACAAAACACAACACCCTGCTAGCTACTAGGAAGAAAATTAACTCAGTCTCAGCTAAAAAAGTACAGTGAGAAGACAAAAAGTTGAAATAACAGTCTTTTAAATGTCATGCAGCTTTTATTTGCCCGATCTCTTTGATTTTTCAAAGGACACAAAGTTTAAGTGTTTACAGTGGGAGGAGTTTGGCTTAGAGATGTACAGCAGATTATAATGGAGAAGTTTCTGAGTGTGTACAGGAAAGTGTGGGATTTGTCAGTTCTAATGGTGCAAAATAAGTATATGGCAACAGTGCATATTGTTCTGGCTTACTGTCTTTGTATTTAGAATAGAAATAGCCAGTTTTAATTTTGTAGAGTAGTATTTTATTAGTGGAAAAATACTGTCTTCACTTTAATCCTTCAAACAATACGCTTCTGACTTTGGATCTTAGAGGAAGGACACTGGCGTGTTAAAGAACCTTTCTGAAAAAAGTAAGCTATCAAAAGATTAGCAACAGGCAATCAAGATAAAGATGGTAAGTGATTGTTAATGTTTGGAATTGTTATTTAAGCACAAGTGATCTGTGTTTTTGCTTTTGACAAAAATCATAAACTAAAGGATAGAGAATAACTTTTTTCAAAAATGGTAAGTTACTAAGGCTGTTTGTTAGTGGGGGGGGTTTAATTAGACCCTGGATAAACAAGGATTAGGTTGTTTATTGTTCTTATACTGCTGAAGCTAATATTTCATATTAGCAACTGAAACTCTGCACTCCCCTCTTGTCAGTTGCCCTCTATCCTTACCGTAGATTGGGAGATAAGTAATAAGATGAGAGTTATGAAAAACTTATGTAGACATCGTCAAGCTACTGAAATGAGCAGCATAAAAAGTCTTCAGCCGTCTCCATGCAAACAAAACAAATTACAAAGGAAGGCCACAATGCAGAGACCATGTGAGGGAGATTAATTATTACCCAGGAATGACTCTTGAACTAAAATAGCAATTGGTACCAGCTTTTAGTAAGGACAGTGCTAATTGTGGAGGGTTTTAGAAAGATGTTGGAAAAGAAGGTCTGAGAATAGAAGTTGAGCAGCAAAGGTAAAAACAACATCTGGTTAGAAGGTGATACAAAAAAAAATCCATTTCAAAATTCTAAAAAGACAAGCTATTGAAAGAACCTATAATGGGAGATTAATAAATGTGTTGTGAGCATAGTGGTACAATGTGGCTAAAGCATGAGTGATTCCTTGGTTTAGCGTGGGAAAAAAAAGATGATTTAAATATATGACATTTTTTAAGTACAAAATTTGTAACCATACAAGGTTTTAGAGTAAATTTTAAAAGGACTGTGACCAGAGAAATAAGGAGAAACATGAGTAATCTGAGCAGCTCAATCTAGTGAAAGATGTCCCATCTACAACAAGGGGATTGGAACTAGATGATATTTTAAAGTCCTGTCCAACCCAAGCCATTCCATGATTCTAACCATGACAAGAGCTCTTTGTTATGACCTTGCTGCAGAAAGAAAACACATTGTGTAACTGCACTTGCTTGACTGACTGGGCAGATGTATTAATTGTTGGCTGATGACAAGCTCAGATGTATCTGTGCAGTATGTTGCATCTCCAAAAAATATAATCCTAGCATGCGTTAAGAAAGAAAATTTCCAGCAATGATGAGGGCTTGTTACTTGCCTCGTACAAACGGATAAGGTACAGACATTTCTCATCTCCTGTACTAGCAAGTAGTGGAAACTGGGCCAACTGCACAGAAACAATTGGTGAGGGAGGACTGTTTCTTATGAGATGGTTTTACCTTTCATTCAACTGTCATGTTGAATGAAAAGGTAACGAATACGAAGACGAGGAGGTGATATTACTGCAGTCTGTCAGGGTGGTGGAGAGGAAGAAAGCCTGTTTACAGTTAAGGGGAATACTGCAAAGTAGCCATTGATACCATTAGCTAAATTTAGTATTAAAGCAAATCTACATAATTTGTATCATGTTTACTTGCATATTAATTGGAATTAAAAAATGCAAAATCAGAATGAATTGTTACTATAAAAGAAACTCATTTAAATATGCTGAAAGTGTACTTTTAAAGTTAAAACTTGCCATTTTACCCTCTCTATAGTGAGGAAATATAGATGTGGTGTTCCTAATTACACTGACTTTATGTATTTTATGACTACATGTTTGTGCTGTTAATTTCAGGAGATCAAAATTAATGAGTCATGCTGGGGAAACCATGAATTTCACTCGTCTGACAATTACGTATTTCTTTTCTTTAAGATTCCGTGTTCTGATATGTCTTTGAGCTCTTGATTTTGCTCTTTTTCTCAGCTTCTAGAACTTGCTGTTGTTTCAGCACTCTCTCATGGTTCCTAATCAGAATCTGTATCTACATGTTCTAACTAGGCCTATAGCATGTTATGAAAAAAATGATTGTCCAAGAAATACAGATCTATATAGTGTATTTTTCTAGTTCTTTTTAAGTATATGTGTGAACTGGGTTTATATCAACATGCAAGATTAATTTTCAGAAGAAAACTTAAGTAGCCTTAAAAAAATTAATGAAAAATGTTTGATTTGCTTCAACAACTCCATACTCATTTGTAATTAAAATTAAGTTATTGCGACACAACTGTGTGCTTTGCTCAAGAGAAGGAAAACTTGTTTTTCTGGTAGGTGTGGCTGCTGTTACTGACCTTAAAAGAGCAACAGCTATGTGAAATAAAATGTGCCAGGAAGGGTCTTAGTTATTGTACCAGGTTTTTTTTTCTCTCAGTATTGTTCTGTATTGAACAATTATTGCAATTTACCTTAAAAGTATTTAAGTTTTTATCTGTTTAAAATAAACAATTAGTAGATTATTTTAGCAAAATAACTTAGCAAAAAATGAATGGAGGACTGAACAGAACTTCACTCGGCTATCTGCTTTAAAAGGTACATTTTCCTTTCCAGTGTTCGCTGTTCAAAACACAGTTGAAAAGATATTTTTTTCTTGTTTGTTATTTATTGCTAGCAAAAGCAGAAGAAAGAACAGGTAATAGATTGATTTTGTTATTTACTGTTGACATGGTTTGATATTTCTATAGTTAAAAAATATTTATTCTGTAAGACAGAACAATATTTTAAATCATAAATAGCTAAAACCAAGGGGAAGACTGTTAAATGTGACCTTCTCTATGTTGTAAGAATTCTAAAATATATAACATCCTTGGAATAAGAATGCTTTGGGGAAACTTGTACTTTAGAACATTTCATAAAAAGACTTAGAAAGTTTGAATTGTTTTCAGTCACAAATCTCCAGCTGGAAGTCGTATGACAGTAGCAGACTCTTACTATGTATTTGCAGTTCTGCTCGTAATTTTAAGGACTTCTGGGGAGGACTCTCCATTTCAGAAATAGAAGAGTCAGTGCTTTCTGCTGCTCCTTCTCTGCTTTATGCCTGGTCTGATGTAGTGAGATTTTTGGTGTCCCTATGACTGTTCTCGTCTGAAAAGCAATTTACAGCTAGCAAAGGCTGCTGTAAATCCCGTCAGCCTCGGCATACGGGACATTTTAGGGGTGTGTTGTGACTGTGGTTCTCCCTAGTTCACTTTTTCATGAAAGAGCAATTGTGAAAATATTGTACATTATTTTGAAGGCACTGATAATTATTTTTCGCCTGCTAGAAACATTTTCGTCATCTTGTGCAATAGCATCGGTTCATTCCATCTCGGCATTTTACCCCACGCTTCCTGCTGGCAGTTGTGGCAGCGCTCTTCTACCAATCCAGTTTTCTGATCTGACGTGAATTTGATTAATCTGGGACACTCTTTTCCCAAGAATCTCTGTGGTACAAGCAGGCCTTTGAGGAGACTTTCTGTTTATACATCATATCTGAATACCTAAAGATGAATTTGTAGAGAAAACTTTTATCTGGGCTCCACTTGCAGAAGTTAGTGCTTGAGAGTGCCATAAACTCCCACTCAGGCATTAACACTTGCTAGCACACGTGCTGCTAAAGACTTCGGTCATCCAGGCACTCAGGGCTGCCAACCTGTTCCTGCAGGAGCAAGCGTTTTAAGCCCTGACCCCCAAACCGTGCCAGGAGCCAAGCCAGCATTAATGCAGTATGAGGAGGCGCAGATCTCTAGTAAGCATTAATATGAGATGACCTTTCCTGCAACTCCTGCCTTGGATAGGGCTACGTAGGGTAGAGTGGCTAACTGAGACTGAGTTTTATGCCTGCATAGATTTTACCTGCCTTCTCCTGGATTGTATGAATTGACTTTCCTCTGTATGTATGGTCTCATCTATGGTGATCTGCAAGTTAGGGAATTCATAAATTAGTGATTATATCTGGACCATTGCGTGTAATCCCCAATTAGCATGTTTATTATGAACTTGATTAATTCTATATACATTTAATTTATCTGCCTCTAGCTTGTCTGTGAGAAGTCTGGTTCAGGGGGTTTTTTTTAACATAATTTACATACACACTGTGTAGGGGGGAAAAAAAGGAAACGTTTTGCTTTGCTTTAAGAATTACTGCCTAGTTATTAAATTGGATATTCTAAAATTTTGATTATAGAAAAAAAATTCTCCGTGTATTGCTGTATATAGACCTCTGTTATATTCTTCTACAGAAACCTCCATGTACAGAAACTGCTCCACACATCTGACAAATAAAGGCATTCAGACCGTCGCGTACAGTATCATACATATCGCTAAAGGCGTGTTCTGGTTTTTCGTAAAAGCACAGTAGCTGGGTCTCTGAATAAGTCAGTGCACCATGATAGAGACTTATCCCCATCTTGTTTGTGAAATTCTTGAGCAATGATCATGAGTCAGTATTATCTCATACTATGTCCTTTCTTTTCTGCAGATGCGGCAGCATAAAGTACAAGGACAAAGAAATTTGCATCCACATTTAGATACATACAAAATGTTGTGTGCTGGGAAAAAATCTTACTTTGCTGCTGCTGCTGTGTGCATTATTACTGTAACTTCAATGCTTGCAGTTTCTTATTTGAGGTTACAAAGACTTTCTCATCAGCCAAAAGTAATTCAAGAAGGCAGAAGATGTAGAGGGAAAATTGCCAATAGCACAATAACAGCATTAAAAGGTAACAAAACTTTTATTGTATCCCCATACTTTGATGACAGAGAAAGCAAAGTCACTCGTGTGATTGGGATAGTTCACCACGAAGATGTAAAACAACTGCACTGCTGGTTCTGCTGTCAGCCCAATGGAAAGATGTATGTATCAAAAGCAAAAATCGATGTTCACTCAGATAGATTTGGATTCCCTTATGGTGCAGCAGATATAGTTTGTTTGGAACCTGAAAATTGTGATCCAACACATGTATCAATTCATCAGTCTCCACATGGAAATATTGACCAGCTGCCAAGGTTTGAAATTAAAAACCGCAAGGCTGAGACCTTTTCTGTTGACTTCACTGTGTGCATTTCTGCCATGTTTGGAAACTACAACAATGTCTTGCAGTTTATACAGAGTATGGAAATGTACAAGATTCTTGGAGTACAGAAAGTGGTGATCTATAAGAACAACTGCAGCCATCTGATGGAGAAAGTCTTGAAGTTTTATATAGAAGAAGGAACTGTAGAGATAATTCCCTGGCCAATAAACTCACACCTCAGGGTTTCTTCTAAATGGCGGTTCATGCAAGATGGAACACACATTGGCTACTATGGACAAATCACAGCTCTGAATGACTGTATATACCGTAACATGGAAAGGAGCAAGTATGTAGTCCTTAATGATGCTGATGAAATAATTCTTCCCCTTAAGCACCCAGACTGGAAGACAATGATGAGAAGTCTTCAGGAACAAAACCCAGGAACCGGTGTTTTCCTGTTTGAGAACCATATCTTCCCAGAAACCGTATCTTCTCACATGTTCAACATTTCATCTTGGAATACCGTGCCAGGTGTTAACATATTACAGCACGTATACAGAGAGCCTGACAGGAAACATGTAATCAATCCCAGGAAAATGATAGTTGATCCACGAAAGGTGATTCAGACTTCAGTCCATTCTGTCCTACGTGCTTATGGGAACAGTGTGAATGTTCCCATGGATGTTGCCCTCATTTATCACTGTCGGAAGGCCCTTCAAAGAGACCTTCCCAGAGAATCCCTCATCAGGGATACAACACTGTGGAGATACAACTCATCATTAATCATGAATGTTAACAAAGTGCTATCTCAAACCATGCTGCAAGCTCAAAAGTGAAACCTCAGTTGTAAGGAGTGAAAGTGGAGTGCTACTTGTATTGTGGGAAGACAGAGGGTATCATTTAAAGATCACATTAAATTGATTTCCACATGGAGTTTACATTTTGCTGCAATTATTTAGGGAATCTATAGCAAAGCCATGAATCATTTAATGATATCAAGGGTCAATGCAGATTGCAGTACTTCTTCTGGGAAACGTGCAGTTTCTTTTCGGTTAAAACAATAATAAAAATCAGTATTTGTCAACTGATTCAAATAATGCAAAACAGTTTTCAACCTATGTACAAAAAGTACAACTACAGTCATTAGTATTAAAGGTAGCATTAATTCTTGCAGTTTGTATGTCATTGGGTACCAAATTTGTATTTATCAATTTGAGTAAAAGGTAGCCAAGTAATTGAGCACAATCTTCCTTTCAGTTGTAAAATTAAGCCCTTATGTTCTTGGAAATAGCGTATGTTAAAGATGTGATGGATTGTAGAACTAAGCACAGCCATTGGAGTTTTGCTGATACAAATGTCTTGTTCAAATGGGCTTTGGAGACATCTAAGTTTGAGAAGAGTGATCCCACCTGTTCTGAATTACTTTAGTGGTAAGTGCTGAGTTGTGTTGGAAAGCTTTAATAGAGGCAAGGAATACAGATTGTTCTTAAGGAAAAAGATACTTTTATGAACTGAAAAGAACCTATTTCAAGGAGGAAAAAATAGATGGCCAAACAACTTTTATGAAATGTAGTAGTTTGTTGTTGGTTTGGGTTTTTTTCTAGTTCCTTGAAGCCTCTTAGGAAAATGTTTCATGAAATTTAGACAAAAGTTGGATTTTAGTCCTTTATGTGATGGGTGAGTTGAATTATATTGCTTCCTTGGTACGTGTAAGGGTACAGAAGCTGCATTTTTTTCAACCTCTGTCTGGAAATAGTGCTAAGTAGTGACTTTTGCTGAAGGGTCAGATGGAAACCAAGGCAAACATAAAAACCATTTGCTCACTTCAGTTTCACAGTTTCAGTTTCACAATTTCAGTTTCTCCTTGATAAGCCCCCAGAACTATATGCATTGCATATGTTGCGACATTAGAACCTTCCTACTGAAGGCACTTTTGAAGGCAGCGATAGCCTGACACTTTGATGTTTGACAGAGAGAAGTGTGTGTGAGAGCAAGTATGCTTTTTAAAATTTCTGTGTTAGTGTCATGCTTTCATTCCTTTATCTACTTGGTAGTGGCACACACCTGTGCCCTTAATGAGCTCTGTCATTAGTGGATTAGTATCATTAGCAGACGTCCAAAAGGACATCTTTTACTTTGCTTCACAGTGACTGCAGCATCTCCCAATCTTTATCAACAATCAGGCAGCTATATTAGTATCTGAGATGCCTTCTGCTGTCAGTCATACAATCTTGTGTGGCAACAGGTCCATTTAGAATTTTGGACTTGTTGTTTTTAAGGGGCAGCTGGAAGTCCAACTCCCTGCTAATAGCATGGTGTGTTCAGGACTTTGTCTGGGAAGACTGGGGAACCTGTTTTAGTCTTAAGCTAACCTCACTGTGGAGAATTTCTCTTGTTCCAAGAACCATTGACCATCATCTTACTGCATGATACCAAACTGAGTCTGATTGTTTTCTTTTTAGCTTACTAGTTAGCTGGAGACAGTAGCAGTGCCTCGCCATCCCATGCCCACCACCTTCCCTTTCCCCACCATTCTTTCAGGAAGGCTCAGCTTGGGTCTCAGTTTCTCAGCCATCTTGTACTCCCACCTTTCTGTGGACTCTGCATCATCAAGGTCACTAATAAAAGTAGTTAACCAAGTTTTCCTGTTTTGCTGATTTGGAAACAAGGACATTTCTGGCACGCCTCTATTTAATCTTTCAAAGTTAATGCAGTGCTATATAGGTGGCTCCTTCAGAAGAAGCTGAGTTACTGCATACATCATAACTATACTGTTACATTACCCCCACAGTAAGAATTATGAGAACTGGGTTTCAAGACAAGTTACTGAAAACTTTCTGTTTCATGGAAGCTTTCTTCACTTTGGAGTGAGACAACAAAAGCTCAAAGAGCTCATCATTTATGCTCCACAGAGTGCAGTTTGAATTGAGAGTTGTGAATTTGGCTTCCGGATGATAAAATCCTTGACTTACAGACAACATTTTTCAAAGTAAGTTGGGTTGAGTAAAGGTGGGAAAACTGAGTGCTTAAGAGTCTGGCCTTGTATTTAAGAGACTGCTCCACTGTGACTTTATGCAACTCCTAAGACATCACTCAAAAGCTGATTCTTGGTGTAATTCATACCACATACTTTGGGAATCTTGGCCTTCATTCGGTATTAAGTATGAAATCAGGTTTCCTTGAACAGTGGGAAGAAAAAAATCACACTAACAGTAGTAATGCTAGACAGTTTTGTCCTTTCAGGGGCATGAGCCAATCTCCATGAAAACTCATGTTTTCAAGTTGTGTAAAAAAAATTGACATTATGGGGACAGGGAGGGAGGGAGGAAGGAAGGAAGGAAGGAAGGAAGGAAGGAAGGAAACCCAAAGCATTTCTAAAGCATGTGATGTAGATACAGCTTTTAAGTACATGTCAAATAGCACAAAAGTATGTGGACAAGTATTTGCTACTCAACAATTAACTTGTGTACATCAAGTCTCCTATGGTGATCAGTAAGACTTTTTTCTACTCCTATGCTTTTCTTCAGACTCTAGATTTTTTTCCCCCCGGAGATGTGACATTCTGTCATTTGCCTCTGCTTTCCAACTCTAGATGTAGCAACTACTTTAAGTGCATTATATTAACTGCAATTTTTGGAGAAAGTGAATGGCTGTTAGACATCATTTAATGTAAGAAAGTGACTTGCTCTAGAGACTGAACATCACCTTCCTGTTCATGTGAACTAAATTACGTTTTAACACAAACGCTAGGAAATAAGGACTATAAAATACCGATCAAGCAATTCTGAGCTACCATCAGCAAGCATGATGAGTATGTCAGAGGTTCTCCAAGGTTAATCATGATTGCAGGCTCTACCAGATAGATGAAAAGTTGCATCATTCTTGCTGAGGAGAGGTCATATTGACATGTTCCTGAACTTATAACGTGATCCTTGTTAAAGGATTCCCCATTACTACGAGTTTGATTCTTCTGTTTCAAAGGCTAAGTATTTAAAGCTATCATACGGAAAAACATTTTGAAGAGAAAGATTCTGGAGAGAGAAAGGGTTTGCTATTTTCTCTTTTTTGTTAAGCAGCCATGCACTGTGACCAGTGTTTGCTGTTACAGGTAAAAAAGCCTAAAATAGTAGCTTCACCTTCTGTTTCAACAACAAAAAAAAGGTCAGAAGTCAGGTCAAGCACAACTTGATTTCAGACTTGACAGCAGATTTGAATGGTTTAAACATTACAAGCTATACTTCAAAGCCCAAATAGGTATATTTAAACATGAATATAGACAAAAATTTGTGGTGAATACTGTTAGCATGCTGCATTGCATTATGTCCAAAACAACCCATTCCCAAATGCCCAAATAAAAGTAAATGATTGTGCATTGCATGATGATACTATTGGGTGTGCAACTTTGGTTCATGCAAAGTCTCATTTTATGGACACACTGCTGATAGGCCATATATTCCTGAAGATTCTGTATGTGCGAGCTTTTCAGCCATGTTCTTTCCATAACACCAAATGGATACTATGGTCTGGCATACTGGTGGCAAAAACCAAGCCCGTATCATTTTGGCCATTTAGTCCGTTTAACCAAGACATTTCACCAGCCAAAAAGCTTGAACCTCGCTTTGACTTTCTGTATTCTGGTAAAGGCCAGCGGCTAATCAGTTTTTCTGTCCTCAAGTCCATTATATACAGGTATCTGTTGTCAAACAGTAGAGCAAATATCTCTCCAAAGCCCAGCAAGGACACGTTTGAGAAGTCTGGAGGTTTGATGACCCTAGAAGACAAGAAAACAGTGTTAGAAGCTCCCTTACAATGTAGTCATGAGCTTGAATTACTAAACCAAATCCTGTGTGTCTATAGAAAATGTGTCTAAACTCATCATTATGAAATAATTTAGAAAGAACCGGATGCAAATCTTCTAAATTAAGCAACTGAACACTTAGCTACAGTCAGGCCTGCAGTTTCAGTTCTGACTTTGTGCATTCAGGACAGACCCATCTGAACGTAAGTAAAGGCTAAGGTTTGAAAGGGATTATTCTGCAGAGCACAAGAAAAAAAGAGCCATTTCCACATACAAACAAAAGAGCAAATGTACGTGCGTTTTACAGTAAATTTTCACATGGATTTCATGCCTCAATATCTTTAAACTAAGAAGTAAAAGTTCTTATTATTCTTTTGATCACTCTTCTAAAAGGCAGAAGTGAAACACAGACATGTCTTCTTGTGATAAGCAGGTTAGATAAATCATCCAAGACTGGTCCTTAGAATGCTGTTTTACTGATATTTTATGTTAAATTAAGCATGGGGAGAAATAAAAGTATTTTTTAGTTCCCCAACACCTTTATGATGTTTTCCCGTAATAAATAAAACTTGGAACAGAAACTGAAGAGTTGAGTCTTCCACAACTGCCTGCACATTTGATCATAGCATTACATAAAGCACAGAACTGAGGCATAAAAATGTGTGGAGATGAAAATCTGCTCTCAGCAGTAAGAGACCATCTTTCTCTTTTGAAGGATGGGAGGGTTAACTAAGAGGTGAAATTACTCAGTTACTCTTACTGATAAGTAGCACTTCTTCTGGAGATCTTTCAAATATGCACAAATATTCAGGCTATTTGAATTAAAGAGTCTGCTAGCAGTTCTAAAATGCATTTTTTTCTTTAGTAAGTTACTATCTTTGATGCCACCATTTCTAACTCATGCAGCCTGATTCTTTTTGTGGAAATGGAATGCCATCATGATCGGTCCCTTATTGCAGTCTGACAGATTTCACTATCATTCCACAGCATTAGCAGGAGTGACAGATCAGTAGTGCTATAAGGAAAAAGAGTCTTTTTAATTTCTTGTCCCATCAAAGGACCCGCAGAAATGCCTGCTTGGTTCTCTGTATAGCAGTCTCCATGGTGACATTAGCTCTGGGTCACCACAATTTCGCATTCACAACTACAGCACTGCAGTCTGATTTAAGTCTATACTGAAACACTTCAGCTTACTGTGTGTACTTCCATGAAAATATGGAAGAGAACTAGCATGTGGCCAGAAACCTAAGCAGCAATCAAACAATTCATATTATCAGATGAGAAATTAGAATTAAACCGCTCACTATGTGTAAAGTAAGATGTTTACAGAATTTTTATCAAGATTCTTCTGGTCCACATCTGAAGTAAGTTATTAAAACTAGTATGATCTACTTCTTATTTATTTAATGAAGACTGAATCCTAAGCTGAACAGTTTACCTGAGAATATCATAGCTGGCAAAGTCCCACTGGTATAATCCTAGTGCTGAACTGCACACTATGTATTTACCATCAAAGTGCAGTCTAGGCTGTAGGGAGATGCTGCGGTCTTCAGAAACAGACAGTGTTCTTAAGCACTTGCAGTTTATTTCCCTTCCAATAGGCCAAATCTGCAATTAAAACACAGTTTAAGACCATAGAAAATTCACATTATAAACCATAAAAAATTCACATTATAAACTGTTACACAAATAGAGCAAGCCTCACAGTATCTTTTTAAGCATCAGGTAAATGTGTGCAGGAGTTTTTTTCATAAATATTTATCTCTTTCAGGCAGGAACATCAATTCTTCAAGTGACTTGTCTTACAGTATTGGTGCAGCACATGTTGTTTCTAGCCTAAAAAATCCCAGTGAAAATGGGTACTTTAAGGAATGGGGGAAAAAAAAAATCAACCATCCAGTTGGGACAGAAATGTGACAGTGTTTCAGTTATGAAGCACTTCTATAGCCACAAACTTAGAGCACTCTCCAACCCCAAAGTCCCCAGCAGTAACGGTATTTGCAGTTATGTGCTTCACTGTCAAGTTAGCACAATAAGCATGAACTGAAAGCACTGATTCTTTGCATTACCATTCTTGTAGTACTATCATTTAAAACTAAATGCTAAGAAGAGCATTGAAAAATTAGCTTCCAAAGAGTTTCACGTCCTGCACGCAGCCTCTAAAGGGGGAAATGTGGGGAAAAAATAAAGCCGCCTATCATTTGTAAATGTCAGCAAAGTACTCAAGCTTTTTGTTTCCCCATGTACCAAAATAATACATGCATGATATACGGTACATACCTTGATTTCATACTTATCTGCACTTAGGAGAATATAATCCCCAGGACTATGCATAAGAGATTTGACTTTGCACTTCTGCAAAACAACCTGTAATTGAAGGATGGTAATGATTTATGTTGATGCTGTTAAATTAACAAATTTGCATTTGCATTTTTCACTTCACTGACTACCTGCATACTGTACCCATGTATAAAGGCAGCACAAATACTTTTAGCAACTGAAGGAAAACTACAGTTTACACTCTTCCTGCTCCTGCTAGTGACAACTTACTGCCTTAATAAGCAAACATATATACCTCACCTGTACAGTCACATCCCCTACCTTCCAAGTTCTGAAATAACCAGAAGAAAAATATTGTTGCATGCTCAGATTTTTGTTACCAAGATCATTAGATTTTTTACATAACTTTTTCCTTTCAGAACCACTTTTTATTCAGTCTTTGAATCAAACACTGCTTCCTAATATTAGCCCAGCTGCTTTGGAATTGAAGTATCTCCAGTGGTCTGAAAGGTTTAATTACAGCTTAAATATTTTTCTGTTGAAATGTTATTTTGTAGTTTTTCCAGATGTCCTTCAGATTCTAAACCTAGCTGCAGGGTTAGGATTAGGAAATAAAAATTTAGAACACGTTACAAATTTAGTGCAAATAAGTGTGTGAGATTAATTAGAAATCAATATTCCCACCTTAGTGACCCATTCTGTGTGTCCAGTAAGGGTATTCAGGCACGTTCCTGTTGATAAGGCCCATACTTTCACAGTGAAGTCTGCAGAGCCACTGACCAGAATATCAAGTTCATCATTGTAATCCACACTAAAAACTTCAAGCAAAGACGGAACTAAATAAGGAATACCAGTCTCTATGCATGCGTTTTTCTGTGAGACACTAGTAGCCTCTATATGAATTTAGTATATGAATTTAGCCTCTAAATTCATATGCTACTACATCTTTAATTGTTGTTCATGAACTGTATACATGAATTATTGCTCTGGATGCCTAAGTTTACATTGCAAAATTACTGGGGTTTTTTGCCCAAATTAAGAGCATGTATATCAGTGGTTCCTTTATGGCTGAATTATGGCAAAGTGTAACTTAAGCTAGTTCCTATTTCCAGAGTTTTAGTAAGACAATTCCACAGGATTAGTACATTTTATAGATACAAGGGAAAAAAACTACAGCTGAGTTGAGGATATTTCTAAGTACACGACAAAGAATTTAATTATGAGGGAAATGCAAATACGGATTCCCAGGTCCTATTCTGCTCTTTGCTTTAAGCTCACGTCCAGTCTGGGAATAGAAAGAATGGCCATGGCCATGTACGCCCTGCTACCTAAGGTCTGCACCTCTTTGAGACTTGAAGCTACTGAATAACCATGGCATTTACTGTTACTTCCGAACAATTGCAAAGCAGTATATGGCTAAGCTTTGGCATATTCAAGGACAAATGTGTATATCTGTTCTGGTCACTTCCCCTGTCGAGGGGAACTGAGGTAACTCAGGTGACAGAGAAGAGAGGCTGAACAAACCAAAAAAAGCTAGTGTGCAAAAAGCTAACTTAAATTATATTTTGTTTGATGATGATGTATGTTACTTCACTGGGGAAATTTCAATTTTAAGATTTCAACATACCTGCACCAGTATGTCCTCTAAAATGCTGTGTCTTTGCCCCAGAGCTCCATTCCCAACAGGCTACTGTGTTATCAAAAGATCCTGTAACAAGCTTTTGTTCATCAAACTTCACTGCAGCACAAGTGTGTGTCTGGATACCATATATGCACTGACCTGTGCTTACATCCCACAGTTTTGCAGACAAGTCATCTGATCCTAGAATATAAAAGAACAGGATAATCAGAAGATTGGTAGATTCTGGCACTACCTCTGACTGACAGTGTCTACTGAAACAGATGCACGGAAGTTTCGGGTATGCAGAGCCTGACTATACGGTAAGCTTTAGTTTCTTTCAGGAAGGAAAGAGGTCCACCAAATCTTGAAATACAGATGAATACCAGACCCCATATCCTGCTACTTTCTTTTCTCTACCTGAAGCTCCTCTTTTTTAAACTGCTAGCTTTGGAGAGAAAAATAAAACCCTGAACTCCTTACACCTGCTTTTCCTCCTGGGGTTTCAATACAAAAGCTGTCAGAAAGTTTTGACAATGCTGTTTTCTGTGTATAACATTCACTGCTGTGTAGGTAAATGAAAGACTGGCTAGAATTTAGTTGTTGGCTTCTAGTAAGCATCCTAATGTACCAACAAATGTGCGACTGAAGTCAGTATTCCGAACTTAGTGTATAACTCTGTCATTCCAAACGATTGGAAAATCCTTGGAATATGCTCTGACAGCGGTTCATTGTAACTCTGTTGTTATTCTTTCATACTAAGGCTTCATATATGTTCTGTCTGTAACTTAAGTTCAAACTGAAATCTTGAAGTCTGTACTCTTCAGGGAGGAAGCTGAAATTATGTGCAAGTCAGACTAGTAGCAAGGTTAAATCTAGTCTACAGCACTTCATAAAGCACTTCCGTTAAGAACTGAAAGTGCTTACAGCCTTGTTACAAGGAAGAAGATACGACTTTTTCTTCCACACTTTGGGAGACTGAAGTTCTCCAACAGCCCAAAGTCCTTTTAATTGAAAACTATCGTCTAAGAGGACAGCTAATGAATCTGTACTTCTCAAAAGGGCTTACTTATGGTAACAGCATGATCAAAATCATACAGCGATCTGGACTGGAAGGGCCCTTAAAAATCATTTAGTTGCACCCACCCTCCCATGGGCAGGGACAATGATGCCTGCTGTTACTATTTCTTTATCCAACAAAGAAATTGGTCTCCTTGTGTTCTTATTAAAGTGACTAATGAGTTTATTAGTACACCAGGTGTTTCAGAAATTGAAAAAAAGAAGTAATTTTGAATCATCATCTGTATTTGCACTATGAAAATAATTTGTCTGGTAAAAGAAAAGCAAATTGTCATTAATCTTATGAGAGGGAAGAGAGAACAAAGAATTTTAAGACTCCCAAGTTGTCTGTCCTTCCTACCTGTACACAGAAGTCCATCTTTATAGTAAAGTGCATATACTCTGGCACTGTGTCCAATTAAAGAGGATGTCTCAAAGGCTTTGTGGTCCTTCAGTTGCTTCATCCTTAAAATAGCTTTTAGGTAAACCTTCTTCCAATGCAGAGGATCCTGAACAGAGTCATCTATCTGCCAACCCAAATTCTTACATGCAGTCTGCCACACCTCTGTACAGGCACTTATAACCTTGTTCCACTGCTTAGAGACGAGGCAACATGTGAGTAAGGTCTGTGGATCAAGCCATTTTAACAGATAAAAACTAAGTTCCAATGGAAGAAGTTTGAGGAAGTCCCTCTTGAGGAGAATCTCTAGATTATTGGAGAGGTGCCTGAGCTGGACTGCTCCACTCAAGCTAATCAGGTGATCCAGAGTTTCATTTTTCTGCAAGTCCGTCAGAGAAAGAAATGCAATAGAAATGTTATCAAGCCATGCTTCAAAGTCCTTTTTCTCCATAAGGTTATGGAAAAATTTACCTGTGATACATCAAAATACTGTATTAGTTCCGTTCAGAAAATAAGGTAAGAATCACATCTTTATTACTGGTACATCAGTATTCCAAATGGCATGTTAACACATAGACTGAAGTGACCAAATGCATTTTAAAATATTCTTTAGGTTAGGACTAAGCATTTGCATGCACCTTGAACTATCATTTGTCCCACAGCAGACTTAAAAGTAAATTGCATGTAGCTAGTGAACATTAGCATTCATGATGAATGTTAACCTATTTCTTGTTTTAGATTAACACTTTCAAATTCTGAGTCCAATAAGGTAGGGGTTAGTTTAAGTTTTAAATCTATTGCAGCAAATAAACAGTGTCTTAGAGTTTACTCATGGATTATAGTGATAAAAGGAAAAAACCAAATCACATAAGCGAAGTGATAAGCTAGTTACTAACAGAATTTACTCATATCTTTGTCCTGAACTATTTTAAATATGAAGCAGGTAACTAGTTAGTTTAAAAAAAAACATATAAAAAGATGTCAGACAAACGTTGTTGGAGGATACGTTAGCCATCCTTTTATTTGACCCATGTTTATTTGACCTGAACTTGTGCTGGTCTAGAATCAGTTTTGATGTGTCTGCACCACTCTGACCTAAATGCATTTAAAAAATCCTTTTGGATCTTTTTTTCCTATTTTCTCAGTTTATTTCCACTGAGACTTAACTGTGAAATTGAATACCACCTCATGAACTACATCCTGTATGCACTTATACTATCCTGTGACATCTCAAGTTCCTTCAGTGACCTGGGACCATTGATTAACAAGATAAACATCAGGTAAACAGTTAAAAAATAATATTTATTTATTTTCTCTGGAAGGTATAATTTATTAGACAACTGTCTGGATTTCACAGCACTCCAAAACTGAAAGAATTAAGGTATCTGAGTGGGACTCAAAAGGATGTTTATTTCTATACAGACATTTTACCACCACAGAGTAAGATCTTAGAGTGCACCTCTTAACAGGGCATAGGAGTACAGAAAAGTACCGTCGTCACTATAAAAGGCTGCACATGGCATGCAATTGTTGGTAAAAAAATACAAGAAGGTTCCAGATGTCAAATGCACAGATGCAGCTGCTCGTATCAAGTCACAAGATTATTACAGTAACTTTTATGGCAGACAGCACTTACCAGCTTTCCTCAGCACTTATGGCAGTGAATATAGCTGATGTTCAAACAGGCATGTGTTCTCTTTAAAACAAGTTAAAAATTCTAATAGGCCGGCTACGAATAAAAACTCTGTGAGCTCCAAGCCGTTTGTTGCATTCAATACGTGAAGCTAACACTGATATTAGGGACTGCTGTGAGGCCGCTGGTGCTCGAGCCTCTTTTCCAGGTGTTACGCAGCCAGCCCCATCCGCTCCCCCCGCCCGCTCCCAATATACCTCCGCAAGCAAAAAGCACAGCGAGGACTGCAGACTCAGCGCCGCTGCTGCTGATAGCTCCGCGTCGCTCACCTCAGGTAGCAGCCCGGCGCGGGGTGTCCGTCGGCGGGCAGTCGCCACGGCTTGCGCGGACTCCCGGAGTCCAGCACGGCCGGGTGCTTCCCTGCGGCCATCGCTCCCACGGCAGGACCGGCTCTCAGCACTTCCGCAGCCCGCGCCACAACCTGCGGGCACCCACGACAGAAAGATCACCCTCAAAACGAGACCAGGGGCCCCACGACCGCCCGGCGCTGAAGGGAGGGGAGGGCTAGGCCGAGCCCGCGCCGGGCGAACCGCCGGCACCGGAGTGAAGGCGCTCCCGGACCCGCCGCTCTCACGATGAGGCGGCTTCCGGCGCATCCCAACGTCATCACTCCGCGCCGCCGCGCTCAGCGCTTCCGCCCGCCCCGCTCCTGCTGCCCGGGGAGCGGCGGGCGGGGACGGACGTGTCGGCGCTTCCCCACACGTGAGATATGGCTGCTGAGGAATCTCGCTGCCTGCTGGGTCACGCCGCTTCCGACTTGTGATCGAGGTTTGCCAAGTTCTGTTTGTTAAGAATATTCCTGTAATTATTACGATGAAAAATGCACTAGCGTTCATCATACTGATTTAACATCACTTATTCTCTCTACTTCTAGTAGAGGTACGGCGTTGGTCGAACCATGCACAAATCTAACGTGAAAACTGCATCCCCCTTACTTGATTAATTTGGACATAATTTACTTTTTCCTACTTTACTTGCATTTATTCTCTTCACTTTGTAATTGCAGGTTTTGCCCTTGCCTGGTGTCCTGCTCCATGGTTGCTGATATCTGAAATCTTCCTACTTAAAGCGAGAGGCATATCGAGTGCTGCTCGTGTGTTAACGAATTGGGTTATGGCCTTCTTAGGAACCAGAGAATGTCAGGATTGTGTAGTAAGCATCATGAATTACTCTTATTTCTTCAGTTCCTGTGTTCTTTTCAAGTGGTGTACTGACTGTAATGGCCATGTGAGAATATTAATTGTATTGAGGCCAGTATCTTTTTTTCTAAGATGTAAAATAAAATCTAATTTTATAAATAAATAAATAAATAAATAAATAAAATCTCCTTGCTCCACACTACCCTTTCCTTATGGTGTATGTTACAGTGAAGAAGTGCATGATGTAGCCTGGGTAATGTTAATTTCAGACTGCAGTACTTGACGTTTGTGTGGCTGTTATTTCTGGGATGCCTGACCACAGAATTAAGTCTTAATACCAAATGGAGATGAATTCTTGGCTTTCATGGATTTCAGTTTTTTTCCTATTGTTGTCAAGGTGGCTAGGAATACATTTAAATCACAAGAAGGGTTGTAGCTCTTACGAGAATGTCTTTGAGACTTAGGAAAGATAGTTGCTTTTTCAACAGGAATTGCAAGGTCTTGGAGACAGTAAGAATGTGCCCTTAGCCAGAAAGGGGAAAAAAACTATTTTGTAGTGTTAGTTTACAGAGTAAAGATCTCCAACTGAAGCAGGTCTCTGAAAGTTTAAAAGATGCCTGGAAAAAAAACAATGCTAGATTATGGCTTTTGTCAAAGATGGGTAAAGCTTAAGACACAAACAGCAGTCTCATATGTGTGATAGAGCACTTCAGAAAACTCAAAGGAAAAAAGCAGTGCTCTGTGCTATATCCTGTCTTTTTGATTTCTTGTCTTTTTGTGTGTGTGTGTGTAAAGTCATTAGTCCTGTGTGTGTGAAAGAAACAGGTGGGGTCAAATTTATAGTTTATTACATATGAAGGAATAAATCATGTTTCTTCTTCACAAAGGTGATAAATAGCACTTAAAACAGTTTCAGATGTGATAGGACTGTTTCTATTTGGACGTCATATCTAAAACACAAACCGTACATGCTATCATATGACATAAAAAACAATGGTAATACATCAGCATTTAAGACCAGTGGTAAAGAGTCTTTGATCACAAACGTAGCAACATTCTTAATAATATGCCATTATTAAATTACAAAGCAGTCTGCTACCATTCAAAGACAATTAAACTGGCATTCCAGATTGATAACACTCTGCATAATCCTTTGTATATCATTTTCCATTCAACCAGATAAATACCTAATAGACCTATAAATAAATATGCAGAAAATTATCTCAATTTTCTCTTCAAGTCAGGTGCTAGTACCACAATTTCCAGTAGCAAACAGAATTCAGTCAGCAACAAAGTGAAGCAGCTAAGCAGTATACAGGCTGGTGAAGTTGCTGTGCTCAACTAATAAGAGTAAAAATACTTTCTAACCTGCATGCAAGCAGAGATGTTTGCTGCATAATCTCTTAAGCCTTCCCATATTGTTAATATTAGGTTCCCAGGGTATAATTTAGTCCTTCACAAAAACAGATTAAGCCTATCTAAGAAAACAGTGCTTTAACAGAATAAGCAAGCACTGTGCATATAAACCATGACATTGAATTGTTAACAATGAAGATAGTGTGATACTGATTTTCATACACAGAAGGCAACTAATTCAGAAATTACTCTGAAATACCGTATCACTTGCTGATGGGATTTTTCATTCACCTGCCTTTTATGATCCCATTAGTTTAAATTCCTATATATATAACTCAGGATTTTTAATCCCTGAAAATTTATGGTAGAAATTACAAATATATATACCTATATATGTATATATATTGAAAACCAAATCCAAATGAAAAGGGTTATATATTTCAAATGCAGACTAAGCCAACAGCTCTGGAAAAGCCACTGCATCTGCAAGCACAAGTTATAGACCCACACCTTTAGGAAAACATGTTTTAGCTAGCCATTACTGGTCAAATATACACAGAACACCAGAAAATACATGTCAGGAGTAGCAACCTTAACCATATGTAACTAGTTAGGCAATAATGTTAGCCATTCCGTGCCCTCTTAAGAACTGTTTAAATATTTACTCAGTTGACTGTCACAGTACTAAAACAATTCAATTTGAATTTATCAATTACAAATACTTGCACATTTATAGAAATAATCACATGAAGGCAGAGAGCAAACCTGCTATTCATTCCAGGTGCATACTTGCATGTATGTTATGCATTGAAAAACAACAGCAAAGCAACAAAAAAAAAAAAAATGCAGCCAACCAACCAGCCCCCTTCAAAACCTGAAAAAAAGTCCCAACCAACAAACCAACAAAAAACCTCCCCACACACCCTGCCTCAAGAAACCAAACCAACCAAAACAAACAAGAATCCCTGCCACACCCCCAAACCAGTAAAGGACTATAACTAGAACAGGCCTTACTTCTTTGCAAACCAGGAAACTGAATGTATGCATGCATTCATTGAACCTAGAGAGCAGTTCTCTTGCTACCATGAACAGCCACATCCCTTTCAAATTGCATGTGCATCTTCGTTTCTTATTAGAAGGAAGTGTTTGGTTACTTTCAAACACTTATATAAAATATTTATGTGTACTGCATTGCCACTAGAATAAGGAACTGGACAAAAATTACTCTAAGTCTGCAATGGTTCCTAAAGCCCAAACTGGGCTTTAGGGACCTTGGGAAGGGCTCATCAAAGCCTCAGCCTTAAGGGCTTCATATCGTGTGTGTCTGTGTGTGTGTGTGTGTGTGTGTGTGAAAGAATTAACTTGGCTCATGTGTCTGGGGGTTCTTGAGTCCTAGTCACACTTCAAAGTTGTGGTAATGGTTTATATGCATGCTGCAATTCAAATCCAGGACAAAGATGACCAGTAGCTCAAAATGTTGCATAGCCATTTTGAACAGATTTTTGAATGGTGGTGCATGGGTGTGTGTACTGGACTAGATGATAACGCAGTGGTCCCTTCTACCCCCAACTATTTTGTGATTCCATGCATCATTACCTATGCTGGTGAGAAGGCACAAGTACATTCTAAATTAACTACCTGTACAATCTAATGCTTGCACCAAAGTAAATGACATTCCTGTAATTTAGTCAGACTAAGGCACAGTGATGAAGTGGTGACCAATACCATTTAGCCAGAAGGAGTTCAGAGCCCTGCTGCTGCCCACAAATCCAGCACATTGGGATAGAAAGTATTTCTTGTAGAAACTCAGCCAAGAGTGCAGAATGGGCCTTCAGTTAAACTTAGCTTGATAGCAAGTGTTCAATCTGGTAAAAATTCTTCTTTCATGGAAACAATTCCTTCCGTCCATCTGTAGCAACATTTTTCAGTTTTCCTATTAGAACAACACCCATCTTACACCCATCTTAGTAGTAGATTCAAAGGTTATCTTTTCTCCCAACCATGAGATGGTCAGCCAACATCAAGAATGCAGCCTACAGGCAGCTTTAATACCCAATCTGAAAGGAGAAAGGGTTGTGCTTACGGTGGACATGGCTACACTTCGTGCCTAAGACTGCTTTTTAAGTTTTAGAGAGTATATGCATGCACATGCTGGAAAAACAGAAGGCGAACAACATGGCTCCAACGCTGGAGTGAATGACAATATAGCCATCCCAGCAGCCTTCCAACAATCCCTGTCATCTTACACCAGTCTTAAGAAGGAGAGGTTCCGCAGATGTGTAAGAACTTTGCCCTTTATAAATGATGTACAGGAGCTTATGTATCAATACCACCAACTGCCTCTAGATTTTAATTAGCAGTCTGAATGGTAAGTATCTTTTGAGAGAAACAATGGCTAGAATCTAGTTTTCCTCACATGAAGAGACACAGAAATCATAGTGGTCCGATCAGACTACTAAAAACTCAAAGAAGCCACATCCTTGTATAATAGAGGTTTCTCCTGTTACACCAGCTATTTCACATGATTGTGTTGCTACTTGTCTTTTGATACGATAAATGTGATAAAGATTTTCACAGAATTTGGTTCCTGTGGCTTGTGTAAAATAAAATTGGAATATTATTTCCATGTTCTCTGCCTTCTACCTATATTCTGGGCTGCTCTCGTACAGTAAGTAGGTAGTAAACTACATATACATGACTCTAAAGCCTCAGCTACCATCTCTAGGTGTCATATAACCCAAACTGAATGTTGTATCCCTCTCTACTTCTTTTGCCACATTAGATATTATCCCTCTAAGACACTGAATTGATTAAGTACAGAAGCAAAAACTCAAGAAGTCGAAGCCTTGTTAAGGCACTTACTGGATACATTAAGAATGAAGACATGTAATTTTTTTCCAGGATTCAGCTCCTTCCTGTCCTCTATGAGTAATAGTCTGCTACGGTCTGGTAGTTCCTAGTGTGACCTGCTTAACAGCTTGTACCTGACCCATTAAGTCAAGCTATAGCATAAAAGCAGGTAGGAGGTGGGCAGGGATGCAGTTGCTGGGCTTTCCTCTTCAAATGACACCAACCTCCTGTTCCAGGTATTTACCACAAAGCTAGTACGATCTGGTTTTGTCTAGCTTCAGTAATCCAGTATCTGTACTCCTTATAGTTCATTTGCTAGATGTCATCAATGCTGTAATTACAGGCAGACCTTCAAAGGTTCTTTCTCTCTCTCTCTCCCTCTCACACACACACATTCCCACCCCCCAACACTCTATTAATTCATGGTAATACTTTACAGCCACTGCTGCACCTCTGGTTCAAGAAAATAATTCCTGCTTTATAGCCCTTTCTTCTACAATCATGATTAGGATATGATGCAAATGTTGTATCTATATGCATTCTGACTACCATCATAGCCAGTAGTCAAGCTTTCTGTCAAGCTCTTCTCATTCTTGTCCTCCCTAGTGCTCCATCTCTAAGGCTAGTCTTTCAGGATACCTAAGTATGTGTTTGCTCAGCTTCTTCAAAACAAGTTTTAAAATCTCCATATATTGCTTCAACTGCTATCAAACAATGGTTAATCATTTTAAATCATGCTGTAATAGCACAGGTGAACATCTGCAGTATATTTAAAATCCGATATCCTAACAGGGTAAAGTGAAGTTTCCAGTTAAAATTTTAACTAAAGCCCCAGTTTAGCAACACACTGGTAAAGTCTTCCAAAATAGACACAAGCCAGAAATCAAATACTACACTGAGAAAGCTGGTCATGGAAAAAGCTGGTTCTTCTGCTTTCTAAAAATATGTAAGTGCCACCAGTGACCCCAAAAGTGGATTCAGTGGATTCAGAAGTGTTTACAACTTTCAGGAAAATAAGTACTGCGTGGTACTTCCAGATCGATTTGTTTTAAACCTTAACTGTACACATAAGTAAGGATAGGGTAAAGTAACACAATCTCTGGAAACAACATTCTCAAACACTAATTACAAGTTTTTGCAAAGACTTTGATCTGGTACTTCCTTTTAGATGCCTATTAAGGTTCACCCCACACATCTATGAGTGCAAAACCCACTGAAGTAATAACAGCCTTCTGCTCCTAGACTAATTGCTGTTGAAAATATTGCTTCTTCTGTTGATTAGCCACTCCAGTTGAGAGTAAGAAATTATGCTTCCAGATAAGATCTTGCATATTTTCTTAAGTGAAGCAATTCAGCCATTATATACAATAAACTGAGAAAAAATCCCTTTGCAAAACCAGTTTTACATTCAGACAGATGGCAGCAAAAGGCACACATCTCCAGATGTGCTTGAACAGAAGTGAAATCATGACATACGAGTGGCATTATGAAATAAAATCAAGAATACGGAAGTATTTCTAGATATAGAACAAGAAACACTTGCTAATAAAGCTAAAAACACCACAGAAAGGCTGGAAGCATCACACTTTCATAAAAAAAAAACAAACAAAATCCTTGCAAAGGTGTTCTAGAGGAAAAGGTTAAAAAAAAATCAAACTTTATTTATAAACCCCTGTCCTTTAACACAGCAAGAGACAAGATGACTATTTCATCATAGAAAACTAGCTTATCAGCAGTGAAATTTCAGTCTGCATCCAGTTAGAAAAATACAACTATCTGGAATAATGACTTACACTGTTGGTGCAAGTGCAGACAACAGTTAATGCTGATGCCTGCATAAGAATCTTGTTGTAGTCAAAGACAATTGGGGTTGGCTCTTCTGCCTGCAATAGAAAAATCTGCAGATGCACTACAGTAATAATTTTCCAGTAGATGGACCGGGGTTTTTGTTTTGGCGTTTTTTGTTTGTTTGTGGGTTTTTTTAGGTTTTTTTTATTTCCAATTTTATAGAAATATTCTGAAAGTTTGTGTTTCCTATAGAAAGTTTCTCTGCTCAGGGATTCTTTATGCCAAAAGAGTTTTCAAGTTTCTCTAAACAATGAGCAAAGGATATCTTCATATCTCACCTGATTCATTGGTGAACACACCACAGATGCATCAATTTAGGGACTGACTGCAATGTTTGAAATGACCTCGCCTGCAAGCCTTTTGTTGTTGTTGTTGTTGTTGTTGTTTTGTTTTGTTTTTAAACACCAAAAAATCAAAAGCAGTGATCTATGTTATAAAATTCCTCTTCCCACATGATATACACTGTTGTAAAACAACTCATGATAGTAATAACAGCAATTAACTTTGCTGCATGTCATTTAGGTACATCAAATTATAAGAAGCTTAGAACAAGTAATACTTTTTGTTTACTTCAGTTTCAGCCGAAATCTCTCATTGATTACCTACTGTTAGAATGCCACAAAAAGTAATGCTTCATTAACCAAGAAAACATACCTAAGTCAAAGATATAAGCATCACCAAATCAGGCTGTGCTAACCGGAATATGGGTTCTATAAAGATTTACCACCAGTACTTCCAGCCACATTCTACCACCAGAAGCAGTGTTTGTGACATTACCATAGAGCTTACAGAGTTGTAAGAAAATGTGAAGGAAGAAAGTTTTTAAAAGTGTCTTCATTTCAAGTCAATGATGTCTTCATCATATAAAGAAATCAGCTGAAATGGATAGCTAGATGGTGAGCTCTCCTCCCTGTTCGCTAAAGTATCCGGATCTGAACTAGTGGAAAGATGACGTCTTTCAGAATAGCCTTCAAATGAGCTTGAGATTATCCTGCACAGAGGAAGACAAAAGTTACTAAAAAAAATACACAGGTCAGGGCAGGAAGGAACAATGGCTACTTCTAGATTCAATCAAGTTATCCTCAAGACAGACACAGATCATTACAACCGAGTTTCCTCCTGTTTTACTCTACTAAAAATTATCAAAAGGCAGTATTAATGAAGCCCCCCCACCCAAATAATTTCCAAATAGGGAAATATATCAAACATAGTTTTACATTGCAAGAGATTTTTTGTTTTGTTGCTGTCAGTCTCATGTATCTTGTCCGTATTCTGCCAGTACTCTACACAAACGTAGGTAATGGAAACAGTGAAAACAAGAGAATGGCACTGGGGTCAGTGCCAAATAAATGCTGCGGTATTTTTTCACAAAATTTGCTCTGAAAATAGCAACACAAGAACATAAAAAGAAAACAACAGGAGAGTCTGCACAGTGCAGATGCAGTAGTCCAAATCTTAATAACAGGTTCAAATGCAGCAGGTCCCCACAAAATGCCATTGATCTTGCCTTGCTCATTTCATGTCTTTATCGGAAAGTGTAATTGTTTCAGTACTTACAGAATTCAGATACTCTAATAAACACATTAGCATGAAATGCACATGGATATACAAAGGTCTCAGTCAGCCTCATGTCAACTGAGATAAGCATGAGCAATTAATTCTGAAAATATTTACAGTCTAACTTAGGCTCTTTTCTAAAGTATATTTACCTGTCACTACTAGATGATCTTACTGCTCCCTGCTTGGGGTCTGACTGTCTTCGAGAAACCGTTTTTAGCTTCTGTGCACTTTCTGTCTTGGGTATAGGCTCATCCAAGAGGCCTCAATAAAGGAATAAAAGACTTAATACTCTCAACAGAAAACAAAGCATTCATGAAAATGTTAAGGTATCTGTTGCTGGGTTTCATTATTAACTATTTCCACCTGGCATAGAATATGGCCGTCTTATACATGATCATACAATGGCTATACTATTTGCAAATAATGCTTCCTCACTGTTTCCTTTTTTATTTTAGTAATTTATGAATACTAGCTGCATGTTACAAACCTACCTGTGATGGTGCAAAGATTAGAAAGTATATGTTTGGCAACTGATATGTAACACTGAGGAATGAGGAGAGTTTACCCAGCAATTCTTTACGTGTTCTGCTTGCAATTTCTTTAATTTCCATACGAGATAAAGATAGTGAGTGCGTAACTGGAAGAGAGGTAATGCCACTCGATGTTGTAGTAGTGATGACCTTGGGAGCCAAAGGTGACTTCAGAGGTCGTTCAATGCTTCGCCCAACCAGATTGCTGAGAGGTATTTTGTACAGGTTTTTGCATGGAACTTCACCTGAAACACAGAAAGGAAAAAGAACATTACGCTTTCACAACAGAACCAGTTCTTAATAATTCCAAATGAAAAGTTATAAAGAGAAGTTATACTTGTTGAGCTGGGCACTTTTTAACTGAAATGACAAAGATCTTTCTTGCTCTAGAGATCTTTCAATATAAATAAACTAAGAGAAGGAAGAAATAGAAGCGATTTGACTTAGAGAGAAACAGAAGATTGACTCTTGGCAACATGATGAATCAGCAGTGGAACCAGGAAGTAAATTTATACGACTTGAGGGTGGTACTCTGACTATTACACTGCACTCTGTGCAGTATTTCCCATGTGTTTTAATATATTGCAAATATGTTGGAGCCTGGATCCCAAGTGGTTTAAATTATGACTCCTCCTCTTAGGTAACACAAAAAAACACATTTTCCTAATTCCTACAAGAAAAACAAACCAAAATCCCAAATTTACCATCAAATAGTACTGCCTTTTAAAAATTTGTGATTACCTTCTCCTTTCCCTTTCTGCTAACAGTGCAGCAGCAGATTCAAGGAAGAAAGGTGTACATACATCTTGCGTTATCTAGTTGATGTTCCCTTGCTTCTCCTTTATTGTTACACTATAGATTGACTGTTCACAGATCATGTTATGCTAAATTGTCTGTGCAAAGTTCTTCAAGGCTTCTCACTTTTGTTTTGCAAAAGAGCTTCAGCCATTCAGTGGTCATTCAGCCTTTCTTAAATGAAAGGAATAGCGTACGTGAAATGTCAAGCTTTCTCACAATTTTATGCCCCTTTTTGCATTATTACTTGTGGTCACATTGCCAACGATTCATCAAGCTACTGAGGCTTAATTCCTCCCTTCCTACAGAAAGGAATTATTTCTTCAGAACAGTGCTACTATGTATTCAGAAAAGATACTACAGTGCAAAAGCTCAGCCACATGCTTTATATGTGTGGAAAATAGAAAATCTCTTATCTTCCACACTTTCAGGTAGGAACTCACATTTTTTTACCATCTTTACTGAAGATCAGGCGCACCGAGATGTGAAAGCTGTTGGAACAATTAGAGATCATTATTCAAGCTGCCACATTACCTTCCAGAGAAGGAAGAGGAAATTCTGGCTTTTCGTAAGCTGTCGGTGTTTGAGGAGGACTCTTTGAATCCATTTCCTTAGAGCTGCTGTCAGATGATCCACTTACTGCAGCAGTAGCTTTAAAATAAATATCCGACTGAAATGACAAATAACTCATCATTAGTACAGTGAGACTTTCTTAACCATCTTCTGATTCTCTTTGTCCTTGAGCACACAGATGAACAATTATTGCAGATCAAGTAGCACATATTTTGGTTTTGTTTGTTGCGTTTTTAGCGGCAGCAACTTTTTATGTTAATTAGAGCCCAACATATCACAGAAATAGTCAAACATGATTTTTCTGTGTCTTACCCTTGATGCTACAAGTTGAAGCTCAGGCACAACTGCTGTGTGGACTAAGTTCCCATTCACCACTAATCGGATCTCAATGGAATCAGTAGTGAAGGCAAGAACATAAGGGAAAGCACAGACTGCAATGAAATAGAAGTTATTTGGCAAGGGAAAATGGTTAATGTAAAAGTTTCTTGAATGCTCCATGAAAAGTGCTCTTGACCTCTTTTGGCATGTTCCTTTCCTATGGAAAGTGTTGTCTAACATACTGATGTACACCAAGTTACATCGAGCCTGAAGAAAATTTCACTCTCCATGCCTGGCAGAATGTAGAGTGAATGGAAAATGAAAAACACAAAAAAGAGAAAGGGGCTAAAATGTTCAGCAAAGGATGAACTTGCTACCAAGGCTCCACTTTTCAAAATTATTATATGCAGAAACTTAAGTCAAGTGGCATTGTGAATGTAACATGCTTATTCCCAGAATATTGTAATTCCACCAAGAGCCAAGTGCAGGCCAAAATGGTAATGAAAAAACCATCTACTAAAAAGAGATAATTTCTTACCAACAGCATAAGGAACTTGATTCCAGCTGAAGTGGAAGTCATAAGCTGATGGCTGGACCAGTGGAGAACCTCCACTGAAAGGATATACCTTTCTGTATTGACAAACATCTGTAGCAAAATAGAAAAAAGAAGCATCCATCACTTCACACCATAAGTGGCCACCACCCATTTTATAGGGAGATTTTGCAGAAGGGTGGACATTACACACATAGTCAAACATTAATATGAAAGCCCCTCTACAGCTAAACAGCTAAGCAAAATTTGCTTTCTCTGTCAACACGCTGGAAAGACCAAAATAAAAGACCTTCGCTTTAGTAAGCTGTCATATTTCACAAAGTTAGTATTACTGTTTCAACAGTTATCAGGTCCCTAACTTGTCTATAGATAGAGGAATAGGCAAGAAAAATTCAGATAGCAGTGTCTGCAGAGTTGTACTTCTCTGCCCTTCAAGTAGCCATATGTTCATGGAATTTACATTCTTCGAAGACTATTATGCACATGGGGTATTACAGACACCAAGATTTCATGAATCATATAACTTGCACATCTATAAAACAGCTAGTATGACTAAAATACTTGAATTTCTAGTTTCTCCAATATGCATTTAAGTTCCAAAGAATGTATTTTGAGCAACTTTCCATGAAACACTAAAATTTATTTTCAGATACAGACCTAGACTCCAATGAAAGAAGATCTATATCTGCAGATTGAGCTATTACCATTTTTGGCCTTCCTGAAACACTTACAGTTATAACACAACAATAGACCAGCTTCACCATCTTCATATACATCAATAGCTGCAACAAAATTAACCTGCAATGATAATGGAAAAGATTAACAAACAGGCAGAGGATACTGTGGTTCTTACAACTGGGTTGTGACTAACAAGCAATACAATCAGTTGGGGAAGTGCATAACCATAGGTAAAAGAAAAAAAAAAAGAGATAAATAAATAAATAAATAAATAAATTTATAAAACCAGCCTCTTTTGTGATGTAATTTTCAGGATGTTCTCAAGATGAAAATCAATTTCTTTTGTATCTGGTTCTGTACAGTACTGAACATTCATAACCACACCACAGTGAAAAGCAATAAAAACATATAACGTATTTAGCAATACAAATTTTGGGAAATAAGATGATTTCAGAAAGCTGTGAATCAACATGGTATGTTAAAGATAACAATTATTTTCAAAAAGTGATCTTCAAATGCACATAATGACTAGCAAAAAGATCAGATACACCAATTACTGGTTCAAAACCACTAACATTTACAGAGGTCAACACCTAAAGATTACTGAACAGCCTGAATTTGCAAATTGAGAAGCAATGCTGGTTAAACCACAGTATTTTTTACATAGATTAGGCTTTATAAATTCTCTTAATTCAACTTTGGTTTTGTCTTTTACATTTAGATTAAAAACAAACCAAAACAACTACAAAAAGTAGGATATCTGTTCAGGAAATGAGACCTTATTAGTGAAATACATAAGGTTACATTAGACAAATGCTTCCCAAACCATATATACTACTTGGACAGGGAGAGGGCTGAGAGACTAATTCCACGAACAGCAGTTCTTTGACTTTCCTTGATTTAAGATTACTGTGCAGGTTAAGAACTGTTAAGCAAACTTGAAAGTTTACACATCCATACCAAATGCATTTTGACCCATCTTTTGTAGTGACTGAAAGCCATTGCTGCTCTGCTGTCCAGAGAAATAAGTGGGTAATGCATTTCAGCACCATAAAAAAATCACTGGCTCAGCTCATATTAATTGTCTGCTTTATTTGTGTTCCTAAAGGAAGTAAGAACTCCTGTGTGGAAAAGAAACGGGAGTGGTGGATGGCGATGGTGGCGTACTTCTCCATCCCCATTCTTTACTTCTAGTTCCTCCTCATCCAGATTAAGATTGATTCCCAGTGCTGTGGAGAAGTTTACACTTGATCAACTGTGCCAGGAGCACCTCTTCATCACCAGATCCGAATAAAAATACAGACGATTTAAAAAGAAAATAACTTATCAAGAACCATTAAATCAAGAAAGTAGTCCCTCATGTCATTAACAACAACAACAACAGATCAACTGTGCAAAATCTTCCTCTTTTTTTTTGGTCTAAAAGCTACATGTCCACATCCTTATTTAGAAACTAAACTGTCTGATTTTCTGAGATGCTGGAGATCATCATCTTTTCTGGAGCAGAAAAATTTTTTCTGAAAATCAAGACATTTACCGAAATCCCAACCCTATGTCCTAGACAGAAAGATTCAGTTATTAGTTGACAGGACAGCAGTTTCTTAAATAGAATGATAAGCTTTATGTAAATATTTTAGCCATAGTACATGCAAATAGGCAAATCTGAATAAGACACCGGTGGCCAACCACTGAAGTTATTTTGATGCAATTTTTTAAACAATAAAACACTGATACCACAAAAATAAAGCAAAAAGCAAACTATTGGCTAAGAAAGAAGTAAAATGAATTTTTGACAACAACAACAACATTCCGGAGCCTGAAATACAGGATTTTTCCTAATGTCTCATAACTTATAACTACCTCTCTTGGGAGTTATCATCACATATCCCAAAAGGAACAAATACAAAGTAACACACATGAGCATCTCCATAAATTACACTCCTAGGAGGTCAGCACAGCATGCACTGAGTCTGCAAGAAATTATGTTAAGTGGGGGTCTGCAAAAAAAGTTTCAACGATGAAAACTTACCCTGTTTGTTTCAACGTGATGCAATCTATAGGACTCCCCTGTACTCTCATTAACTAAATCAAACTGATGCCGATATGCTACACAGATCATATTGTCACTGTCTCCAGTAGGTCCATCCACCAGCGTCATAACCACTGGAGGGTCAGAAAGGCATATTTCCTATAATGTAAATAATAAAATTACTCTCTTTTTCAAGTTCCTACTGTGGGTGCTGCAGGCATTTGATGATTTTAAAGGGATGTTTTCTAAGCACAGAAACGTAACAAAGAACAAGCAGAAACAATTTTTTTAAAAATCTGAAAGCATATATATGACTGAACTCCACTATATGCCTTCTCACTTTTATTTGTCTGTAGGTTCAGGAAGATGATAATGCATACTCTGCCTTCCCTGCACCACCCACAGTAGCTGAGTGCTGCTCAGTGCGTTAAGATAATTAGTAATTAGATTAGACATACCCGGATGTACTGGAACTCCTCTACTGGAGATTCAGGAGATGATAGCAGAGACGTGCTGATTAAAGTGTTGTGTGAATTATATTTCTTTGTGACGAGGAGTAGCTTGTTCCGAATAGCCACAACAATCCTCAGTTCACTTCCATGGTGAGTATTAATGGCATACAAATGGCAGCCTGAGGAAATAATGTTCTAGACTCTAAGTGGTTGGGGTAGGGTCTGATTTTTTTGTCCTGTATTTGTATGATGATAAGTACAACAGGGCTCTGATGGATGACTTGGCAACACAGAATTAAAAACTCCTCAATACGATTACATCAACTTCTAGAAAAAGACAAAAGCCTATGACTCTTTTGAAATCTACTTTTACCCTTAATCCTAAGTACATGGATTGTCACTATTCTGCAAGCTCCAGCTTTCAAAGCAGCTTGCTTCTGAAGACCAGGAAACATTCATGTTTACAAAAATAATGGGCAACACCCAGACTAATCTAAGCACTACTATTTAATGGGGATTTGCCAGTGTTCCTCCAACTTAAAGTGAGCTTTAGTTCAGTCCAACATCCCCACAAAATTCCTCTCATACCTCCCAACCCTGAAATCCTATTTTTCTCTAAAGCTTTTCATCATCAGCAATCGCTAAGTAACATGGTATTTCTACAACATTCAAAAATGTCATGCAGGACTATACTAGAGTAGTTTTCAAATATAAGCTTAACAAAGTTTGAATTGACTGTCCAGAGAAAAAACTAAAGGTGAACACCTACACCTGCCGAAAGAGAGCTAATTAGCCCCTGGCAACTACCAGCATCATACCGCAGTGGATGTTTTTAACACAGGATAACAATATCACCTTTTGTTCTCTCCAGTTTATTTTCTCTGCAGTCGTATTTGCTTCTTATCATTTTTTTAGTCTCTATATCTTTTTGGACAGCACTGAGTCTGAAGACAAGGATACGAGAATCTTTCCCTGACATATGGAGAGAACCAGGAAAAAACAAGTTAAAAAAAGAAAGTGGTAGCTTGAAATTAATACTTCCAACAAGAAGTAGCACGTAACAAACAGAGCAAAGATAAAAAAAGCATAATACCTCTCTGGGGACAGAAGACTTACGAACTCTCTAGGATTTACAATTCTAGTAACCAAACCCTTCAGTACAGTAGCCGAGTTTCCCATTAGGTGGTGCTGCACCAAAGAATGATCTGAGAGCAGCCAAACAGTGAAATGCACAATATTTTGCTAATACATAAAATCTTGCAAAATAACAAAAATGTAATAGATATAAACTACAGGGCAAGAGTAAAAGGGTTAACTTTAAGAGCTGGAACCACCCAGGCGAGCAACTGATAACTAGATCCTTAATAGAGTTTGAACCCTTCAGGATACAGAAGGGTTTTCTCTAGAAATTTCACAAACTAAGTTTTGATATAACTACACTTTCCAGATCTTCAGCAATGTCACACATCCTCCAAGTGTCTTGAGAGAACTGCAAATGGCTCTCACGTAGTTTGAGCTAGTTCTGTAACACCCCAGGGTGAATTACATCAGATGCAACCAAACTGGGCAACTCCCAGTGATACAGAAGGAATCACGTTTTACCCAAAGCTTGGGTAAACAGAACTTCAGCAAATACTGAGGAAACAGACATAATGGGGTAAAAAATAATAAACCAACCATATCTGTAATTCTTTACTGAGTTACGCATAAAGATCCTGATCTTGCTTTGTGTATGTTCCCTTTATGAAACTCAGCCACAGACTACTGGGTAAAAAATACCTCACTAAAAAACTGCACATTTTATGCACATTTAATCCTTCCAAATGAGACACAATTGTCATGAGACACACATACCCAGCAACACCCAGATTCACGCAAGAATCCAAGAACAGGAACCTCTCCTACCTTTGTCTGTTCGGGCAATCAAAAGATCCAGAGCTTCCAACACATTCATCTGCTTTATTTGGAGAGTTTTATCAAATACTTGCACTGACGGCTGACCATCTAAAAAAGAAACACGTATGTATTCAAAATCCTACTAACACTTGCTAGGTGCTGGTTTTGAACCATTTCTTTCTTCTACTGGAAGTCTTGGGTTTTTTCTTACAAAAATGAAGAGAAAAAAAAAATAAGAACCGCACAAAGCTCCTACATGTGCCACAGCATCATAGCCCATACTTCCTCACGGCAGAGTTTTATTATTGTCACGAATCAGATCAAGCCACTGAAATCTAAAAGTGACATTCCCTTGGCAAGTTCAAGAATCATGACCAAGAACTAACTTCATTCCCTCAGTCCCGCTGGCCTTACGCAGCACACAGAGGATATTAAGGGGTCAAAATAGCAATATCATTGGTAAGGGAAGAAGTAGGATGTCATTGTCATATAAGCCCTTGGCTTCATGCTCACTATCATCAAGGGCTAAGAAAACCAGACAAGCCATTTAGACACTTCTTGAACTTGGATGCAACCTCTTATGACTTTTCAGATGGTCAAGAAAACAACATCTGAAATCAGAAAACATTCAGAAATCTGCATTAACACTGGCTCCTCAATATGGCTTGATTCTACTGCAGAATGAATTTTTGCAACTAGGTTACATAAATGTAATAAATTTACTTGGATTAGTAACTATCCCCCTACATAAAGACCTATTAACACCTGAACAGAGTTTATGAACACACACTTTCAAGAAAATGATCAGATACATAAAAATTGACACAAAAACACTAGATCATTTACTAACCATCTATTAACAAGATGCCAGCATCTGTAGAAACCAGCAAGGACTGGCCCCAAGAATCTGCACAGACAACCTCATGAGGAAAATTACTGCAGAAAGACTGAGATTCCCAAGGCTATGAAGTAACATAAGGGATACATATTAAGTACACTAAAAAATACAGATCATACAGACACAGAATGTGATGGACAATGGCAATAACATGTAAATACTTTTGGCAGTATACATTTCCAAACAGTATATTGTTTGAATTTGAAATATCAAAGTTGAATTAATTTTCTTGCAGAAGAATTTCTGCATCACTTCTGTTTTGGAGACTAGTAACGTTAAGACACATACCTGAAACACTAGAATTAAAACACATGCAGCTGAAACCCAGCGCAACCCTCGTGCAGTATTTTTTTTCATTTAAAAACCCCAAACCTTTATACTTAAAACATTATGTACCACTATGCATACGCAGTTTGCTTACATTTTATGGTTCAGTTTGTGATGTTTAGTGAGTAGCATACGGTACAGTTAAAACTGCCTTTCTGCTAAATTGTGCCTCCATCCTCTCTGTACTTACCTCCCAGAGCCTGCCCCTCCTCTCCCAATTTATATATTAGTTGGAATCTCTGAAATTCTATAAGCACTTCAGAAGCTTCTGTATATAAAACACATGCAGAAGAGTGCAGCTGGCATATTTCACTCCCTAATGACTTCAAACAAAATCCAGTATTACAGGAAATGAAAACACAACTGAATTTTGTTTTAAACGTGCTGAAATTAAAATAAAAGATGATGGCATATGGAAGATGTCACACTTTCATTGAATTTTCTCAGGTATAAAAATGTCCACGCTTGCTTTAACTTGAGAAGTGGTACTGCCCCCAGGCTCATCCTTTATTAATCTCACAGTGACTGCAGAATCACTTTGACACTGTACCTTTCATCTTTTCTGCTGCAGCATCTAATTACAGAAGTAAATAAATAGATACCATGCTAGATAATGTTTAATGTTTCATAACTTCTCAGACAGTTTCACTCACCTCCTTTTTACAAAAGCTTGTGGTTGCCAAGTTAGCTGTGGTATCCCCTTTCACAGTGGTTTTCAATTTCAATGCCTAATACAAACAGATGTTTTATTTAAACTGAATTTTTGTCAGCAATACCCAAACTAATGACTATATAAAAAGAACAACTTAGGACTAGAAAGTAACTCCAGTTTGGAATTCCTATGCGATTTTAAGTAATAAAAAAAGAAGCAAAATTCTGTGTCCTGAACAACATCTGCATAAACCACTAGATGGTTACTAGGTTTCTTCTCAGCCAAAACACACGTTGGTTGTTTCCTTTTTTTTTGTTTGCTTGCTTTCTAAATGGCAACTTAGAAAAGAAGAGTCAAACATAATAACAGATAAAAACCTCCACCTCAAGCTACAGAAGCTAACCATCTACACAGTTTACTTCATAATCTAGCGGGATAGAGGATCCTCTTGTCAATTATACAAACTGACCTTTATTTGCAAAACTTTGTAACAAACACTAAGGCAAACTATATTTATGTCTATCTATATATACTGCCAGGCATCCCAAGGACAGATGGCCACTGGATCACAATCTCTTCAATTAGAAGTAACTAAAAGCAAGGTGATTTTGAAAGGGCCCAAAACTCGAGAGAAATATCATATATACATAGTTTCATCAATTTACACAGTAAGTCTGTTAGTGTAGCCTCTATACTTTCATTGTTAACTTTCACAGCAGTATTCCTAGAAGTCTGTGACACGTGGAATTGTCACAGCATTCCTTAATGCAAAGTTTAGAACTAACCTAAACCAATTTTACGGCCCTAGAGTTCGCCTACCATCAAGCATGGTTCTCTGTGAAGTGGCAGCAAACACCTGCATGCCTCACTTGCATATTTGCATTAAGTATGGCTGTCAGCTTACAGAGATGCACAAAATAATTCATCGTATGAACATTTTAATTCCATCTCACCAGTCAGAAGAGATCACCCTGACAATAAATAAATTATTTAAATATACTGCTGAATCAGTCATCAGTGAATTCTGTCTACTGTCTAAAAAGTCAACTGGCTATAACTAAAAGGGAAATACATTCCTAGTTTGTCAAGAATGATTAAGAGTTCCTTACTTGGAAGGTGTCCTGAAATATGTTCAAGCCTACAGTTTGTAAATTAGAGGAAAGATCTTTCAGGGAAGTGAAATATTTAAATGTTAAAAGAACCTCCACTAACAGGTATCTACGAATTTTTAACCCACATAATAGGCTTCCCTTCAATGAAAACCATATTGAGGATGGAAGTCTTATTTAACAAATGGGTCCCAACTAGATTTGTTACGTGAGCATCTTATCGGCATTTGACCCGGGGGAGATGGAAGGGGCGTAAGCCTATAGGTTTCCATACTTTCAATAACCATGCTTTTCTTGTTTTTCTTTACCTTCGGTAAAGAAAACATAGGAATAAATCATCAGTTACTTCTGTCTGAATATTACACATTCATCTTTCTTTTTTTTCCAATGCCTGCCTAAAGTGACTAGTTATTTCAAGGTGACTGGGAAAAGGACAGGCAAAGCACAGAGGAGGAGACTGCAGCTCTGCCAACGCAAGCTTCAACAGCCCTGAGAATTTTTTTGAACCAGCTCTCAACTGCCTAGCTCCATTCTCCACCTTTAACCAGATCTAGAACTTCTCAGACTCTTCTAATCTTTAACTTACTAAGATAAAAAAAAAGGGAGAGAAGAGAATTGGGTTTTGCTGGTAATGTGGGTTTTTGGGGTTTTTTTTGGTTGTTTGATTGGGTTTGGTTGGTTGGTTGGGTTCCATTTTGTTTCATGGAGGGTTTTTTTTGGTTGGTTGGGTTTTGGCTCTTCATTTGTTTGGGTTTTTTTGGTTGTTGGGGTTTTTTTTGGCTTTGTTTTTGCTCTGTTAACTCCTGCTGAGTTAAATCAGCTCAGAAAAGAAGTATTCTTCAGATAAGCTGCAGAACCATGAGACCAATCTGGATCAAGAAGAAACAAGTGAGAAAAACAGGGGAACTGATGAGCATAGGCACTGCCGGCTTTTTTTTGCTGCAATGAACTGTCAGATCAAAGCAGACCAATCTAAATCATCAGGAGGTTGTACTTCTCATGGAATCAAAAAGTTAGTAAGCCCATAGAAGATTGCAGTCAGCATTTGGTATATTCAAAGATGCGTGGCAAACTCCGTTTCAAGAGAAAGACTGTCAAAATTTCTTCCTGACTAAAGAAGTCTAAGCATTTTCTAAGAAATTCAATCTTAAAAAAACATACGGAGGAAATCCATGAAAGTCTATGCTTTTCCAAAGCACGGAAAAAGACAGAGTGGTCTTCTGCTTCGAGAAAGCATCTGGGGAAAGACCTTTCACGTTTGATCCTAAGGTATGATTTTTACAACCTTCATTTAACTCATGTACGATAGAAATATTTGTACTTGTATACCTCAGGTGTTACAGATAAATACTTCTATTCATATTTTATTTTAATGGAACTTAAAATAATACAATACTACAAAACTATTTCTGATCCCAGAAAATTGCATTAAATCCCGACATAACTGCAAGCTAATCAAAGTCTAACAAAAGGAGGGACGAGGTCTTTGTAAACAGAGCTGCATACCTTCTAAACCAATCCTACCTGACCAAGCCGAACGAACTCTGCTTGTCGAGCTTCCTCTTTTTTCCGTGTTGATTTTGGGGACTCTGGTAACACATCACTGAAGGATCTTCTATTGAGCATGCTCTAAAACAGAAAATGTTTCTTTCCAACTGCATAGCTTCTCAGAGAAGAGAAACTGCAACTCCCAATCCTTGAGTGATTTACCTTAGAACTTGTCATAGTTTACCACTGCCATGTTCTGTACATTCATACCACATGAATATGTGACATGAATATAGGAAAAAGAAAAGCTTAAGCAGATCTATATAGATAAAAGAAATAAACATTGGTGGAAAAAAATAGCACCTTGTTAGTTTTAGAAGTACTGAACTTAGTTAGCTAAGAATCACCTTAAGAGTAAGTCTTCATTATCTAAAATAAAGTTACCTCATAGAGACACAGGGGTAAAAATCATCCAAATTTACACGTAACAGAACAAATGCAGATTTTATGGTGACGAGACCAACGCCTGTATTCCCAGCATCTAAATTCCCTATTCCCTTGCCGCAGGTAAGCTTACACAAAGTATGACATTGTTATGCTTCTCCTCACACCTGGTGAAGAGTCCTGTCCAGAAAGGAGTGTCTGTCAGCTTTCATGTAACTGTAAAGTAAGTTATATGATCATTGGTATTTAGCTTAGTCATATGCAATTCAGTGCTCATTAGGATTACAGTGTTTTAAAGTAACAGAACATTCAAGCTACTAGTTAGAGCAAGACAGCACATGTGAGGGATGCAGAAATTTCTGACTTACATTTCCCTTGTGTAGGTCAGGCGTCATGTCTTGGTATAAAGAGCGGATCAGCATGTCCAGAGTGCGCTGACGTTTCTGAGAAAATGTTGGTGTTTCCAAGGTGGCTTTTTCACCATTTATTACTAACAGATTATGGAAAAAAGATATATAGTACGTAAATGAACTTCAACAATCTTCACTGACTCTGGTTTGCCTCCGTACCAAAACACCTATTCTGCCCTTATAAAGAATTGCCTCCATTTTGCCTTTTTTAAGTGAACAACTCACCCTTAAGTTAAAAGAGAAAACTTAGTAATAGAAGAATTCCACAAGGCATCAGAATAAATACCTAACTAATAAAAAAATTAAAGACAAACTGCTGGTCAATTTATGTACTATACAATTTAAACAGGCAAAATGAGCTATCTGTCAAGCTCCTGTCAGGTAACCGACTAATTGTAATCAACATGATGCATTCTCAAAGATTTCTTTCTTGCTGATTTAGAAGGGCAAATACAGGTCAATGAAAACTGGAACGGAACCATTACAGAATTAAAAAGTGCTGTATAGGTGTCCTTCAGCACCTTTAAGAATACATTCAGAAAAGCTGCTATTTTCAGGTTTTCAGACCTCCTAAATTAACACCTTCTATTACTAAATAATGAACAGCATTAAAAATTCTTTCATATCTCCCAAGTCCTCTAAGAAAATGCAAAACTAAACATGGCTGCACATTCTGCAAATCTGAAAGTCAGCTTCTGTCTAGTAGCCTGAGAAGAAGAGAATTTTTTTTTGTTAATCTGACTGTAACAGTTTGATGGAACTGACATACCACCTATCCTACAGATTTGAAAAAAATAATTGTATACAGATCAGCAGAATACACAAGAAAATGTGTATACATTTTAAGCATCATGAATTTTAATTTGTTAGCACACTTATTAAAAGAGTGTTTATAGCAAAAGAAAAACTGACTTACGTTTCACCAACATAAAATCCCTGAATTCCTGGTGATTTGTAAACACAGGTGGGGATGGAAGAGGAGGCCCAAAGAGAGGAACACTTTCTTCTGAAAATATTTTCAGCCTATTGAAAGTAAAAATCTTTATCTACATTGAAAGCCACATTCAAACCCTACCTTTTTTATAGACACTATTCAGAACCGAAGAAAAAAAATGGTAACTGTTATCTGGGTATGTCTTATATAAGAACTTCAAAAGGTCTAAAAAAAAAGATTCACTTGGAATTACTCAACAGAGCAAAATTATGCCTCCTTTTCACAAACTAAGACTGGGACACGGAATTAGAATGGAATTTTGCAGTTCTACTCGTAGAGCAATAGTTTTAGTAGCACTAGCAAAATACAGTCCTGTTCAAAAAAGCTGTAAAAGAACAGGTCTTCACCTACAAAATACATTCTCCTTACAGATTTCCACCTTACCTATGCATTCACCACACACATGAAATACTTGATTCTTTCAAAGTAATAACGGTGTACAACATACGAATCTGTAGCTTGGGAACAGCACATTCATTTTCACCGAGGAAGACAGAGTCAGAACAACTTCTGTGACAGCTGGACCTGCTGAGCTCTTTTGCCCCATAAGGAACCCAGCAATAATGAATGGCAGATACAAAACCCATGCCTGTTTTTTCAACAGGGCACAGCTTCTTCAAGGTAAGTAATCATTCTTGGCTATTTCAAGTGATAGTTTGCTGATAAAAGTCCTCCAAGTGGCATGTGCAGATGACACAAGTCACAGCGAGTTAAGTGGCAAAATCAGAGATTCAACCCGTATCTGCTATTATAGAAACCAGTCAGAACTTGCTTTCTCAAAAAAACAGCAGTGACTGACTGATACTGAGTCTAATGGATTACAATGCTTTGGACCTGTCTGTATGCCAGAAAAGTTTTCCCATTGCCAAAATGTTTTCCCATTTTCTCTAAACCATCAGTAATTCTGTGTGAAATTATTTGTTACAATCAGCACCTACCTGTAACTATCATTCTGCTTATTATATCTCACTAAAGCAAAAATATCTGCCACACAGTTAAGGAAGTTAATCCAGTTCTAATAAAGCTCACACGTATTTTAATAAACTTTTCTTTTTCTGCAGTACATCGCAGATTTAATAAAGGTAAAATATATTAATCAAGTCAATGTAAATATATAAACAATTCTAGACTATACAGATTTTACTGTTTATAAAGCAGGTCCTATACAAAAATTTTATTGTTCGATCAATAGTTTTAAAAATCAAGCTACTACCACGGACATGGCATAAGACATACTATAGAAGTTTGTTTTATTTGTATTTGATATATTTGTGATTAAAAATTCCTTTAGCTGATAAAGCAGTACTGACACTGAACTTTGTTCACACCAAAGCTTCCACTGAAGAAAAGATTCCAATAAAATTATTTAGCTAACAGAATTATAAGAAAATTGAGAGAATGATTTAAAGTGCAAGTTATACTAAGGCTGATTCTCCAATGAAGAGGTACATTGATGTGGTAAACAATTCTTCTTAGTATTTAGGTTCCTCTGATATGTAAAGATTTTTATTAGTTTTTCAATCGTTATTGGTTTTTCATTCACCCCTAGCAAGAGGGTTCTAAGAACATTTAGTCTGCCTGAGAACTAGGTCTAGAAGTCTTAAGCTTTGTGATAACTTTTTAGAACTCAGCAACAGAGTATAGACAGAAATTAGAGTTTTCTTCTTTTCATCCATTTTTTCCTCATTCCATTCCATCTAGTCTAACGGATGCCAGGTTGGGGTCTACAGATTACTACTACTGCAACCCCATGATCATTCCAAGAGATTGGCTGCTGGTTTTTGGAATCATATCGTCTTCACAATGTTTTCAACCAGAAGTCTGAAAAACACAGGCTGTTAAAATACTAGAGAATATGTAGTTAATGGTCTGAAAAAGTTGACAAATACTGATCTAAAATACATAAATATTTAAAATAAGCAGCATCTAAACATCAAAAGGCAATATTCAGTAAAATGCCAAAATTTAATGCCAAATTAATTTACATAACTAAGAGAAATATATTTATGAATTTATATTTTTTGAAAAGGTATAAAACTAAATTTGTGAAGTGATACAAATAAATGCTTTCAATAAAAAGATGATTTAAAACTCACATTCTTGCTTCTACCTTATCTTCTAAGGGATTTAGCAAACACTGATGTTGCAGACTTGGAAACTCCTAGTCAAGCAGCTGAAGGTGAAGAACGCAAGAGTCTTTCTAAAATAGTTTTCACTTCCATAAACGGCATGCAGGGAGGACTTAGGGCAGAACTAAAAGTAATATTGATCTTTAAAAAAAAAAAAACAATTAGAAAATGTCAGGAAAAAGATACGTGTAAAATGAGAGCGAATCATTGATGGCTTGAATGCTGGAGAAGACTCTTCACCTTCCTGAAATATGATAGTGACAATGTCATTTCCAATATGTCGCTTCCTCTCTACCTGGAAAAAAAAAGGAAAAGAAAAAAGGAAAAAAGACAGGAAAGGCAAAAAAAAAAAAAAGAGACAGACACAGTGACTTACAAAACATAAATAAGTATCTTAGCAATTCTGTGACAGAGTAATAAAACAACATTCCTAAACTGCAAACCAAAAAATTACAGTCAGTATGACCGAGGGCAATATAAAATCAGTACTTAACTATAAGCAGGTAAACCTAGCAACGACATGGTGCACACAACAAGGCAGATTCTAGAAGAACAGATATTGCATATGTTTAGAAAAGCACTCATAGTTTCCATAATTAGTATTCACGAATCGGGCATGGAATGTCTAGCACTCCAAAAAACCAAATCTACCACTCAAAATAAAGGGACAAAAACTCTGGTGCCGAGTTATCCTTAAAAAAAATAGCCTGACTGGCCTCCGTTTTCTCCAGCGATCTTGTCATTGGTCCAAGGAAAAAGCATGAGAAAACTGACATAGAAACAGAAAAAGTGCATTTCAATTATATCGTCTGACTATATTACTGTAAGAATAATAAACCAAATAATTTGTAAGTAATTTAGGTAAATCATTGTGGATGTACGATGTATAGTAAGTGCATGTGCTAATAAAATATTTTCTTCATCATAAATACAAAGAAAAGCTCGAGCAATGAACAACAGCACATTTGAACAAGAACCCACCTAGTTAATCCGTGAGAATGTGACAGCACTTCCTTATGGTTACCGACATTAACACGCTCACAAGGGGAATTTCTTTCAAGCTACACTAATTGCTACCCAAGTAGGAGTTATGTGTTACACATGTGAATATTCCTACAATTCACACACAAGGCTGATTTCCAGTTTTCCTAAAATCTTTCAGGTAATAATTACAGCAGTGAAGCTCTTCAAGTCATCTGAACACCACACTACTCAATCACTTGTCAGTGAAGCAATTTAAATCTTCTTCACAAGATTATTTTGTACCTTAATAGAGATGATAGAATGCATTATTTCTAATAAACATCACAAAATTTTCAGCATTAGGTAAAATATTGATGAAGAAAGCACAAAAGTTTCAAGGCTTACATTTCTAAAATATTACCAGACGAGACATCCTTTATTTCTTATAAAGTTTTGGACTTTGTGATTTAACAAATAAATAGGGAAATAAAAACGAAAGAGAGAACCATGTACCTGCTGCTTGTTCTCTCTAGAATATGGTAGCATGGTTGAAACATGGAACATAATTTCATGCCCTTGAAAAACTGTATAGATGGAACAGGTTCCTGTTGTATCATCTGCAAGGGAAGACAACTATTTAAGGAGGAGGTTGTCCCTTAAGTTTTCTGAAGATAGAAAGATATTTCAAGTCCTTCTACCAAATCTTCTTTAGCTATCCTTTTTTGTCTGATCCATTTTAGAAAATGTCCACGCTGAATGTTTTATGTGAGTCCAAACCCAAGTTTGCAACTAATCTGCCTATTCACACTTAAAACCTATGACATCTTTCACCTACCCTCCTGAAATCACGCAGGTCTTCAAGCCACAATGTCCTACTATCGTGAAGCAAGTAACATGTCAGGTTATCGTTCACCTCACTCCAACTTAAAATGAAATCATTCACCCTGATAATACATGTCTTAAATGCATTCCATACCAGCAACTTAAGCTGACCTGACTCCTTCCTGGTGAAGCAGAGCATTTAGTATGCGTATGAGGAAGTCCGTTTTGGGATTGTTTCGTAACTACAATATATACAATATGAGCAATATGCAATAAGAAGAAACACACATACTGCAGCTCCATCGCCCCTTTATTGCTTCAGATGAGTTCTTACTTTTAGTGTCCAGTCCTCCTCTGTAGCCTGACCAGCCTTTCAAAGTAATTGTGTCACCCAAGAGATGCAAAAATCCTTGAAAGCTTTCACTTCCAGTTTCTGCATGTGGGAGGGAGAAACGTTACCAAAAAAGCGCACACGTAGTAATAGAACATGCCTTAAAAATAACCAAAATAAGGAAATGGGTCCTGCTTCCAGGACACAAGTTTCAGCTGAATTAGTTTCCTTTCACATCTTCCAAGCCTACTGCCTTTCCAGAAACAGCACCCCAACCTTGCAGAATAGGCATCATCACATGACAATAAACACTGACCTCTTTTGCTAACATTAATGCTGTTCAAGCGCATAGGAGAACGTGATCATGCTGTAAAAGAGTGAAAGAACTACAAGCGGTGAGTTAATGAGTTGCCTCCTCCAACCACCTCTTTTTTCTAAACGTTATGTCACACAGTCTATTTCTAGAAGAGAGATTTCACTGTCTTTCAAGCTGTAATAGTAGGCTTCCTACAGCAACTTCTTATAGAATTAGAAGGCCCTATGCTACAATTTTTCACCCAACATATGAAACCCAACAAAACGACTCTTCATAACGATTATCTCCCATCTTGCTTCCAGCTGTAGGCACTATCTTCCTTTTTTTTTAATTCAGATGAATAAAACAATTAAGGAGAAGGTGAAAAACTCACCATTACTGAACATTTCATCATCTGTAAGCTGACCATCCTTAGCATAAAGGACTCCAAATTTAAAATTCACAGATCCCTGAGAAATGAAACCAAATATTACATGATAAACAGACAATCAAACAGAAGATCTAAAAATCTGTTTCCTCAAAGGACCTTTACATACGTATTTTTGTATACATCCTACACACCGGAACATACACTTTATACCATCTCCTAATAAATAATAATTTACCTTTAAACTTTTATAGTATAGCATAAAACTATTAATCTAAGTTGGTGATCTATTATTATGAGATAATAAGTTGGTGCTTAAAATAATTTCTGACGTCACGTTCTAAAAACATTTAATTTTTTACTGTAATCAGCAATTGATTTCAAAGTCATCACAAGCACATCAAAATACAAAGCTGTATTCACTGAACGGGTCTGTGAGCTAGAAGTGGTAAGTTTATGCTTACCTCTTGCTCTTCAAGAACCAATAAATCCTGTAAACAAAAACAGTATCTTTAGCTCACTCGTATTACAGATTCTACAGGGATGATAGTTCTACCTGTGTTTTTAAGTTTTGATCTGAAATAGCCAGTTCAATGGATAAAGACATTTCAAGTAGTATTACGTATAATCATCATTATTAGCTGCTACTGAAAGAAACAAACTAGTAGCATTTATACCTAATTGCTTATATTTCCAGAAAATAATAAAGAAAAAGAATCAAACAAAAAAAGTCACTTCCTACCTTTTGAATCTCAGGATGAAAAATTTCCCTTGGGCTCTTCTCAAATTTATCAAGACTCATAGCACTGAAACGCAAATGAAGTAGTGCTTTATAGAAGGCCGAGTACACATTTCAACGCCAAACCACCAACCGATTGCAGTTACGACCGGTTACAAAATTAATTGTTCGAAGAACGTCCATTAAATGAATGTTTTGTGGAAGTGCCATTTCTTTCCCAAAACACTAACTCTCAACACTTCCTAAACTTCTCTTGTATTTTAAAAACAGAAATTAGTAAGACCCTGTGTGGAGATCAGGTTTAAATTTATTTACCTATAAAGCACAGAGCTCTATTACATCACCCTTCACTGTGGCTTTAAACATAATCATCATGAGCATTTCAGGAGGGCTCAATAACCGATTCTATTTTTCAAGTTCTCTCTCTTCTTAAATAATTCAAGGCAAGTCAAATGAAAAATGAGAAGTTCAGCATCAAATTCACACGGCAATGATTCACAGGCAGAAGAGAAAAGGTATTCACATAAAAAGCAAGATCAAGTGCCTCAATAAACAGAAATATCTAAATCATAGCATTTTTTTCTTAACTCATACTTCTGCATTTACTATCGTTTTTATGCCCCTTCCCCCCCCGCCGAGCATTATAGAACTGCATGGCATGTCACAGAGTGCCAAATGCAGTCTGCCTGAGGCACAGCGAACCGATGTAGAGGTGAAATCTTTCCACCGTTGCTTACATTAGATCACAGCGCAGACATGATTTTCTTTAGTTCCTTTTGAAAGGTACCAAAGCGTTCCAAAGTATTTAGAAAAAGGACATTTATTAATGCAACCAAAATTCTTTGAGACAGTCTGTACCTAGATTCACACCAGGTGTGAACAGGTTGAAATGTCAAAGGACTATCAATCAGGCCTGAGGGAATGCTCAAGGACCGTAAAAGCAAAAAAAATAGTCAGGGAAGAGTTTTCAAGCTGAAGCAGGCAAAAGGAGATGACATTTCTGCGTCCACTGACTGCATATGGCACAGACCCTGGAGGAAACAAGGTCTGAAACAAGCCTACCATCTTCCTCTGTAGAATACCGGAGCATCACAGGATGGAACACGTCAGAGTGTTTTAGCCACAGAGTTATGACCATAGCTAACAGATGACAGTTTCTCCACCCTGGGATGCCTGACGAAATACACACTTGTGGGTGGAGTGAAGAGAGAGGCTGGATTGGAAAGGGATGTTAGGAAGAGTGACTTCAGTGACTGGTGAGCAGACATGGAAAATCAGGTACTTAGGCGGGTTGAGAATGCAGTATGGACAACTAGGAACATTATTTGAGCCAAAAGGTTAGGAGCTAGAAGAGGGCACTTAGCTCAACTTGATGAAGAAGATGAAAGGTACCTGAAGTGTTTTCAACTCACCATATTGACACTCCAAAACAGAGCCTCAGCCCAGGAGATCAGATCTAAGAAGCGAGGCTCAAAGACCTGATAGCCTTTTAGGCAAATTCAGTAGTCTGGGACCTCTCATAAATCTTGTGCAGTAGCAGGAACATCCAGATCTGTTGGTAGTGACTTCACACCAAAACACATGGTCTGCTTCCAGAATTCTCCTTTCATATAGGCACTGGCAGTGTTAACCGGTGGCCCAGCTTCAACTGAACAAGAGACATTTGTTCCTACTCTATACAGATTACAGGTTTCAAAAACCTGCAAACCACTCATTTATCTGGTGCATACTATTTGTCTAGTAAAAGGCACTTTTAATGGGTTCCGAGAGAAGCTAAAACCCTTACGGAAGATCCATTCAATGACACTGTACATGAGGGATTTGAGAAAATATACCACGTGATGAGACTGTAAAAACTGCAGATAAAATTTGAATGAATGCTTTGAAAACCAGTGCTCTGACATTTCAGCTGATGAAATTGTTCAAAGAATTAGAAACGGTGTTGGGTGTTCTCACTTTATATTCTCTTCTACCACAAAAGAGGCAGGGCAGAGCACAAGCATGCTCATACAAACTCTAGCTGAGAGCAGGAATTTTCTTAGCTTCACTGTGCATAATACACCTGTAGTGAGACCTGGATGAAGACAATCAGCTGAAGAAATAATTCTTGGTATCTTGACTGCTTGCTTCCTCCTGCTAGGGCCACATAATAACCACCAGTGAAAATCTGCTATTCCTTAGCTCTTTTTATTGTCTAATTTTAAAAGACATTTCTTCTCCATCACCGCAGTTCCACTTAGTACCTGTTCTTCAATTAACTTGAAAATAAATTGTCCCTCTGCTGAAGAAAAAGTGATAAGAATTTCTCTCCGTTATAAGTTCTCACTTCGGCTGTTCCAGAACAGGCTTTAAAGCCACTTTTAACCACCTTCAATGATTAAGACCTGCAAAACCATTTTTACGGTTTTTATAAAATTATTGTGAAAACCACAGAACACAAGCTCTGAATTACAGAAAAAGGTGTACAGGCAAATATCTAAACCGATAACTTATTTGTAAATACCTACCTTAATATAGATTTCACTGACAATGTTTTTGTGGGACTATAAGGGAGACATATTTTCTGAGTACCCTGCAAACAAGAAAAGCTAGGATATATTACAGGACATATCAACTTCTGCATATTCAAATAGGAATATTAATAAAAACAATTAAGTTTAAAAAAACAAAGAAGAAAACCAAGGTAATTTTACTTGACTATATTTACTGCTGATTTAGAGAAAAAAAAAGCTGCAAAGAGAAAAAAAACGAACCATGCGTGCCTACAGGAGAGTTTTAAAACAATCGCTCAGATAAAAGACTCTCATGGAACATTAAGTGGGAAAAAAGTGAAACCAATATCAGACCTGCCTATTTTCTTACCATTGTACAAGAAAATCCTATAAGCAGTATAAAGTCATTGCCTAAACTGACCACAGGACGTAATCAAGAACATTTTAGGCATCATTTCTAAAAAAAAGCAGTTGTTAGAACAATTAGAAAATATCTGACTTTACAGATTTCTGTCAAAAAGTTTAGTATAATGTTATCTGCAAATTTAGTTTTATCTGCTATGGCAGAATTGTATGTTCTTATTATATAAAATGAAAAGATGTAATAAGTACTGGAATTCTGGAGAAAGAGGAAAAAGCATATGATAAACATGTCCAAAACAAACAAACAAAGGTCAGAACAGCAGTTAAGTATTTGTTTCTTACTGTTTTTCTCCAAAGTATTGAATGGTATTGAGGAATGCGCTGATTATTTTGGTCAGACAGTACAACAGATAGAAAGAAAGGGTTCTTCTCTGCATCTGTACCTATATAATTCTGATGAACTGTTGGGAGAAAAACAAGCAGCACTATCAACGATAAAGAAGACAAACCCACCCACTCGTGTGCAGAATCAGAGACACCTGTAAATATATGCATTCAAATGTAAAAACGTATCATTGTCTGCATAAATAACTAGGTACTTATATGCAGATGTGTAAAAAAACCACCCCACAAGATAGGTATGGCTTTCAAAGCCAAGAAGGGTTTCAAAACATCCCTTTTCGGTAGCAGGGGTTTCACTCCTTACAGACATCCATCCTCTGTTTCCAGGTTAAAAACACATGAAATAAGGACGTTTTTCATGTACATGAGAGAAAATGTTTTAATACTAAATGAACACCATACCTTTCTCCATATTGAAATAATAACAATTTGAAACTACATTATGTTTTCATTGGTCCAAATTCCAATCCATCTGCAAAAAAATAATTACCTTTCCCTAAAAAATACTTGAAATACCATCTTGTATGATACTCTGGGTTTTCCAAATGCACATCCGTTCTGTGCCACGTACCCGGAGCGCAGTCTGTATTCTGAAATAGAATTGGGAGACTGTTACATTAAATGCCAAGTGAAAAAAACAAAAGGACAAAATATAGGCAAAAGCAAATAAAGACTGGCTGATTCACCTGAAATTTTAGCTGTACACTGCTTTTTAAAAAGCAAGGATTTTTCTGAAGTCAGTTGGTGTGTAGCTGAAATAAAAATTTCTCCCTCTCATTTACCCTTTTTTCTAATTTCTCTCTAAGTAGCTACGTCTTGTCCTACTGTTCCACTATTATGCGTAATGTCTTAGAATGTCAGTGAAAATAAGGTCTTTCAATGTGGAATTTGAAGACAAACATTTTTAAAACTTAAATAAATTAATGCCTTTGGGTTTCGTTTTCCCAGTTTTTCCCAAATTAATCCTCAAAGTCTCCTTGCTTGACCAAAGCACGCTTTGGAAGTTCTTCAGCGTTGTTTCTCATAAATTAGGGTAAATTCCCAAGCACCCCTCAAGTCCTTTCCCACTATGAATTAACATGAGATGAAAAAGCCATTCTCCATATTCATTCACCGTGCGACCATTCATCACCCACCCTACGAATCTTTCCGCCGATACGAGCTAATCGGCTTTTGAACTGCATGAAGGTGAGCTAAAAAGACAGAGGACCAAACACGACCCCCCGAAGAATCAACGCGGAATAGTTAGATTGCTTTCAACTCTGCAGCCAGTGCTGATGCAAACAGATGATCGGTCACAGTTTGCTGTTACTATTAGTTCAATACACACTTTACCAAGATCTTACAAGTATTTCTAGAATATGAGGTCTTCTTTCTTTGAATATTAAGATGATATTTACAGATGAAAAAGTTCTGCAAAGGAAGATAAAAAATGATGGCAAGCGGAAACCTAAGTGTTACTGGAGTAGTTACAGGGACACACTGCAAGTTTACCAGCAAGAAAGATGAAGGGAATGACTCTCTAAGGCTCCACTCAAGTTCTTTCTCTCTTACTTAAAGATAAATACAGCTGCCAAAAGACAACTAAGGGTCAAAAAATTAAGCTAAACCTCATCACGCCAAAGAGCAAACTTTAAAGCACAGAGGTCAGCTTGAACATCATAGTACCACAGGACAGCACATATATAGAGCGATGAACTAGAGACTGTGAAGTGTCATTCAGAGGTATTTTTCTCCTAATACGATCGAGTGAGCAAAAGTGTTACCAAAATGAAATAAAATGCCAGAATTTTCAAAGTCCTCTTCCTTAGTAATTGACTGCAAATGCATCTTCCCTAGGTGAAAAATAACTGAAGCAGAATAATTTTTTCAGCTTTCTATGAGTATTTTTGGGCACTTACCTCACCAGAGGAGCCATTTTCCACACGGAACCGTCCAGCTCTTTGAATGGCTCCATCAGCATCACTAGATATAAGCTGTAAGAGAGTTTAACATAGAGATTCTATTTCCAAAAATAGCCATACCATCAGCAATCAAAGCTTACTACCATTTCTTTTTGTTCCAGGCATCATCACTCCCCACAGAGAAGGGATCAGTCTAGCTATTACCAATTTGACTCAAGATTTTGAATGACACAGTAAGAACTCTAATGAGGCACAAAGGAGATGCTACTGTGGAAAACATGAAGCAAGAAAAGTTAAGTATTAAGCATTTAGAAATTTGAAAGGGCAGCAAGAACCTTTAAACATCTGTACTCCAAAAACGACACACTTCCACAAAATGCTAGCAGAATTTTTAAGAAAAACAACCGAGAAACAAGACCATTTGTGTGAGCTTACTGTGAATTTACAATTACAAATAACTTTTCCTTTTCCAGCAAAAGACTCTAACTACTAAGAATGAAAGAGCCTCTTACCAGAAAAGAGTTTACTTGCAGTTTTGGATTAAAACACCACATCTATTATGTGGAATGTATGGAAACAAAAGAAAGATACCCGGTGCTCCCGCAATGCAGCTTCCAGCAACTAGGCCACCAATTTACACCCAATTTACACAGATGTTAGCAAATATACTACCCAAGAACTTTAAAATTGCAACTATAGCTAGTAGAAAACTTGTGATTTCTTCCCACAGTAACAGAACTGGAGGTCATTTTCTCAACTCCTCCTCACTTCCATCATCCTACAGTTAATTTACGTCATTTCATTAAGACCTTGTAATCAGAATGGCAGTGTTTTAACTGCTGACATATTTTCGGAGTGGAGAAGAAATTTATACATGAGAAAAATAAAGTGCCAACTTAATCTCTGAATTTCAAGAAAATGTGAAATAACTGACAGATTCCAGGGAACCATTTTCAAAATCCTAATTCTGACTAGCTCATTTAGTTTTAAGCCCTCTCCCACTGTTATGTGTCACGTACATAAAAAATTACATACGCGTGTACGTACACATGTGAGCATGTACACAGTTTATAACTTACATAATTGCAAGTACTTCATCAAGTATTACCCTAGTATTTTGCCAACTTCAGCTTCTAAGAGGAAAAAGGCTCAATTTCCATCTGGGGGTAAACACAGTATTTATATAACACTCCCTTTCTCGTTACAATGAAATATTAATAAATAAGGTAGCAAAAAGACCTCCTGTCGCAGGTCTGATATATATCTATTCAGAAGCCGTTTTATATTAGCCTATAACTACCAAGTCCAGCTTAGCACATTTTCCAAACTACATCCAATTTTTATACTTGGAAATGAAAAGGACTAGAGCTCTGCATTATAAGCTGATGAACTGAAGGACAGGCAATGTAAACTTACGAGCTCCACAGATCCATAATGCTTTCTGCTAAACTCTCCGCGTCTGCAACCCAGATCTTCAGAGACAGAGCTGGAATAGAAACGCTTCATCAGTGTACATAAGTCAACTAGCCTTACATTTCCCGCAATGTTATGCCTTGCTCTTAAAAAAATATCATTTCTGCTGAACGAGGTTCACGGCGTATAAACTCATTGCTGCGGGGAACACTTCTTACAGCATGCACAATCTCTTGCAGCCATTGCAGTCTGGCTTTCACATTACTCCCAAAGGAAACACCCATGTCCTGACTGGAAGCGAAAGCTATGATTAAATTAAATACTTAGGCATGATGCAATCAGAGTTCCAAAGCGGGTGGGTGGTGGCTCATAACCGCATTCGAAACGTAAACTTAAAGCCTCAAATAGGACAACTGCACTATATAACTCAGTAAGACCACACTCAGTATGTTGCTACTAATTTTTTCAGTCTTTTTTCAGCCTACACCCAACGAGAAACTAAACCAGTACTTTAAGAGCATAAGGAAACAACAGCCTTTCAGAGGTTTCCCTCCATCACCTTAACAAAGATAGCAAAAAAAAAGGTAATCCTAGAATGTGAAGTTCAAAATCCACCCGCGTTACGTATAACCTCATACCATCGTATCATATTACGCACCGCCTCTTCACAAACTACGTTCCAATAATTTGAAGACATAGACTGTCTTGCCACCCTTTGGTGGCAAGACACCGCACCCTTTGGTATCAAAAGCATTTTTCTGACAGCACTCTCACTAATTAAAAAACCGGGAGTATATCTAAGCTAACGATTAAAACAAGACCGCTTTAATATCAATATTCTCATTCGTGTCCTAATTCAAACTACCTAAAACATACCTAACCTTCAAACACACTAGCAGTCCTTTTAAAAGTCAGACTTACACCCGAGAGCTAATCTCTGCTTCTTCTCGACCTAATGACTTCATATCACACGTCACCTGCTTCGTATCTAGTAATTAAAGCACAATCTCGCACCAACTTAAATGCTACAGAGACAACCTCATGAAAATTAGGCGTCTTAGCTTCAATTTAGGCATGGGTAATATTCACGTCATTGTGCTATTTGCATGAGTGCATATACTCCCTAATGAATTCTTGCCTGCATACCTCTTTGGCCCTCCATTCTCAGTTACCACCGAGATTTGTACTCAACTCTCTGACATATCACATCCGCTAATTTAAAAAATACACTGTGATTAAAATCAACTGCTCATATTAATTTTCTTCATTGAATTACATCCTTCCTCAGTCCTGATCTAAGTAAGAAAAATGGCTGCTCCAGTTATGACACTTTTAGAGTAGTTTTCATCCCATGAAGACGAACCGCCAGCACTGAAGAGGTTAGTTCACCAGTGCCTCAGATTAGCTAGGTTTAATAATTTAAAATTTACTTACGTTGCAGAGTATTTAAATACAGATGCACCTTTATTCACATGAATATAACTAACCAGCTTACATGCACTTGTACAGCATCTACAGCACACTCCACCTCCCTTTCCCGTTTGCCTGGAAACACAGGTGCAGTTGTATAAATGAACAGTAATGATGAAGAAGAGAGAGGACTAGCTTCCTCCCGTTTCAACAGAAGCTCCTACAACACAATCCTGAAAGCTGAGCAACGAAGCACGATGAAACGTATTTGCTAATCTAGACGTAGACGTTTTCAGGATCCTGGGGTCAAATCACAAGTTTTGTCTTTTGGAAGTTCGACACCAGAAAGCACTTTACTTGGGGGTCGGGAGGGTAGTGGCAGAAGGGGGTGAGTTTGCAGATGGCACCTGTGTGATCAGAAGGGCATAGCCTGCCTGCCCCTTGGGCTTGCCATTCTCCTTACCATCTATATATGCTTACTTGTCAGTATCGGTCAATCTGTTTTCATTTAAGAAAGAGTCACAGGAACTAACGCAGTCAGCAATCGCGTAATTCCAGTGATTATCCCAGTGCTATCTGCCTGCACCAGCGCAACGCCGAATATGCTGCGAAACCGACTCTGAAGACGCTCGTCCGACTCCGCCCACACCACCTGCAGCAGCCCGAGGGAGACGGCTGCAGCTCGGGGACTCCCGCTGCTCCGCTAGCCCGAGGGCCAGCCGCCCCACACCGCGGGAGCCTGCAGCGCCGCTCGCCCGGGCGGCCCCTCCGGCCCCCGGTCGGCGGAAGCAAAGCACCGCCTCCCTCTCCGCCATCGCCGGTCGGCAGCGCGCCACACCCCGCCCCACCCGAGCTCAGCCCCCGCCTCCGGTACCGCTGAGTGAGGCCGAGGAACGGGGTGGACACCCCTTCCGCGCTGCTCAGCTCCATGCGGGCGGCCAGACGGAGGCTTCACCCCTCCAGCGTCGCTCCCGCGGCTCCGTCCCGCGCGGGCGAGGCGCCGGGAGCTCCGCGCGTACATCCCGCTACCCCGGCGCACGGCCCCGCGCGTCCGCCCCGGCCCGCCAACCACTCATACGCCGCGTCGGCCGCTGCGTCGGCCGCTGCGCCGCCGGCACGGCCCGCCGGGAGTTGTAGTCCCAGGCTGCGAGCCACCGGTCCGTCCTCCGCCGCCGCGAGCTGCGGTCCCGCGAGGGGAGCGAACGGATCCTTCGCCCCGTGCGGGGAGGGACCTTACCCAGCACCGCCCCTCCCGACTGCCGGCTTTGTCAATATCAAGGTAAAACATCATTTCAGACGTCTGCTGAGAGTTTTCCATGGAAAGTACGCCTGCTCGATATGCCTGGAAGTAGCAGAAACTAGTCAGTTCCAAGACAGCCAAGCGGATAGGTCAGATTTGCTGTGGAACGCTGCTCTCAAGTCAAGATGCCACACCACAATGATTTTCATTTACATTACGTGACTGAAAGTGAGCTTGCGTGGTGACTTGCCTGCCAGATGCAAAGCAAAGGACTACAAAACACATGTACAACAGCATTGCTCTAAATACGGAGAAAAGCCGGTCATCGGAGTTTGTCACAGTTCTACTACTATAATAAAAATTTTACTTACAAGTATGAAATTAGAAGTGCCACGATAGCATTGCCTGAAGTGTAGTCAGCGTCACATTTCATACCGATCGGACATGATGCAGCAAAGAATTTACACGCTTGACTTTCAGCTGAATTGACCAAGCGAGGGATCCGTGCAGCAACGGCGGGAGGGCTGGAGCTGTTGCGGTGGGTCTGCGAGCGAAGATTCCAATTGCGGTGTAGCCTCAGGGTGTCCTCCAGCCTCAGGGTGATCTCCTTGCAGCAGGGCCATAGGGAAGGGATGAGACAGCCGGCACTGGCCGGAGCACCGGAACAGAGGAGGAACAAGGCAGAGAAGAGCCCGAGCGGGAGATGAGGCACCATCCTCAGATACACTGCCCCTTTGCTGTGGGGCAGACCCCAGCCTGCGAGACAGGAGCTGGGGAGAGACTTCAACCATTTGGGGGGCTGCCCTCCCTTTATTTTTTTAGCAGAGGCCCCTTTTGGAGGGGGGATGTACGTACGTAATGGCATTATTAAAGCAACACGCTGCCATCCGGGCTTGTTTGATTCGTTTTGTGCCTTCTTTGGGGGCGAGTAAAAAGGGAGGGAGTTGGAGTCTGGGGGGCAATGATGTCATTTCGGGCATCCCAATGTTACTAGGAGAGTGAAGATGCAGTGGAGGAGAAGATGAGTATGGTATGAGAGGGGTGAGGTGGGTCCTTCCAAAAAAGGGATGATACAGCCCAAAAATGCTTGGAAGTTTAGGGGGTTGGTTTGTGCAAAAAAATATGAAAAACTGTAGCCTTCATTATCTTTATATATATACATATAAAATAATATTTTTCATTAAAATTGATTTCAAAATACAACCCTGTATCTGCTGTATTATATACAAGATCTTGGAGGATAAGAAATTCTAAATATAGATATATAAGGTCTAAAAATGCAAATAAAACTTTTGTATATATAAATAAAACAATAAAGGGCTTGAAAATGGAAGAAAATATCTCTGTGANGGGGGTTGGTTTGTGCAAAAAATATGAAAAACTGTAGCCTTCATTATCTTTATATATATACATATAAAATAATATTTTTCATTAAAATTGATTTCAAAATACAACCCTGTATCTGCTGTATTATATACAAGATCTTGGAGGATAAGAAATTCTAAATATAGATATATAAGGTCTAAAAATGCAAATAAAACTTTTGTATATATAAATAAAACAATAAAGGGCTTGAAAATGGAAGAAAATATCTCTGTGAAGGCAATAGAAATAGCTCTGACTATTCTGAGTTTTTTTCTGTCTCAAAGAAACACAGTCTGAGATCTTGGCTGGGACTGAAATCGCTCCTGCCAGCTGGTGATAAGTACCACGCACTGCAGTTGCCCGGTGAGGAAATGCCACACTCAAAATGGCATTTAAATTTCGATTTAAATTAGAGACCCCTGGAAAAGCAAAGGTTAGGTGGGATTACTTGGAGCCCCAGGGGACTGTGGTGAAGGTGATAAAGAAGCAGACAGCTAACAGCTTCCACTGCTTCTCTCTCCAGCAAGGAGAACATCCCTGCAGCTTCACGTCCAGCGTCTCTTCCAAGCCCCACAGGCAATCAAACAGGTACTCCAAGAGTGATCTCCTTTGTACTTCCGGCAGCGCAGACCCACCGGGAGGACCTGCGATCCAAGGACGCGCGTCAGCGACCGCCTTCCCTCTTGCCGCTCTTTCCACATTTCCCCTTTCCAGTGGGATGCAGGTGCCATCCCCCCAGAGGCAGGAAAACTGCCTTGCAATCCAGTACAAAACCTGCCTGGCAAGCCCAGGATGCCAGGAGCCATTTCTCCTGGATTTCCTGCTTACGGGCATTTTAAGCCTGCTCTGCTTCACAGGTCCTTTTCTGCCAAGGGCATTCCCATTTTTTTTAGCCTGATTCAAGTTTTGGAAAGCTGAGTTTCATGAAAATTGGTTCATATTTTGATTAGCCTTAACTTGGAGTTTCCCTCGGCACAAAATTCAGGGGGTAAACCCAACATGGCCTTGAAGGGCCATAAGAGCCCAGATATGCAATCCCCAATTCCCTCAGGATTTGTTCATTGAAGCTTTTCAGGGTTAATTTAACACCCTTAAGGTTTTGATGATTTCATGATCAAAGCAACAGGAACTCTGTGAAAAAGAAACTTAACTAAAGCCGGCCAAAAGTGGTCTCTGCTGATGGCTCATTAAAACAACTCATTAAGAGGAGGCAGGATTGATTCCATACTTGTTGCATCACCTGAACCAGCAGCTGTTGAGGCTGCTGGGCCTAAAAGCCCAGATATAGACAGAGCCCGCTGGTGGAAAGGCTCCAAAGGCCAAGACGCACCTTTATCTCAGTGAAAAAGGCCTCCTCTGATTTTGTTTTTTCAAGTTTTT